>OZ010615.1:8042780-8052780 GCA_963932145.1 Acanthosepion lycidas | reverse complement strand
ATGGTGACTGTAGTAAGAATGGTAAGTAAGAATGCGTTGTTTTGATGTAAGAAATAATGTGCTATGTTGCGGTAATCAGTAATCGTAGCTAACTAAGTTTAAGATAAGACATTGAAGTGAAGCCCTTTCCTATTATCCTCTTTTGACCTTGGGCCACATTATTATAGTTTAACAATATAAATATTGCTTTCTTCCCTTCCTTCTTTCGTCCTTGTGTCACATTTTTGTCTTTGTAAAATATATATTAATTTCCTCTGTCGTACATATGGGAACTAGTTAGAACTTCATAGAGACTCAGAGGTATTATGGTGGCTGTAAAAAGAATGGTAGGTATATTTTCTTTTGGTGTAAGGAATACTGTGAAATGTTCGAGTGAGTAATTTTGGCTAGCTAAGTTTAAGGGAGGACAGAGTTTTTGCCTTGCACCACATTTCCATATTTTCAAAATAAATATTATTTTCCCCTTTAGTACTTAGACCTTTATGAATTTAAGCACAGTACTAGATTTACAGTAAAGTCTCATCCATTTACAGATGAATTGGATAGATGTAAACGTAAGTTCTATGCAAACAGTTCCTTTTCTCGCACTACTCATTACCAGGTTCTTGATTTCCAGACAATTTTGATCTTACAATCGTTATATTCTGTCTTCTTCATTACTTCTCTTTTAATGTTCTCGATTTTTAATGATGTGTTTCTTTTTCTTATTCTTTCACACTCAATAACCCCTTGTGTCTTAGTGGCTTTATTGCCTTGCTTGGGGTGAACTCGATTAAAAAGATGACGATTCTTCACTTAGAATAATAGTCTCAAAGACAAGAACACAAAAAAGTCATTATATGAAAGATATAGAGGACTAGAAGCAGCCACCACGTCTATTGCCAATAAGGAGAGTATAAATAAATATTTATTTCCTCTTTGGTATGTTGACTTTAAGAATTTATGCGCAGTACTTGATTGGCAGTTAGGTCCCATAATTTTAGGTTGGAATTGTGCATTGATCACCTCTTTCGATATGATGCTGTATTTTCCGTTCCCCACGTATCTTTGGTTCTCTTCTCTTCCTGCAACCGCCTACTCCGCTCATTCTTCCATCCCCCGCCACCCCTCGCCAGCACAACCAACATTTATCCTGCTCCACCACCCGGCTCAACCAAGAGTCAATCAGTTTGTTTCACTTAACAAAAATCTTGAACGATTTTCATGGGCAATAATTTATTTACCGCTTTTATGTCAATACGGAATAAAGGAGGCCATGGAGGGTGAGCGAGGATAGGGGAAAGAGACGAGAGACATTGGTAAAGCGTGCTAACGTATCCGAAAAATTAAAAAGATAAATAGAAATTGGCCAGGTGCCGAGAGGAATGGTAATTAAGTCTTTCAGGCAGGTTCTTTTTCTACATATTTTTTATTTTCTTGTTGAGGAAGCGGGTGAGGGGGATATTTTCTTTTAAGTGAAAGGAAGATGTGCTTCCATTGCCAAAGACAAATTTGTGTCGATTTCTTAACTAGTTGATCAAGTTCGTTTCCGAAAATGGCAAGGAAATCTCCGCAGATGAAAATGGCAAGATATTCCGGAATGGTGAGAGATTTTCCACAAGAGGGGGTGCTGAACATTTCTAAGACAGAACCACATATTCAGTTTGTTTCGTTTTGTTTTACGGTCTATCAACCTGAATAGGTTATTTTTGTAATCTAAGGAAGGTTACAGAATAGAATAATCACACGACGAAGGTTGGTAATAAACAATAATACTTATGACAAGAACAACACATATAAGATTTGCCAGCGGCGCGTAAAAGTTTTACTCAACGGCTAAAAGTGAGCCAAGTGAATTCCACAATGAATCTACAATTACAGGATATTTACCAACCACCCCACGCGGTCAGATGTGGCACGAGGCTGAATTTAATGTGGGGTACTTTAGCCTTGTGCGAGATCTGACCGAGTAGGGCAGTTGGTAGAAATGATCCTGGAATATATATATATATATATATATATATATATATATATATATATATATATATATATATATATACTAGTAGTAGAACCCGGCGTTGCCCGGGGATGTAACAGTAAGAGATAGATCAAGTATCAACCATCATAAAGACTGAAAAAATAAAATTGACAAAGATTATTGTTTAAGGTTGACGGACACGCATGTCTTAATTAGTTTTTGTTTTTTTATGAATTGGTCAAACCCAAATTCAAACAAAAACATTGTTTTCAATCGTTATGAGTCTACCGATTGAATAGAATTTTATTATAAACAATTGTCTTGTAAATGGAATTTTTAAAGCATTCTGAATGTAAAAATAAAGAAAAACGTGTGCAAGACAATAAGAAACACTACCTGCCAAAAAAAGTGAAGTTATCGTTGAAATCGGTTGAAAAATGTAGGAAATCCAATCCTATATATAAATGAACACACACACACACAACCTGGGTTTTATAATAAGTATAACTCGATATGAGTTGTTCTCCTTTCATTCTCGCGACAGCGATGCCTCTTATTCGTGTTTTGAAATTGATTTCGGGCAAAAACAATTGTGTTTTCCAATTTTTGGCGCTGTCAGAACCACCGCAAGGTAATTTTACGTAGTCCTGTGACGTTTTGTTGAAATCGGTTGAAAAATGTAGGAAATCTGATCCAATATATAAACGTACAGACACACACACACACACAACCGGGTTTTATAATAAGTATGATATATATGAACTTTATTTCAATGCTTCATGGACTATCGATCCTTAGCTATGCTTAATTAATGATGAACATCTCATTTTTGTTTATGATCAGTTTCATCAGGATTCTTCTGTTAAGCTTGGAGAGGAATTAAGCGTTTTTATTGTTCAGAGTCGAGTCCAATGTAAATAGCTCGGAGAATTCCAGTAAGATATCATTAATCATTTCTAAGATACAACGGTTCAGAGCTTATAATGGATATTTTGGCTGTTAAACGATTTAGACAATTTGTTTCTTAATACTCTGCTTATGTAATGGATAATAGGCACGGAGTTCGAATTCTAGTCGTGTTCGTTAAATTCACTTATGCACAAATACTCTTGGGAAGGATTAGCTGTGGTTAAACTACTTTTCATTTGTGTTTCTTTTTCGTCTTTGGCTCGAGGCTCCGGATAATCCAAATGTGATCGAATACAAGGCATGGGGGTTGTTTTTTAAACTGATGCTGGAGGAGGGGATGATGCGAGGAGAAGGGGGCTGAGATGAGGAGGAAGATGACAATCCAGCTTTAATTCTGCCTCAGGGTGAAGTTAGCATGTCACTATCTGCAGTCGGGCATTGGTTTTGAATTGCTTTTAAAGAGGTATGCCTATTGTATGTTTGTTTATTGATATATATATATATATATATATATATATATATATATATATATATATATATATATATATATATATATATGTGTGTGTTTATATTTATTATTTATTTTTAAATTCAGTTGGAAACTGGCAGACAAGGGGCATGAATTGAAAGGCATAGATAGATAGATAGATAGATAATGAATACACTGACGTAGACAGATAGATAGATAGATAGATAGATAGATAGATAGATAGATGTTAATATGTTGCGACAGATAGATAGATAGATAGATAGATAGATGTTAATATGTTGCGACAGATAGATAGATAGATAGATAGATAGATAGATAGATAGATAGATAATGAATACACTGTCATAGATAGATAGATAGATAGATAGATAGATAGATAGATAATGAACTGGCATATATAAATAGATAGATAGAAAATTAATAAACTAAGAAAGCTAGATAGATAATGAATACAGAGATAGATAATGAATAAACTGAGATAGATAGATAGATAGATAGATAGATAGATATTAACAACAGACTCTTATGCAATGATAGATAGGTATTAACAGGCTGCGATATATATATATATATATATATATATATATATATATATGAAAAAAATATAGGGAAAAGACAAACAAAAATCCTTATATGCAATTATGCTGTTTTAATGTTAATATAATATAATGTCAACGTCGGACGTTTTGGTCTAATAAACCATCTTCAGGACATATTCATAAAATATAATTAACATTATCAATTCAACATGACAAAGACGATGGACATAAGAACAAGACTTATCCAAACAGATAACTGAAAGTTTTATATGATCAGCGTTCCACTTAAACATGTATATATATATATATATATATATATATATATATATATATATAGAGAGAGAGAGAGAGAGAGAGAGAGAGAGAGAAAGAGATAGAGATACATACAGACGGACAGACAGACAGACTTAAGCCATGGCTCCGTGTCCAATACGTTAGGTCACTCGCAAGTAACCAGCAAAGCGCACTCAGCGTTGGCGTGAAATTGTAGAAATATCGGGGAAGAGTCCATAGAGCTGTGATTTTGTTGAATGTTGTCTCCAAGAGATGTTAAGTATAGCTCTCATCATCCGAGTGTAGTTTTCATCAAGATTAGACACATTGCGATTTAGTTAATGTCCGCGCCGTGGCAAAATACATTAAAACCAACTGTCCAGTGGCGCAAAAGAAACTTCGCTTGAGGTTGTTTTCTAGACCAGATTTCCAGATTACATCTATTTTATTGAAATAAATAAATTTCACATTTTAATCCGACATACGTTTATCACTTCAGACGGTATTTTCGCGGATACCCGTATACAGATAATGTACTTATTTCGTCTACCCGCCTCAGAAGTTGAGAAAATTTAATAAAGTTATACCTTCTCACATGATTCGAACCTGAGCCCTCTTTGTAGGAAGAACCATCCTATTTACATTCTCTTCTTCAGTATCTCTCGAATGTCATATCTTTTCAGTTTCCTAGCTGAACGTAAACAAAGCAATTTCTAAAGAAGTAATGGATTTGTTTTTTGATATTATTCTTTTAATCCATCATATTTTTTTAATCCCTTAATATTAATCCCTTAATTTTTTTTATTTTATTTTATTTTATTTTTTTGTGTGTGCTTATTCCGTTTTTCGGTCTGCGCCCACAAGACATCTTCATAAAGAATGAATGATATATCCAGTGGGATTGGAACCCATCCCCAACTTTGCAAGGGGTAATCCTCAATAGATCTAGGGGACGCATATATATATATATATATATATATATATATATGTCTGAGATTAGTTGAAGCAGTAGAGTATGTTCTATTTTCTTAGTATTGAGACTTCGAAGAAAGCATCTTATTTGTCCATCAACTATATATCAGGTTGGTGGAAAAATAATGACGTAATAATGTGGTTTTTTTACGTTAAAAATACGTCCAAAAACGACATTATTACATCATTATTTTTGCACCAACCTAATAGTTTGGAAAGCTATTATTAACCTAAGTTATTAAATCAACACTCAGAGGAGACAGTCTGTTTCATGCTAAACGCAATCGTCAATACTAAGCTAATAGAACATAGTACTGCTTCAACTAATCTCAAACCGATTAATCCCCAATATCGTACTCATATATATATATATATATATATATATATATATATATATATATATATATATATATATATATATGTAGTTTTAACGTTTGGTATATTTATGAGATAAAGTGGCAAATACCAGGGAGAGAACGTATGTAAAAATATAACAGTGGACATTAAAATCAACACTCAGAGGAGACAGTCTGTTTCATGCTAAATGCAATCGTCAAGCCATTGTCTAGATTTTATATGCAGACAACTCCGTGCCATGACCTATATTAAAAATAAAATTATTTCGGTGAATTTGAATTTAGCGTGGTTCGCATTCGATTGGTTAATCACGGTAAAGCGCATCTATAATATGAGTATCCATTAAAAACATTGTTTATAACTAATAAATTATAAAATATATCGGAATTAATATATATATATATATATATATATATATATATATATATATATATATATATTGAACAATAAAAAATATCAAAAAATTAAAATCTTCAGACACACTGGGTTGTATATTAATATTCCTTCGTTTTTATTATTATTTCATTTAGATTCCTTTAGTGTGTGTGTGTGTGTGTTATTTGGTTCTTAGGGAGTGAGTTAGTATGATGTGTGTAAGCGTGTATATTACTATTGGTGTGTGTTATTATTTGGCTCATTAGGGAGCAAGTGAGTATGATGTGTGTAAGCGTGTATATTAGTGTGGGTGTGTGCATAAGTGTATAAGTGTATAAGTGTGAGGCCTCAACACCTCCGTAAGCATGTCTGTCTTGTGTGGGTGAGAAAAAAGGGTAGGTTTTGATTTGTAGTGTTATATATTAGTACTATCTATATTGTTAAATTTATGGTTTAGGCCGGCTGGATATTTTGTTTTTAGACGTTGTATCCACTTATTTTCATGAAACTCTGAAATCTTTCTAATTTTATCTGCTCTGAGCTTTTCTGTTCTCTCAATTATAGTTAATTAGGCATGGGTTGTGAAATCATACTTTTCCAGGGAGAAATGTTGTTTTACAGGTAATAATTTTTCATGCGGAGTCGACTTGATTCGATTGCGATAATTATTAATTCTGTAGTGAAAGGGCCATTCAGATTTTCCTACATATTTTTTCTGACATAGTGTGCATTCTAGGAGGTAAATTATGTTATGACTTCTACAGTTAGAATCGTGGTAGATTTTGAAAGTAGATTTAGTGACTGAGCTAGTGAATGAATTCGTGTGTTTAATGTGGTTGCAGCATAAGCTCCTTTTGTTGTTACATGGTTGGGATAATCCTGTTGTTTTTGTTGTTGGTTTATTATGGATTACCTTGTTAATACCTATGATTATATATATATATATATATATATATATATATATATATATATATATATATATATATATATATATAAGTGAACATTGACTTCAACAATCAGAGGACACAGTAATCGAGGTACTTATAATATTACACGGAATTCTTATTACATTAAGAATTATTTACCATTATTTATTTTATGTTATTATTTCATCCATCTTAATCTTTTGGGTTTTATTTTGCAAAGGTAATGCATTGAAAATTAGGAACAAAAAGGGATTGTCAGAGGTCAGGAATGAGAGCAAGCATTACTGATAGAATAGGGTTATTATATGTATAATGGAAATGCATTGCTAATGATTTTACTATAGGAATGCATTGAAAATGAGGAAGAAAGGGATTGTCAGTGGTCAGGAATGAATGCAAGCATTACTGATAGAATAGGGCTATTATATGTATAATATTAAATGTATTGCTAATGATTTTACTATAGGAATGCATTGAAAAATTAGGAAGAAAGAGATTTTCGGTGGTCAGCAATGAATGCAAGCATTACTGATAGAATAGGGCTATTATATGTATAATGTAAATGGAATAATAATGATTTTACTATAGGAATGCATTGAAAATATGAAAGAAAGGGATTGTCAGTGGTCAGGAATATGATGGAAACCATTAAGTAATGCTTTTTCAATGGCCAACATTGAATGTTAACCATTACTGACAACCTGAAACTAGATATACTTTTATGTAGATATTTTTCAAATATTTTGATTATTCATTTGTTTTTCTTTTTTGGGGGGGGGATTCCACGTAGTATGACCAATTTGTCGTGCTGTCTTATCGTCTGTATCGTAAAGAATCTGAGTATGATGTACGATAGCGAAAAGAATGGCCCGGTTAAAATAAACCGCTATTCAAATTCTATGAAATCCGGCCTAGAATTCTCCAATAATCCTATTCGCCCGATTGGTCAGTCGAGATGAAAATAGGCTTTAGGCTTTTTAGCCGAAGACAAATCCGTTCCTGAGACTTTAATAAATACTTTTAGAAGACTAGCTTGACATATCGTGGGATTTGCAGGAGAGCCGCGCTTCCATATTTGCAGAGAATCGGTAATAAAGAAAACAGCCGTGAGCGATCAAAAATTTTGAGGTTGAAATAGTTTGACGGCGGCTGCATACGCTCGTCCGCGAATACAAATATCCCTTGTGTTCGTGGGTGTATTGAAATATTCTTGATTTGACTTACCCAAATTTTATCAATTTACTGAAACTTCAGGTTTTCGAAAAAGTTTTTGAAAAAAAGTGCGTTTTGGCTGTCACGAGAAGCTGGCAGTAGTCCTTTCTATATACAGACATATTTCTTTCTTTTTTTTTTCTCACCGCACGCACATACATACACTTATATATACGATGAAGGATTCTCCCGACGACTTTGACGTATTATGCATTTAACCCCTTCTAGGGTCTCTGCTATCATCATTAACCTTGATCCTCACAAAGCATGTGAACCCAATGGCATCTCTCTTTAATAGTCATTCTTAGTGTGCTCCCGAACTGGCTCCTGTTTTCTCTAAATTGCATAATAAATGCCCCGCCGCTTCTTGCTGGAAGTCATCGTCTGTTCCAGTTTTTTAAAAACTCTGGTAAATCATCTGACTCATCAATGTCTCTCGCTTGTAGAATTCATTCTCGGCTCGATGCTTTAATCTACAAAAATTTGAATGCAATGTCAATCTCTATCTCCTGTCGTCTTGATTACTCTTTTCTTTCTCTCATTAGTAAGGTTTCTGCTCCTAATTCGTCCACAACCTGTAACCCCTTGAGTGTTAGTGACTGTACTGCCTTCCTTGGGGTGATACTGATTAAAATAAAATAAAGATCCAACAACCCCTATTCAGTTTTTACATTTGTATCGTATGTATTAGGTTGGTGCAAAAATAATGACGTAATAATGTCGTTTTTTGACGTTAAAAAATACGTCAAAAAACGACATTATTACGTCATTATTTTTGCACCAACCTAATAACACTTTAGTCATGTTAGTGAACTGCATACAAGCCCACATATTGTGCAACAGCAGGGATCTCGGAACATAGCCACAGGAATATTTGTTGCAGCTTTCAGCCGTTGCCTTTCGTCTCTCGGCCGGTCCATACCACTGATATCGAAATTTCTGCTATCGCTCTGGTACAAATATATCCAGTTATTTATATCCAGGGCAACTCGCAAGAAGTTAATACGAGGCACATTACCAGCTGAGAGGTTACTCTTTAGGGTGTCTTTATATCTGAACCACGGCCGTCCAATACTCTTGTGTCCACTATAATGCTGGCTATACATGAGGACCTTAAGTATTCTGTCGTCATTCATCCTTGGGAGGTGGGGAAAGGCTTCCCAAAAGCACTTTTTGCATATCCGATTTCTTATTTCGTCATCAAGGGATGCATTTGTATTCATCTTGCTTTCTAAATATGTAAATGACTTCGCATACTTCAAATTATCCCAATCAATCTGCATAGGAGTGTATTGGAATTGATGAACTGGTGGGATCTGTCTGACACCCCTAATCTGATTTGGACAAATATATATATATATATATATATATATATATATATATATATATATATATATATATATATATATTAATTACCCATGTATGATACGCATTTTTTCTAAAAATTAAAAATAAAATTAGGAGTGCGTATTATGCACAGCTACAAAAAATCTTTAAAAAATTACCGTTTGATAGATCGATTTCAGTTATGAAATGACTATTTACCACAAACATACGACAATTTGACACTAACATTCGGCCATTGCGACCCTCAAAGAATGTCAAATACAATCATATGTACCTAACAATACTTAGAAATGTAAAATAAAATAAGAATTATCATAAAACTAAATTAGAATAATTTTATTCTATGTTGAAAACCATTTTTGTGAAGAACTAAATACAGATCCGGTAGATTGCATATTTTATCGAACAAAAAGAGGTTAATGAGTCTGCGCAGTAGGCACAATATGGCTATTTCCGTTTCCTTTTAGAATCATGATGATCGGAAATTTTGATAAAAATCTTCAATTACAGCTTGAATAAGAGTAGGAAACGCTGGCCGTAATGAAACTGAAGAAGTACAATTTATAGGGTTTAATTACGAAACAAGGAGCGTGAGTAGAAGCATTTTTCCAGACTTTCAGCACAATTTTACGTGTGCGTATTA
>OZ010615.1:7987780-8040280 GCA_963932145.1 Acanthosepion lycidas | reverse complement strand
TGACGTTATTGCTTTCCTAATAGCACCTCTTTTGTTAGCTATATATATATATATATATATATATATATATATATATATATATATATATTGTGTATTTAGGCAGCATTTTTTCAGTGATGCATATTTCATTTTTTCCTTGAAAACACAACTATACTTAAACATGAAAACAAACAAAAACTAAAAGTTTATATGTATTATTTATACAAAAAAAAAGAAGAGTGATAACAATTAATTTGCTATAAAATATATCCAGGATTTTTGTGACGTACGGTGGCCATTAAATAATTAAGTATAACTCAAAACTTCAATGTTAAGATAAAACAGTATTTAATTACAACCGCAAATAAATACTTAACAAGAACAAAGAAGTAAAAGACAACCAAAGATAATTAACCATTCCAGTGAATAGCATATTAGTAGCGCAACTTGGCTTGACCTTTGGTAAATCCTAAATCAAAACCCAAATCATCGACACAGAATAATTCACACTAATTCGACTGGATAGTTCCATTCAATAGTGTCTCAGTAATTGCAACACCCTGACACCGCTATTTACACACCTGGCGGAAAACATATAAATCCACCGTATTGAACGTTATTTGTTATTTATAAGACTACGGTAGTCTTCCTAGTATTTCTCAGAAGATATGTGAAAAAAACTCTTTTTTTTTCATATATTTATTTATATTTACATAAGCTCTATCCCCAATATTGAGCACTTTATTCCATAAATATAGCATACTTTAAAACTATATTTCTGCGTGTATATATATATATATATATATATATATATAAGGTTGATGCAAAAATAATATCGTTTTTTGACGTATTTTTTAACCAACCTAATATACATATATGTGTGTGTGTTGTGTGTGTATATATATATATATATATATATATATATATATATATATATATATATATATAATGGACTCTCCCGTATGAGGATCTGACAGCTTATTGATTCAGTTATGAAAGTTTATGCGATAATCTTAAGTGGCATTTAAGACCCTCTAGTGATTTACAAAGGAGGCCACATATGGAGCAAGTGTGAGGATTGTGGGATGAGATCACTGTTAGATTGGCTGACCTTTTATATCTTGCTCTCACTTCTTGAAGATGTTTCAGACAAGAAGATTAAAAACTGCTGAGCCCACTAAAATACGTTCATCTCCATTCTACCCGCTCCAAGGCTAAGCGCTCAAGGCTGTTATGTGGTATATTGACAGCTGACAAGTTGCTTTTCAATTTGTTTTTGTATCTTAGCCATGGTCGTCCTACATTCCTGTAGCCCTGATCTAACTGACTGTACATACATATATATATATATATATATATATATATATATATATATATATATATATATATATATATGATTTAGTTGTGTTCCTTATTTTATCTTCTTCTGTTTATTTCTATTGATTTATGATATTCTTTACAATTACTGGTTTTATTTTATCTCCTAAATCTGCGTCACATATTCTTTAAATGTTTTGACAAGATGCACTGCAATGTACGGTAAATGATGATTTCATAGAATGAAATATCAAATGATTTTCAATTCTTATAGCTTTATTTACGGTACAGGGTACCTTAGACATTGAGGAGTATTATGAATCTATTTTGCGCAATTCATATATAAATTATACACATATTATTACGATACATCCTCAGAATCTAGGGTAGCATTAGACAGGAGCTATATGAAAAACAATCAAGTTTTTCACAAAGAAATTCAAGGGTTGCGCTATGTATGAAATAAACTTATACACGAGTATATATTCAGGAATGCCTCGTCCGAGTTCCTCTCTGCCAAGGCAGAGAGTTCGGTAGTTGAACAATATATTCACTGTTTTATTTAACGGCCCCACCCCACGTGGGTTGTATGTGGCACAAGTCAGAGTTTATCGTAGGCCCGGCCAAAAACATTAACCTTTGAACCCGTATAAACGCGTTCAGGGCCTGTCTATCTCCCCGGACGAAACTTTGCCCTTCGGCAAAACCTCGTCCGGCTTCCTTTCTGCTGAGGCAGAGAGTTCGACAGATGAATAATCTATTCGACTGTTGATATTTAACAGCACCCCCAAGAGGGAAGTATGTGGCACAAGGCCAATTTACCGTGAATTCTACGAACCCGTAGGCTCGACCAAAAATATAACCTTAAAACGCGCATAAACGGGTTTAGGGTCTGTCTACAACCCTCCCCCCACATACACACACTCCGGACGAAACTTCGGCAAAGGAGCGTCCGGGTTCCTCTTTGCTTAAGGCAGAGAGTTCGACAGTTGAACAATCTATTCAGTGTTATATTTAACGACCCACCCCCACATGGGTCGTATGTGGCACAAGGCCGAGTTTATCGTGGGTTCTCCGAGCCCGCAGTCTCGGCCAAAAATATTCCCTTCGAACCCATATAAGTGGGTTCAGGGCCAGTCTACCTCCCTGGACGAAACTTGGCGCTTCGGGTTCAAGGCAAAGATTTTGACAGCAACAAACAATCTAGGCGACGGTTAATATTTAACAGCCCCGCCACGTGGGTGTATGTGGAACAAGCCCTGTTTATTGTGGGTACTCCAAGCCCGAAGGCTCGGCCAAAAATATTCCTTTTGAACCCGCATAAACGGGTTCTGGGCCTGTCTACCTCCCCGGGCGAAACATCGTCCGGGTTTTTCGCTGCCGAGTCAGAGAGCTCGACAGTTACGAACAGTCTGGTCGACTGTTCCCCGAAACCTTCTGTCCTACTAATCTTACAGTAGCGTGAAGAGTCTAACATAGACTCTTTAGAGGGAGGACACCACAACACTAATGAAGTGGATTTCCTTATTTCAAAGTAAATATATTAACACTAAGTCACCTACATGCACTAAAGCACCTAGCGATAAATAAAGAAATAGACTTATACACGAATATATAGACTATGATGACTGGACACTCATATACGAGTATGCCTGGCAAGATAATTCCTTGATGGACCCCTCCTCAAGGACATTTTGTGTTTTTCAGAGACCATCTGTGTTTTATAGAAATGTTGATTTGTTGGAAACAAATTTTCTCTACCATTCGTCAGTAAATCTGGATCTTCTGTTCTATAGCTAGAAATTCCTGAGAAAATCCAGAGAGGATCTGCAACTTTATCGATAGTAACCTGGCATCCCGATTTCAGTTAATTTCCGTACTTCATCAGCCAAGACTTTAGACTTAAATTTAGAAATTTAACAATCAATAATTTAAAATTCCTCGAATGATGAAGGAGAATATATATATATATATGTCTGTGTGTGTTTGTGTATATATATATATATATATATATATATATATATATATATATATATTTCCAAATACAAGTCCTACTATTTATCCCATATCTGAGGGAGGAGGTGGATTCATACGTTTTTTAATTAAATATCACAAAGCTGCATGAAATTCGAACTCTGCTCTCCTATTTTTCTTTGTAGAAAGAAAGAAAGAAAGAAAAAGAGAGAAAAAAGAAAGTAAAAAGAGAGAAAAAAGAAAGAAAGAAAATAAAAATAAAGAAAGAAAATAGAAAGAAATAAAGAAAAGAAAGAAAAGGAAAGAAAGAAATAAAAGAAAGGAAAAAGAAAAAAGAAAGATAGAAATAATGAAAGAAGGATAGAATGGGATATGCGTCACATACGGTTAAAATTCTGCATAATTATTTTGAGATCCCCAAGACTGTCATATATATATATATATATATATATATATATATATATATATATATATATATATATATTTAGACTGTCATATATATATATATATATATATATATATATATATATATATATATATAATTATTTATTTAAAAATATGATTCCAACTCGCTACATAAGAGGTCTCATGTTTCAAAACAAGAATGAGACCTCTTATGTAGCGAGTTGGAATCATATTTTTAAATAAATAATTATATTTATGCTCTACTTTCGTATCGAGCAGTATTTTTAAAAATAATAACAAAAATACTAAGGAACTTTGGATTATTTACCAAACCAGTTTCTTTCCTATTTTCTACAATATTTTCACACACACACACACACACACACACACACACACACACACACACACACACACACACACATATATATATATATATATAGATATATATTTAGTTTATGCAGACTTAGGTAATCCGTATGGGTAGACCCGAGGAGGATGATATCATTTCAATTTTTGGAAGTAAAGTCTGATGATCCAGAGCCCTGTTAAAGGGGTTATGGTGAAATAATTTATTACATGGAACCTTAACGTGGTCTGTTTTTATTCAAACATATATATATATATACATATATATATATATATATATATATATATATATTAGGTTGGTGCAAAAATAATGACGTAATAATGTCGTTTTTTGACGTTAAAAAATACGTCAAAAAACGACATTATAACGTCATTATTTTTGCACCAACCTAATATATATATATATATATATATAACTTGAATGTAGTGTAATGGGGTAGCAGATCATTATTCAAACATATATTGTTAGATATAACAGACAAAGAATGTCTATTATGTTTGACCATGAGCCCTTATAAAGTTCGTATATTTGCTTTAGTTTCTTTTTGGTAATGTCCATGTAATGTAACTAATTTGATGACGTCTCATGAGAGCCGAGCGCTTAGATTGTGGAACAGCTTAATAATGTTCTATCCTCGAACTACTGTTCTCACCTTGCTTTCTATTGTTCCAAAATTTAATTAAAAATTCTTTTGACTTAAGACACCAAATATCTTCCATATAATTACAAGACAATGTTAATTCATGTCCTCGGGTTTAATGACGTGGAGACACGATATGATAGGATCGAATTAGCAAATTCCATTTGCTTCCTCTAGCATGGACATTAGAATCCCCATAGACTGAATTAAGGATTCAGTTTGAAATTCTCTGCTTACCAATTATGGGGGATGCTTAAAGAATGCGGTTGTGTAAAATGAATAAACCATTGTGACTATAAAATCTTGATGACGAAGCTCGTCTGTATAAACCAGTGTATATCAATCAATATACCTCTAATATCTATATGTGTCCTTTTCTTTTCATGTGCCATGTTCTTTCAAGACGTATCCCTTGCAGCCCTCCCCAAGTTCCTTCCCTCTGCTTCCTCCCCCAGACCACTTGCTTAAGTCCGCCAGGTATGTCATGCTTTGTTTTCCCTAGTCTCTCTTTTCCTCTATTCGACTCGTGAGTATCAGATTCTCCAGGCCCTTCTTCCTCATTGTGTGTCCTTTTTCCTTTTTATTAGGTTGGTGCAAAAATAATGACGTTTTCTCACATAGTAATATATGTTAGAAAACGTCATTATTTTTGCGACAACCTATTATGTGCCATGTGCTTTCAGGACGTAGGTGATCATGGCTCTCCACCTCCCTCTATCCCTTGCAGCTCTCAAAAAGTTTCTTCCCTCTGCTACCTCCTCCAGACCACGTTCTGTCATTCACTTGCTTAAGTCCGCCAGGTATGTCTGGCGTTGTTTCCCTTGTCTCTCTTTCCCTCTATTCGACTCGTGAGTGTCTGATTCTATAGACCCTCCTTCCCGTAGACTTTTACTGTAGACGAGTTCTCACCAATTTACAGTGGAGCTGATTAGATGTAACCATAAATTCTATGCTAACAGTGTCTTTTCTGACACTTCCCGCATGTGAAACTCCCGTCCAGTTTCATGGTTTCCCGCCAACTTTAGTATGCAAAAATGTAAATGCAATATCAATCGCGATCTAACTTCCTTCTGATTACTCTTCATTTGTTCTCACTCCTTAGAAATATTCCTGTTTTTAACTATCCAACACCCAGTAAACCTTGTGTCTTAGTGGCTTTACTGCCTTACTCGATTTAAAAAAAAGGAAAAATTCTTGAAAGCCGAAAGTACACAGACGTTTGAAGATTTAGTCTTTCACCAGAAAACGACTAAAATTGTGTTCTTATTTTGACATGTTTTCGCTGTAATATCCAAAAATAACGATATATATATATATATATATATATATATATATATATATATATATATATATATATATATATATATATATATATACATATATATTTAAAGAAAAAACAGACCACTTTAAGGCACCTAAGGCACCATTGTTATAATTTATTTCACCGGATATTTTATTTTTCTCTGGATTTCCAGACTTAACTTTCAAGGCTGAAAAAATGAATTTAAAATTTTTGAAGGGCAATATTAAACTTATATAAGGTGACATAGAGGGTGGTGAGGGATTGTGTGAGAGACATGGTTGAAATTACTTAAATATATATATATATATAAATATATATATATATATATATATATATATATATATATATATATATATATATATATATATATATAGTTTCAAGGTGTACTATATTTATGGGATAAAGTGATTAACATCAGAGACAGAGCATATGTAAATATTGTCTAGCATTGCGTCTAGCATTGCGTCTAGCATTGCGTCTAGCATGAAACAGCCTGTCGCCTCTAAGTTTTGACTTCAATGTTCACTCAGGAAATCACCATATTGATACATGTTTTAATACTATCTAAGATTTTTATGCATTTAAAACAACATGACTGGCCGCGTACACAATTCCGGAAAATCCTCATTGAAAACACAACTATACTTAAACATGAAAACAATAAACAAAAACAAAAAAATTCTTGAAGCTATATACATAAAACAATTGAAACCTAACCTGAACAAAATAAACTATGAAATCTCCACAAATATTCTTAAATGTCTATAATTGATAACAGAAGCCATTGGTTTATACCAATGGCTTCCCATACTTAATACTTCTTGTTTTCTTGTTTTCACTCTCGCGTTGTCATGTGTGACGTCACGAGCTGCGGTGCCATTTTTGCTTCCGCGTCTTGTATACACGAGTTTGTCGTTGCTTTGAAATTTTTCATGCAACAACAACAGGCTATCATTATTGTTTCGTCCGTGTATTGTTTGATATATTGAAATTAATTGTCATCTTTGATAATGGCTTATGTAAGCCGAAAGCTTAGATTGGATTTAAACATCTATCAATATGGTGATTTCCTTTCGTCTTTCAATGATAATGTGATTAAGCTTATCAGATAATATAAAAGGAACTTACTTAAAATAATGAGACAAAAAATTCTCTATATTATTTAATGAAACATGCATATATATATATATATATATATATATATATATATATATATATATATATATATATATATATATATTACTCTTTCAGGACAAACCATTATTTTTCTAAGCTTTCGGAAGGTATTTTCGCGATCCCAATGAGTCTTCAGATTTCAATGTGACATTTTCTTTCCTCTGTTAAAATGCTACCCAGATATCTAAATTGATGTACTTGTCTGGTTTTGATACCTCCACTTTGTAATTTGCATGGTGGTCTGTTCCTTTTGCTAACATCCATGAATTCTGTTTTACTAACGTCACGGATCCTGGTAGGACTTCTAATTCTCTCAGAATCGCATTCCTGTATTTGCTGAATATGTCCGGTGAGAAGACACATCCTTGTCTTACACCAGTTTCTATTTTTTGAACATGTCAGTACTGTTTTCGTTTTTATCTTAGTGAACACGTTGCTTCTATTTTAGAAGGCATCTTTCGCTATTCCAGTGTCCCTCGGGTTTCCAATGTCGCGTTTTGCACCCCCTCTGTTTAAAGACTTTATATGATTTTTTTTTAAATTTCTACTTGTTTGATTTTGGTATTCCCGATTTGTAATTTGCCTGTCGGGCCGTCCCTTTTGCTGACAACCGTCATTATATAATTAATGCTAATTTTTGTCTGTATTTGAATATTTTTATATGCATTTAGAAATATTTTCTTTTATAAAATTGATATAATTTTCTTTTTAATTTTCAGGTAAGTACACTGTCATTTGAAATACATATTCTGTAAAGTTTGAAAGAAATATATCCCAATCGGTCCAGCTAAAAGGTAGGCAATGTTTGTTTATCGTTTTATTTGATTCAGGTAAATTGATGATATTGAAACTTGTGTATCCCCTACTTCGTCGAATCAAACAGTATCAACCCAGCACGATGCAAATGGAAACTAAATATTGCATTTAAAAAAAAAAATCTCCTGGAAATGACATGATCAGTGTATAGAATCTGTTTTTTAAGAAATTAACGAAGACCATTTTTATTTGAATCCCGTGGACTGGCGCTAGAGAGTCGCAAACAGCGAGCTTTACAAAATAACAGAAAGCACATGTCTTTCGGACTTCCAACAGTAGCAACGACTAACATTAATTGCGCAAGTAGCTAGAAGAGAAAATAATGATACCACCAAGATGTTGACTTTCCAAACAAAAGGTTAGGAAGAAAACTACCGACAGTAACGGAAAGGGCGTGAAATTGGCTTCAGAATCCTATTTTCCTGAAAATTCCTTTTAAAAATTCTAAACAACATTAGACCGTGTTTTGAAAAATGAAAACATTTTATAAAACATACATACAACAAACTATTTCTTATTTTAAGAGTTAAACTATAATCCTTGAAAATGGATAAATGTATAGCCGAAAGCGCTCGGATAAAAAAAAACAAAACATTCGGACAGTTTTTATATAATTTATCGCCCGAAAAGAAATAAATGATTAGATCACATGAGAAATAGTATAAAAACTAAATCAAAGCACCTTGTCTGCGGTTTTCAATGAAATATATATATATATATATATATATATATATATATATATATATATTTAAAGATATATTTAGTGGTACAAAACTTAATCCATTTTAATTTTTAAATAATTTACTTTATTAACCTCGATGTAGCTCTGTTAAGCACGGTTAGAAACCGGTTAGCTAGCCTGTTTTTCATTTTTACTTTTTATTATCATCATGAGTGGTAATAATAAAATTTATTTTTGTCTGTGGCAACCATATATATATATATATATATATATATATATATATAGTGTGTGTGTGTGTGTCCCCATAGAGTCTCTTTAAAATTTAGACTTATATATATATATATATATATATATAGTTTTAATGTGTGCTATATTCATGGGATAAAGCGCTCAATACCAGAGATAGAGCGTATATAAATAAAAATATAAAAGTGAACATTGAAATCAACACCCAGAGGTGACAGGCCGTTTCATGCTAGACAGAATCGTCAAGCCGCCTGACGATTGCGTCTAGCATGAAACAGCCTGTCGACTCTGAGTGTTGATTTCAATGTTCACTTTCATATATATATAACCTAAGCCTAACCCCACAATAAAGTGGAAAATAATATCGAGAGCCAGAACTCCAAAATATTTCAGAGACAGATGCGGCTTATGCATGAAAGATAAAATCCTCATAATCAAACATAAAGATCCAGACTTATTGCTAAATAGACACAATGAACTAGTTTTTAAATGCAGACACAAGAACAACCTAAACCTAAGTAAATACATTGAAAAATAGCTATATAGGAAGAACAATATTGAATGACTTTTGGTCTTTTTGCTGTTGGAAATATTGCTATGCACGCATGAGCGCGAACACATGACTGTATGTATATGTCTATGGTATTGTACTTGAACACTGATATACTTTTTGATGCGTCGATGTATATGCGTTTATATGGAAAGAGAGGCATACAAGTTTTTTTTTTGTGAGTGTGAATGCGTATAACTAGATTGGTTCTTATATGTCTTGCCATAGGTATAGGATATCGGGTAATATATGTGTAGAAATATGTATAATTATACGATTTTGTGTATTTATAATGTAATTACATATTGATATTGATATGGTCTTTGAATGCAGGCATAAGTGGTTGTATGTGTGGACATGTGTGTGTATATGTATGTGTATGTCTATATATATATATATGTGTGTGTGTGTATATATATATAGATGTGTGTGTGTATATATATATATAGATGTGTAGGTGTGTGTATATATATATATGAGTGTGTGTGTGTGTATATGTGTATATGTATATGAGTATACGTGTATATGTGCATATGTATGGATGTACATATGGGCATTTGAGTGTATGTGTATATGTATATGAATTTACATATAACTGTATGCGTGTGGATGTATATATATATATAAGTATATGTGACTGTGTGGATATGCGTGTAGATATGTGTGTATGTATTTCTCTATAGGTGTATATGTGTGGATATGGGAATAAACATATAATTTTCTGTGTAGATGTGTGTGCGTGTGTATATATGGATTCATAGGTATATAGGCAATGTTTTATCCAAATTTCTCCTCTAGGATTCTCCAATTGGAAGTGAGTTTAAATAATACGGAGGTAAATTTTGAATTGGTGATTTAATTTGAATGGAAATATATTACCCTTTAATAATCATTATTGATGATAAAATTATTTAAATTCTAACAACCTTTGATAATAATTAGGTAGGCATCTAAAAACAGTCACGAGTTTAATTCATGAACAAAACTCAAACGAATAGATGTCAACTGAATAATCAACAAGAAAAAAGTATGTGTACGGATATATAGCAGATTGTAAAAGAAGGACCTAATTTTCTGTTAGTAATCTTTTATCCAATTCTCTCCTCTAATATTCTCCAATTGGAAGTGAGTTTAAATAAATAATACGGAGGTAAATTTTAAATTGATAATTTAATTTAAATTTAAATATATTACCCTTTAATAATCATTATTGAAGATAAAATTATTTGAATTGGAATAAACCTTGATAATTAGGTATCTAAGAACAGTAACGAATTTGATTTATGAACAAGAATCAAACGAATAGATATCAACTTAACAAGCTATAAGAAAAAAGTTTAGAAAAATAAGGATTACTAGATATAAAATGGATTATTCTTTCAATGTACTTTCTATGAATTTTTCCAATCGACTATTTCATAGAAAATACCCAAAACCCCAACAAACTTCAAATTAAATTCTTCGTAGATTTTTTAGACATTTAGATTTATATCAAACTTTAACCCCCAAATATACCCTTTAAAGTAATGCGAAATAACAGCGTCTAAGAATTTGAGTGAATCCTGCTCTCAAGGACATGATTTATTATTTTATTGTTAACTGTATCTTCCCCTTTAAGTCGGTCTTCTCCCTCACCCCTTACCCATCTATATCTAGATAGCATACGTTAAGTTAAGCGGCGTCTAGCCTACACAGAGTGGGGTTAAGAATAAGGAACTGAAAATGGTACATCTAACTCACTCATATCTTCTCTCCCACCTCACTTCCTAACTTCGTTAATTTTACATATGCTTGGTGAGGTCCGTCAAAAATGTGTAGGTTTCTTTTCATTTTTCATTTCAACTTTTAGAAGTAAAGTCTGATGATCCAGAGCCCTTTAAAAGGGCTGTGGTGAAATAACTTATTACATGGAACCTTAAAGTGATCTGTTTTTATTATATATATATATATATATATATATATATATATATATATATATATATATATATATATATAGGAATGCACCTCTATATACACACTATTAATTTGCGCGAAATACTTCAAGATGGTACTCGATTATTTGGGATATCCTCTGTAGCATAACTTAAGCAATGGTAGCAATGGTAGCAATGGTATCAGTGACTGTTTACTTTAGCTCCCGTATGTTTGTTCGATAAATGATATCCTTAACATATCGAAATCGAAAATCCTAAGAAATTTCGTTTCTACCAACATCGAATGACTTTAGGCTATTTAAGATACATAAAAAGTACTACTCTCTAAAAACATTTCTGGCAATTAAAGGATGTGGATTATACTCCCATTATTACGTGGGATATTATAGCTAAAGCCACGGAAAGGCAATATATGTAATTTATGTCTTGTTAAAAAATGTTTTATCTTAAAACTCTTAAATAACCCTGGTTTATTAAACAAGATAAAAAAATTGATGGTTACATGTAAACATAAAAGTAAATATCTACTAAATTACATCCATCCAGATTAAGTTTTAATATGAATTACGGTTTGTATTGTTTTCTTGAACAAGAACAAGTAATCTCTTTGCATTCTTAATATAAAAAAATAATATTTACAACTCTAAAATATATATATATATATAAAGAAATATAGTTTGAAGGTGTGCTACATTTATGGGATAAAGTGCTCAATATTGGAGATAGAGCGTATGTAACTATAAAAGCCTGATGATTGCGTCTAGCATGAAACAGCCTGTCGCCTCCAATGTCGACTTCAATGTCCACAAAAATCTCCAGAGCCGAACACGCATAGAAATGAATACAATATGGGAACCAGTAATAAGGAGTGCCAGAGAAAAGCGATAATAACAAAAGAAATTGCATTATGAGCGCTGGTAAATAAAAAAAAAAACATGTAATGATTACAACAAAAACTGCAATATGAACACTGTTAAAAAATGCTTGCTGAAGACATTAGGTTTATAATACCCAGAAATTCATACTCAGATATCTGCAAGGACACATGACACAGAGGATAAAGGTGTTGGTTAGATCCAGTGATGGGACCCAAAGAGTGTGAGTTCAATACCCGGTTAAGGCAGTGGAGAACTTTCAGAGGGAAATTAACAGGAGATAACTGATAACTGACATCCATTAAACATGGCATCTGGAAGTAGAACAGTCTACCCCAGTGAGCAAAATAAATGTTCCAACCAACTGAAGAAGGCCGGAGCGTACAACGGCCGAAATGTTGTAATAAGTATGGCGACAAACACGAGGACAATACTCCGAATAATGTAAATAGTGTACATAATACCTCATCTCAGAAATATAGACAGATACTGAAGGGCCGAAACGTTGTGATAAATATGGCAACAAAGATGAGGACAATTGTCCGAATAATGTAAGTAGTATACATAATGCCTCATCTCAGAAATGTAGACAGATATTGAAGGGCCAAAATGTTGTAATATATATGGCTGCAAAGATGGAGCATTTCAAGGCGGTGTAATGGTTCGATCCCCACTGGGTGACCCCTAATTTCGGCCTTGTGCCACATCTTAGCTACGTTTGTAAAATCACTATATGTGCTACAAAGATGAAGACAAATGTCCAAATAATGTAAATAGTGTACATAATACCTCATCTCAGAAATATAGACTGATACTGAAGGGCCGAAGCGTTGTAATATATATGGCTACAAAGATGGTGCACCTCAAGGCGGTGTAATGGTTAGCTTGGCTCGCTAGAACAATTACAACTGAGTAGTGAGTTCGATCCTCACTGGGTGCCTCCTAATTTCGGCCTTGTGCCACATCTAAGCTACGCTTGGAAAATCACTATATGGCTACAAAGATGAGGACAAATGTCCAAATGATGTAAATAGTGTACATAATACCTCATCTCCGAAATATAGACAGACAATGAAGAGGCGAAACGTTGTAATATGTATGACTACAAAGATGAGGACACTTGTTCGAAAACTGTAAATAGTGTACATAATACGTCATCTCAGAAATATAGACAGATACTGAAGGGCCGAAACTTTCTGATAAAGATGGCAACAAATATGAAGACAATTGTTCGAAAAATGTAAATAGTGTACATAACACCCCATCTCAGAAATATAGACAATTTTATTACAATAGATTACAATAAAAGCAATAAAATGTTTTTATTGTAATCTATAAAAATAATATTATGTTAATAAAATTAAAATTGTATTGAGCACTTTTTAAAAAAGTAAATGCTAATATCTGTGGATTCTAAGTCAATATTTTCTTTGTCTTTCTTGATATATATATATATATATATATATATATATATATATATATATATATATATATATATATATATAAAGACAGAGAGAAGGCAGTAAAAGAGAGAGAGTGAAAGAAATGGAGAGAGTAGGTGTATTTTTGATGTACGCTTAGTAAAACAGAATTGGCAAATTCTAACCATTTTCCTAATTAATTTTTGCCTATTGGAATCAAATATCTGAAGGAATTATTTATAGTTGATGCCAGTTCATTTAAGATTTCAAGCTTTTCGTCTGGCTTCATTCTCTGACAAGAAATAAAGTCCATTTGTTAAAATCACGTGATGCCTTAAATTTTGAATTTGGTCAGAATTTTTTTATTTTTTTATTTTTTTTATTTTTTCTTTAATTGAATCGTGTGCGGTGTCGTTGATCCTGGCGTCATATGACTTCTGCATATCTATATACATTTTCAGATTGCGTGTACAGAAATTTTCGAAATTCCGGACAGTTAATAAAACAAACGCTGTACTGGCTATTTCTAGATGCTGTTACTTTCTTTCCTAATTATCTCATGGATTGAGTGAACCGGCCCCACACCTCAAATCACCAGAACCTTTGTAGCATTTTGACAAACTTCACCACTGCTATAATTTTGGCACTCATCATCATCATCATCATCATCATCATGAGAGTTCTGAATGTAAACACCAATGTGTCTTTGAAGATCTTAAAAAAAACAAAATGTGGTACATGGGGGACATCAGTAATTCCAGTTGTGTTTGGAGCACTCGAACTGATTGGAAAACCTTCCGATAAATTCATTGGAGTGATTACTGGTAGACCAATCAAAGTAAAGTTTAGAACTTAAGAAGGGATTTGTCTATGTAAAATGTGTTTCATCTTCGGCTGCTTATTTTTTTTTTTTTTTTTTTTGTTGAAAAATCTGCAGTGAAACTAATCATGATGGCATTTCTGACCTTACATTCTTTGTTGAGACCCAAAAGGAAACATGTATACAATTGAAATCCAAGGAAATAATAATAATAATAATAATAATAATAATAATAATAATAATAATAATAACAAACTAGAAAAAAAATTGTTCTCACGAGTACAGCCCACACTTTATGAAAAGCATGGAAAATATGTGTGTGCTTTTTTTTCGTTTGTTTTTTTAATTGCTCAGTGAAAAATGTCGTGACGCTATTTCTAACCTTAGAACTCAGGTTGGGACCCGGGAAGAAATGAGTACACATCAGAAATCAAAGGAAATAAAACAACAACAACAACAACAATAATAATAATAATAATAATAATAATAATAATAATAATAATAATAATAATGATAATAAACTACTAAAAAAATTGCTCTCACGAGTACAGCCCACTCTTTACAAAGAGCTTTATCTATGTAAAATATGTGTAGCATTGTTTTTTTATTAATTTTTTTTTAAATTGTTCATTGGAAAATGTCATGACTCCATTTCTAGCCCTAGGTCTCTTGGCGGAAGCCGGAAAGAAATGAGTATACACCAGAAATCAATTTAAGTAATAATAATAATAATAATAATAATAATAATAATAATAATAATAATAATAATGTGGAACATTAGATCATCAACAATCCCTGTTGTAGTTGGAGTCCTCGGATTGGTTGGAAAAAATTCCAGTAGACTAACTGAAGGGATTCCTGGAAGTCCATGCTTTAAAGAAATACAAAAAAAAATATCCTCACAAGTACAGCCCATACCTTACGAGGGGCTTTGTCGATGTAATTTTTTTTTCCCAGTGGAAAATGTCATGATGCCATTTGTAACCTTAGGGTCCCTAGGCGGGACCCGGAAAGAAATTACTTCACATCAGAACACAATGGAAATAAAATAATAAAAGAAGTAAAAAAAAAAAATTCTCACGAGTACAGCCCACACCTTATGAGAGGTTTTAACTATGCAAAATAAGTGATTTTTTTTTTGTCGTGACTCTATTTCTGACCATAGGTCTCTGGGCGGGACCCGGAAAGAAATGAATACACACCAGAAATCAAAGGAAATAATAATAATAATAATAATAATAATAATAATAATAATAATAATCTGAAACGTTTACAGGAAGAAAACTGTAGGAAACTGGTATGGACATCACCCAGACCCGGTTACAATGATAGAACCTGTAACAATTTTATGGCACTTTAAAATATACACAAGCAGAAGAATGACATTTAATCGCTCAGACATAGGATCACAAAAACAGAATAGTCTTTCTTACTGACATGACCATTCCTGTAGAGTCTGATGTAGGTTGTAAGATCTTGAAAATCTACCAAAATACATGGATCTTTAAGTGGCTCATGAAGGCATCAGTAATTTCATTGTCTTTTCTCAAGCAGACTTTATTCCCTAATTTAACTAATATGAATGGTTCATAGAATGTTCATAGAATGGTTCATAGAATGTTCATAGAATGGTTCACAGAAAATGTCCATTGGGCCTTTCATCTTTTCACATAATTAACTTAAGAATTAAGATTCATCAGGACATTCAAATAGCAATTCCGCCATAGTTTTTACTAATATTACTTCTTCTTCTTCTTCTTCTTCTTCTTCTTCTTCTTCTTCTTCTTCTTCTTCTTCTTCTTCTTATTATTATTATTATTATTATTATTATTATTATTATTATTCCTTTGATTTCTGGCATTTACACATTTCTTTCCGGGTCCCGTCCAGAGACCTAAGGTTAGAAATGGCATCATGACACTTTCCACTGACAAAAAAAGAAATGACATAGATAAAACATCATTATTATTATTATTATTATTATTATTATTATTATTATTATTATAATTATTATTATTATTAGCAATATTTTAAAATGGCAAAATCAACATAAATACAAAATGAATTTACTGACATTTACCCGGCTTTATAAATAAAATAATCAGTTCATGATGCCTTCTTCGACTTTGGTCGAACCTGCTGTATTTATTTCCCGCCAAAATATAAAAATAGCGCCAAATTACGTCACTGAATATTGACACGTAATTTTGTTCATTTTCTTTTTTCTCTCTCTTTTTTTTATTTGTTTCTTTTTCATGTTCGAAAAACATCTCATTATTCCTGTTTGTTAAGCAATGTAGGCGGGCCAGTCAGGGGTCAAATTCCAGTGAACACCCGGCATTATCATTAGCTTTAAATGAGTATTTATCACTCAACTTTGGAAAGAGCACTTTCTCTCTTTTCTTTTTCCCGCTTCTCCCGAGCCATTACTCTAGGGTATTCTTGTTTCGTAGATTCCTAATCTCCATTAAGAAGCTTTGCAGAAATCTCGAATTGAGTCTGGGATTGTCTTGACTTTCATTGAGTATTTACCTGTAAGATAGAAGTCTGTAGCCAGATACGGACTGCATCATTCGTTAGATGGATTTGAACAAACGAGGATATTTGACTGCAAATAGAATTGCCGCCAGATATATTGATCGGACTGAACTCTTAGTGACCAAAGAAAAGCAATTTTAAATTTTATACGTGCGACCGTTCTCTGCAGTTAGCAGGAATTGTCTTATCATTATCCTATGGGTTTTCAAATTATCAAACCTGGGATCGGTGATCTCAGCTGAAATTGTAAAAAACGCCGTTTATAAACACGTTGACTACTTATCTGGGCTATTTGAACCTTTGTATAATGTCAGAGATGTTTTTGGTAGAGTTACCCATAGAAATTGCTATAAAAGATGGCATGCTTTATTTTGGAGAATAAATTTAAATTTATTGATGTGTTCATTGCCTAACTTAGTTATTTGAAACCTTGCATAAAACCATCGAAATTTTTGGCAGTTTTACCCTTATAAATTACTGTAAAAATGACTTATAAATCACTGCTTACCTTGGCTAATAAGCATTACATAATGCCATCGACCTTTTTGGTAGAGGTACCCTTAGAAATGTCTGGGAAAATGACTTAGGCTTTATTTTTGTAATTACAATTAAATTTATTAATATATTCCTTGCTTAGCTTGGCTATTTGATCACTTTAAATAATGCCATCAATGTTTTTTGGTAGAGTCACCATTAGAAATTGCTGCAGAAAATGACTTGGGCTTTATTTTGGTGAGCAAAATTAAATTTAATAATATATTCCCTGCTACCCTTGGCTATTTGAACCCTTAAATAATGCCATCTTTGGCTTTATTTTGTAATTAAAATCAAATTTATTAGAAGATGACTCCTGCTTTATTTTTCGTAAATAAAATTAAATTTATTAACAGTCTCCCTGTTTCTTTGGATATCAGAATCCTTATATAATATGGTGTTGTTGTGTTGCTATAAAAAGTTGCTGCATAAAACGACTTCTGCTTCATTTTAGGAAGTACTGTAAAGATTCTGCTACATCATCGAAACGATGTGGCTTTTTTGTTTTTGATTTTTTTCTTGCTCTCCATATTTTTAATGGTTCTTGCTCTCCATTTTTTTTTATTTTTCTTACTCTTCATTTTTTAATATTTCTCTTCTTTCCATTTCTTGATTTTTTCTTGCTCTCCATATTTTTTTTTATTTTTCTTGCTCTCCATTCTCTGATTTTTTAAAATATCTCTCCATATTTTTTATTTATCTTGCTTTCCATATTTTTGATGTTTCTAGCTTTCTATTTTTGATTTTTTTCTTGCTCTTCATTTTTTTTATTTTTTCTTGCTCTCCATTTTTTGATTTTTTTCTTGCTCTCCATTTTTTGATTTTTTTTCTTGCTCTCCATTTTTTGATTTTTTTTCTTGCTCTCCATTTTTTGATTTTTTTTCTTGCTCTGGATATTTTTGATGTTTCTTGCTCTCCATTTTTTTTTTCTTGCTCTCCATTTTTTTTATTTTTTCTTGCTCTCCATTTTTTTATTTTTTTCTTGCTCTTCATTTTTTGATTTTTTTCTTGCTCTCCATTTTTTATTTTTTTTCTGGCTCTGGATATTTTTGATGTTTCTTGCTCTCCATTTTTGATTTTTTCTTGCTCTCCATTTTTTGATTTTTTCTTGCTCTCCATATTTTTAATGGTTCTTGCTCTCCATTTTTTTTTATTTTTCTTACTCTTCATTTTATAATATTTCTCTTCTTTCCATTTCTTGACTTTTTCTTGCTCCTCATATTTTTTTTTATTTTTCTTGCTCTCCATTCTCTGATTTTTTAAAATATCTCTCCATATTTTTTATTTATCTTGCTTTCCATATTTTTGATGTTTCTAGCTTTCTATTTTTGATTTTTTTCTTGCTCTTCATTTTTTTTATTTTTTCTTGCTCTCCATTTTTTGATTTTTTTCTTGCTCTCCATTTTTTGATTTTTTTTCTTGCTCTCCATTTTTTGATTTTTTTTCTTGCTCTCCATTTTTTGATTTTTTTTCTTGCTCTGGATATTTTTGATGTTTCTTGCTCTCCATTTTTTTTTTCTTGCTCTCCATTTTTTTTATTTTTTCTTGCTCTCCATTTTTTTATTTTTTTCTTGCTCTTCATTTTTTGATTTTTTTCTTGCTCTCCATTTTTTATTTTTTTTCTGGCTCTGGATATTTTTGATGTTTCTTGCTCTCCATTTTTGATTTTTTCTTGCTCTCCATTTTTTGATTTTGTCTTGCTCTCCATTTTTTGATTTTTTTCTTGCTCTGGATATTTTTGATGTATCTTGCTCTCCATTTTTTGATTTTTTCTTGCTCTCCATTTTTTTGATTTTTTTCCTTGCTCTTCATTTTTTGATTTTTTTCTTGCTCTCCATTTTTGATATTTTTTCTTGCTCTGGATATTTTTGATGTTTCTTGCTCTCCATTTTTTATTTTTTCTTGCTCTCCATTTTTTGATTTTGTCTTGCTCTCCATTTTTTGATTTTTTTCTTGCTCTGGATATTTTTTATGTTTCTTGCTCTCCATTTTTTGATTTTTTCTTGCTCTCCATTTTTTGATTTATCTTGCTCTCCATTTTTAATGTTTCTTGCTCTTCATTTTTGATTTTTTCTTGCTCTTCATTTTTGATTTTTTCTTGCTCTCCATTTTTTGATTTTTTCTTGCTCTCCATATTGTTATTCGACGCAGTAATGCGTCATTTTGCGTGAGTTTTTTTGTTCTACATAAAGCAGATCTACGTCTAAAGTTAAACAAAAATGTTATGAGAATGACTTTTTCATTATTTATTTTCCCCTAAATACAAGAATGAGAAGGACGCAATATTGAAGTCAATTTTGGTCTTGACCCGTCTTCCCGGCTTCAGCCACCTACCCACCGTCTTAACGTGGCTTCCCTCTGTCTTTTTCTATAAATAATATCATGACAGTTATTTGCTCATTTGGCCCCTTTTATTTCTGCCCCTGTTTTTCTTTAGTTTAACACCCTGCCCCTCCCTCGTTAGGTGATCAGTGATGTCAGTTCTCTGGTGGATGCGGGGTGCCTTTTCGTTTCACATGTGTGTTTTCGTATTTGTTCTTGTGTCTAAATGAGTGCGTGTCTGTGTGAGCGCTTAGGATGAATGAATTTCTTATTTTATTATAGTTCCGCACTGAATTAACTGATTTAAGGATTGTGGGGTTTTTATTACTAACCTTATTTTGTTTAGTTTCTTCTAAATAGTTTTGTTTCAGATTGTAAATACACATTGGGGCTTTTTAAATTGTTCTTTTATTCCCCTCCCCCAACAGACAATGAATTGTATATATAAGGACTAGTTAGGATTTTCATAGAGACATTGAGGTATTATGGTGAATGTCGTAAGAAAGGTAAGTAAGAATGTGTTGTTTTGGTGTAAGGAATATTGTGATATGTTTGGGTCAGTGTTTATGGCTAGCTAAGTTTAAACTTAAGACAGAAAAAGACCGTCCTTTGCCCTCATTCCATATTTATGGCCTCGTGCTACATTTTGTAAATAATTACAAATAAATATGCATTGTAGGGTACGGGGTTCACAGGTTGGAGAGTTTTCGGTTTTCTTTAGGCTCTTTTCTTTCCTTCTATTTGTCTTCTGAATAAAGATCCACGTCCACCGCATAGTAGAGTAGGAGAGTTCAGATGATGGAGAGCCCTGGCTTTTCTTTGGTCTCACTTCTTCTCTTCTATTTGTTTTCTGGTCTTTTCGAATGATTTTTCTTTTTGCATGGATTGCTCTTCTCCAATTGCTTCTTTCTACACCTTCCATCTCGCAATTGACCAGATCGATTTCTGTCCTCGGCAAGATGTCTTTGATATAATCCTTGAATCAACAATATGGGTCTCTAAGTGGTATCCTGCCAAATGCGAGCTCCGACAAGTGGATTTGTTTGGGTAGGCATATATCTGGCATTCGGGCAAGGTTTCCGGTACATTGAAGTCGTCGGTGGTGAGTCAAGATGTTTTCTATGGTCTCCATCTTTGCATGGAGGAGAACGTCATTTTTCGTGGTCCGGTCTTGTCACATGTTTTACAGGATTTGACGAAGTTTAATTTGATTGAATCTGTCGAGTTTGTGGGTGTCTCTTCTATGTGAAATGAATCCTATGTTGGATCCGAAGAGACGTTCACAGCCACCGCCTGCTAGTGTAGGAGGGTTTAGTGTGTGGAGAACCGTGGCTTTTCTTTGAGCTCTCCTCGTCTCTTTTATTTGTCTTCTGGTCTTTTCGAAGGATGTTGTTTTTTGCGTGGATTGCTTTTCTTCAATTAGACCTTTTTGTAGCCTCCGTCTCCCAATTGGCCGGATCGATTTATTTCCTCAGGAAGTTATTTTTGAGCTGATCCTTAAATCGACGACGTGGGTCTCCACGTGATCTCTTGCCAGATGCGAACTCCAAGAAGTGTATTTGTTTGGGTAGGCATATATCTGGCATTCGGGCAAGGTTTCCGGCCCATTGAAGTCGTCGGCGGTGAGTTACAATGTTTTCTAGGCTCTCCATCTTTGCATGGAGGAGGACGTCATTATTCGTGGTCCGGTCTTGCCACATGTTTCACAGGATTTGACGAAGTTTAATTTGATGGAATCTGTCGAGTTTGCTGGTATCTCTTCTGTGTGAAAGGTGTCCTATGTTGGATGTGAAGAGACGTTCATTGCCTGTTAGGTAGGAATGTTCAGTAGCTGGAGATATATTTGGATCAGAGTTTGTGGTCAGCTAAGTTTAACGTTAAGACAAAAGACAGTTCTGTTACCCATTCCCAATTTTGGCCTTGTGCCACATTTTCTCTATTAACTAGTGTATGTTAACTGAGTTTGTTTTAATGCGAACATTGACGTAAAAATAGAACCCCATTTAATGGCGTTGTAATCAGTTTCAGTACAGGGCAACAATTCATTCTTTTAAATATGAGATTTTGTTAGAAGATATTTGAAGGGAAAGATGGGCATTCGATATTTTTATGCAAACTCAAATTGAACACTGTTATGGGGTCCTCCCCTTTTTCATATGTGGACTTGACCAGAGTGTTACTTGGACTGCTGTCGTTAAATACCCAGTCATTCAGAATATATATAGAGAGAGAGTGAGCAGAGATTGTGATTGAGTTGGAGGTAGAGTAATAGTGTGAGGTAACCCTTTGTAGAAGTCACAGTTACAAGCACGTAGACTCTAAGGAAGTCCTACTTCGAGACTGTATATATATATATATATATATATATATATATAGAGAGAGAGAGAGATAGATAGATAGATAGATAGATAGATAGATAGATAGATAGATAGATATTATTGCTACTAAGAGCGTTCCTGGATTTACTAAGACCGTTCCTGGATTTACTAACAGTATTACCCATTGTATTATTGTGTAAATATATTTAATTTCTTATATTTAATTATTGCGTCTGTCATTCATTGGAGACCGAATTTCATCTCGGAATCCACAACAAACACTAACCACATAGATAGATGGATAGATATATAGATAGATAGATAGGAATGCCCTGAGAGTGAAGTGTCGAGTATTTCTCTTTCGAATGATTTCGTCTCCTCACTCTCAATCAATTATGTTTGCTCTTTGCGAAGGTTTCCATGTGGAATTTTTTAAAAGAATTCCATTTGCCTGTCTACATATGCGAATTGATATATATATATATATATATATATATATATATATATATATATATATATATATATATATATATATATGCAAACAAGGCCGGCACGGCAGTCACGCAGGAATTTGATTCGGCAAAGGACAATGCTTTTAGGGTGACTTCTCTCGACTTTGACAGGCTCCACCAGAGAGGAAGTATAGCTAGATGCATTTGAAAGATAGATAGATAGACAGATAGGAACAGACTGAGATAGATACGTACATACATACGACTGACTGAGATAGATAGATAGATAGATAGATAGATAGATAGATAGATAGATATCGACAGAAAAGACGTTTATTAATCCGACATATATATTTTCACTCAACAGTTTGAATCGCCCGGTGGATGAAAATATATAAACTCTTAAAAAATAGAGTGACAAATAAATATATAGATAGATAGATAGATATCGATAGATAGATAGATAGATAGATATAGATATAGATATATCTTCATTTGTATGAATATGAGTTTACGACATCAGACAAACATATATATATATATATATATATATATATATATATATATATATATATATATATATATATATATATCCTTGTGCAGGTATGCAGAAAATAGAAAAGAACACGTTGGGTGCATAATCCGGGGTTCCTTAGTATTTTTGTTTTTATTTTTAAGAAGACAGTGCTCCATACAGAAGTAGAGCTTATATTATAATAATATTTTTTGTTTAAAAATATGATTCCTTCGCTACATAAGATTTCTCATGTTTCAAAAACGAGTGCCGAAAATTTAGATTCCTAAAATTTCGCTTGAAAATGAAACGGGACTAAACACCACAATCCAACTTAATTTTATTAATTATTTGGATGATTTCGGCTCTCGTTTTTGAAACATGAGAACTCTTATGTAGCGAAGGAATCATATTTTTAAACAAAAAATATTATTATAATATATTATATATATATATATATATGTTTGTGTGCGTGTGGATGTTTGTACATATATATTTATTTTGCACTGTTACATGTTAGAACATGTAAATATGCACTTACGTATATATATATATAATTTGTCAAGGAATGTCCTTTAAACTGATAAAATATTTATGAGCGGCTTCTTAATTTTAATGATTTGAATGTTTAAGTTGTTTAGGAATATTTATTACAAAATGAATTCCTCACATTAAACTTGATAAAGTCCATCAGAGAACGAAAGAACTTTTACTTTAGTCTTTAATCATATATATATATATATATTATATATATATATATATATATATATAGAGAGAGAGAGAGGCAAAGACGTTGAAGTGGAATATATATAGAGAGTGACAATGAGAGTGAAGTATAATATATAGACAGAGGGTGACAATGAGAGTGTAGTGAAATATATAGAGGGAGGGAGGCAATGAGAGTGAAGGGTAATATATAGAGGTAGGGTGGCAATGAGAATGATGTCGAGTATATAGAGGGAGAAAGGCAATGAGAGTGAAATGAATTATATAGAGGGAGGGAAGCAATGAGAGTGAAGTGAAATATACAGAAGGAGGGAGGCAATGAGAGTGAAGGGGAATATACAGAGGGAGGGTGAAAATGGGAGTGAAGGGGAATATATAGAGGGAGATTATCAATGAGAGTGAAGTGAAATATATAGAGGGATGGTGAATATATAGAGTGAGTTTGGCAATGAGAGTGAACATTTAGAGAGAGTGTGGCACTGAGATTGATGTAAAATTGTTCATTCAGATGATGCTGATAATGGTTGAGATATTTTTTAATATAGAAGGCCGCTCTTATAGCGAGATGTTTCCGGTAATATGATTTACATAGAATTTTGATGTTAACGATCAGAATCTTTCTTAACGGTTCTTGTAAATTACTCCCACGAAACGAAAAATATATAAGAACTCGAGAAAAACTAAATAACAATTTAATTAAATTTTCCTTCACTGCCATATTTAATGAAAAATGTTTCAAAGAAAGGTTACTGTTCAAATATACATTAATATATATATATATATATATATATATATATATATATATGTATGTATTACAGATATTCTTCTTCTTCTTCTCCTCCCCCTCCTCCTCCCCATCCTACTCCTCCATATCTATCACACCTAACGTCCTGCGTTTCTCTGTTTTTGAGGGGTTTTTTTTAATGATATGGTGGACATTAGAAATAAAGCTTTAGGAGGTCAATTGATAAAAATCGCCCGAAGATACCATAAGGTTGAAACGTTTAGTGGAATTCACTACCTTGAAGCAAAGTTAGCGGATTTCACTGATCTCCTGATTTTTCAAGTATATATATATATATATATATATATATATATATATATATATATATAAGCAAATATATGTATATAGTTTCGACAGTATGAAGAAAAAAATGCGGAAAAAACAAACAAAAACATAATTGCATATAAGGATTTTTGTTTGTTTTTTCCGTATATTTTTCTTCATATATATATATATATATATATATATATACATACACAAACACACACACACATATATATATATATATATACATATATAAATCTAAAAATGAACATAGAAGTCAACACTTAGAGGCGACAGTCTGTTTCATGCGATATGCAATCGTCAAGCCACTATAATTTTGGCAATTATTTGAAATAACCTCAATTTTTCACAGAATGTATAGAAACAGACTTCTATGTTCATTTTTATATTTACACACGCTCTATCTCTGATATTGAGCACTTTATCCCATAAATATAGCACATCTTAAGACTATATTTCTTTATATCCATATATATATTGATATATATATATACATATATATATATATATATATATATATATATATATATATATATATATATATATATTAGGTTGGTGCAAAAATAATGACGTAATAATGTCGTTTTTGACGTTAAAAAATGCCTCAAAAAACTACATTATTACGTCATTATTTTTGCACCAACCTAATATATAAGGGGAAGTTATAGTTGTTCAAATGAGAGAAAAGTGTATGTTAAATAAAAAAGAGAAAACGGAAATGTTTTTGATTATAATGTGCAATTTTTTTAAAATATATATCATACTTTATTTTCCATACACACACACACACTAAATTTTTTCCATACTTTATTTTCTATACACACACACACAAAATTTTTTCCATACTTTATTTTCCATACACACACACACACACACACACACACATATATATATATATATATATATATATATATATATATATATATATATATATATATATATAAAACAGCACTTTGTTTGCATTTAAAAGAATTATGGAACGGCGTTCCAACCGATTTTTTTCCTGCCGTTATACAAGTGTAGGTAGTTGCGGATAGACGGCATTCCTTAAAATGAAGAAATTACAGGAGCTCTTTCAGATGTTTTTGGCGGAGTCTCTTAACGATCTAATCGAAAAGAACGATCTAATCGAAAAGAATCCATATCAAATGCGAAAGCACACAAAAAAAAATCTCTTCGAAGAAATATTAAATGGACGAAGATGATGAAAAAAAATGAAATAGACAAAAAACAGAAAGTGGTACCCGGTTACAAAAGGTAGCTTTTTCACAATGGAGAAGAACCCCCACCCCACCCCCCAAAAAAAAGAACAATAACATGAACTCCTCAGGTTTATTCAATCATTTTTAATGGATTTATTTTAATTTTTAATGGATTTAGCTTTCTTTTTTATCCCACGTTCCTCTATTACGCAGCTAATCATAGATTTTGTAAAAAATCATTTATCTTCTGCTCATACAGCCTTCTTCATGAAATATTTTTCGCTATAAATCAACTCATTTTAAACTTTTCATATAAAACTTTATGATAAAATAAATTTTATTTAGAAAATATTAGAAAATATAGAAATATATAGAGGGTGTTCCAAAGAAATTTGACATCATTTCGTAGTCCAGTAATTTTGGCAATTCTTGTTGAAATAACCTGAATTTTTCACAGAATGTATAGAAACAGATGAAGATCTGAATTTAATGAACGAGGCAGTACATGCTTCTCAATGAGGATCTGCCAGAGAGATGGATCGGTGGAGCTAAAAAAAGTTTACTGATGAAATGGCCGCCGCGGTCACCGGACCTGTCCCCGTATGATTTCTTTTTATAGGGATATGTGAAGGAACTGGTCTATGTGCCACCCTCTTCCTGCTAGCATTGATGAACTCAAGCAGAGAATCACTTCTGCAGTGGATAATATTACCGGAGACATGCTAAAGCTCAATAAACTTATTTTGATAAAGTTATAAAGATAATTATATAACATTCGAAAAAAATAGATGATCAAAAACATCAGAACGATTAACAAAATCATTCTATTATAATGGATACATCATATCCAAATGAAAATAGCGTTCATAATTCATTAGTACTTGATGTGTAAACCTTTACTTGCAATAACAGCTTGACATCTTTTGCTACATGAACAAATTAATGTCTTGCATTCATTAATGGATATTTTCTCCCATTCTCCTTTCAAATTAGTCCATAGTTCTTCGACGTTTGATGGATTCCTTTTCTTAGCTCTTTCATTTAGTAACTTCCAAACATTCTCAATAGGATTCATGTCTGGGCTTTGAACAGGCCACTCCATAACAGTAACATCCTCCTCAGAAAGAAATGTCTTAACAAACTTTGCTGCATGACACGGCACGTTATCTTGCATAAATAAAGCTGGTTGATTAATTGCAGTTCTCAAATTAGGGACATGTTTTTCTTCAAAACCTCTTTGTATACAGTTGCGCTAATTTTTCGGTGTAGCCTAACAAGAGTTACTCCACCAGCAGCTGAAATCATACCAAACACCATCACACTTCCTCCTCCAAATTTAACGTTGCTTTTAGTGCCCTGAGGCGACTATCGTTCCTTAGGATGGCGTCGAACGAACCTTCTCCCTTCACAACCGAACAGGTTAAACTTTGACTCATCGCTGAAATGAACACAATCCCACTGTTCCTCAGTTCATATGATGTGTTCAGTGGCAAATTTCAATCGGCTCATTTTATTCTTTTTCGCAATGTAAGCCTTCGTAGAGGCTACTCGACTGTTCAAATTTATTTTATTAACTGTTCGGGAAATAGTGTGCCTTGATATTTTAATGCCAAGGTTAGCATCGGCTCTTTTAGAGAGAGCGGTTGCTGTCGCAAATCGATCCTTTTTTGATTCATTACCAATCAATCTGTCTTTCCTTATAGTAGTTTTCCTAAGCCTGCCAGGTGGTTTCTTGGCTTCAAATGAACCAGTTTCCTGAAGTTTTCTTAAAATACTATGAATAACAATTTTAGATTTCCCCACTCTTTGAAATATCCCCAGTCGATAGTTTGTCTTTATTATCTAACTTGACTATAAGTTTTCTAACTTCCAATGACCTCACAGATTTTTTCACCGTGTTTACAATACAAAATCAGGTGTAATTTAGTAAAATGCCTTATTTTATATTCTCACCCTAAAAAATTTTCAATAATGCAAAATAATTATTAAATTTTATGGATTTATTTAATCGTTCTGATGTTTTTGATCATCTATTTTTTCCGAATGTTATATAATTATTCTTATAAGTTTATCAAAATAAGTTTATTGAGCTTTATATTTTGGAATTATATAATTTACCTTTATATCCTTATTTTTCCTTGATAAAATGTTCTTTGAAGCTTCAAAATAAAAAGTTATTTCATATTTAGACTTTTTCTTAATATCATTCTGATCTTTATGCTCGCTACAGTTATATATATATATATATATATATATATATATATATATATATATATATATATATATATATACAGAGAGAAACAGAGATAGAGACAGAGATACAAAGAGACAGAGAGAGAAAAATATATTTATACGAAATATATAAATAGAAATGAGAAGTACAGACTTATTTATGAAAACATCTTCTAAATCCCGCCTTGTACACCTGTTAGCCAAGGGTTATTTTCAGACAGAAGGGAAAATTAACACTCAAGACACAGGTGATAATTTCGATTAAATTCAAATCGTTTATGTACATTCGTATCTGCTTGTATATTTTAATTCAATGTCAGAAGAAAAATATTTTTCTAAGATGAAAATAAATAAATAGAAACTATTGTTTACGGAAAAATTCGGAAAATACTCATAAAATCTAATTATCTGATTTTTTTTATTTATACATTTTTACTCACACTATATACATTATTCGGACTATTGTCCTCATCTTTGTCACCATATTTATCACAACATTTCGACCCTTCAGTATCTCTCGATATTTTTGAGATGATGTATTATGTGCACTATTTACATTATTCGGACTATTGTCCTCATCTTTGTCACCATATTTATTACAACATTTCGACCCTTCAGTATCTCTTTATATTTTTGAGGTGAGGTATTATGTGCACTATTTACATTATTCGGACTATTGTCCTCATCTTTGTCACCATATTTATTACAACGTTTCGGCCTTTCAGTATCTATCTATATTTCTGAGATGAGACATTATGTACACTATTTACATTATCCGGACTATTGTGCTCATCTTTGTCACCATATTTATCACAACATTTTGGCCCTTCAGTATCTGTCTATATTTCTGAGGTAAGGTATTATGTACACTATTTGCATTATTTGGAGTATTGTCCTCATCTTTGTCGCCTTATTTGTTACAACGTTTCGGCCGTTGTATCCCCCAGCCTTTTTCAGGTGGTTGGAATGTCGAACTGAACCCTTTATTTTGCTCACTGGGGTAGACTTTTCTAGTTCCAGGTGCCACTAGAACTCACACTCTTTGGTTCCTGTCACTAAATCTAACTAAGGCCTTTATCCACTGTGCCATGTGTCCTCGAGGACACATGGCACAGTGGATAAAGGCCTTAGTTATAGTTAACTGACATCCATTAGACATGGCACGTGGAACTAGAACAGTCTACCCCATTGAACGAAATAAAGGGTTCAGTTCAACATTCAAACCAACTGAAGAAGGCCGGAGCGTACAACGACCGAAACGTTGTGATAAACATGGCGACAAAAAGGAGGACAATAGTGCGAATAATGTACATAGTTTACATAACACCTCATCTCAAAAATATTGACAGATATATTTTTATTGTTTGGACTGTTGTCCTCATCATATTAATATTTCGGTCGTTGGACTCTCCGGCCTTCTTCAGGTATCTGTAATTTCAAACTGAAGCCTTTCGTCCACCGCGGTAGATAGTTCTAGTTCCACGTTCCATGCCTCTTCCGCATGTCTCAGTTTCAGTTATCTCAACTCTCTAACTTTTTCTTCACCTCATCTGGCGTCAGGTATTGAACTCGCAACTCTTTGGGTCAAGTCACTGCATTCACCCGAGCCTTTTATCATCATGTCACAGATGGTCCAGCGAAAAAAAGCGTTGGTTGATGTCATAACTTTTTCTTGCCAACGAAAACTCGAGAATTTAAAAACTATTATTATTATGTTATTAGGTCGACATTTAAATCATGAACAATGGCAAACATGGAGAGCCATAAACGTTAACCGCATGGCAACGTTTATTATAAATCCTCAAAAGAATATAGTTCGGCAGGTTTTTGCAATAATAAAAAAGCTATAGATAAATCCATTGTCGGGTCTAGCAGTAAATATTCATGTGAAGAAAGAAAGAAAGAAAGAAATTAAAAAGGAAAAGAAAGAAAGAATTTAGAAAGAGAAAGAAAGAAAGAAAGAAATTAAAAAGGAAAAGAAAGAAAGAAAGAAAGAAAGAAAGAAAGAAAAAGAAAGAAAGAATTTAGAAAGGGAAAGAAAGAAAGAAAGAAATTAAAAAGGAAAAGAAAGAAAGAAAAATGAAGAAATTACAAAGAAAGAAAGAAAGAAAGAAAGAAAGAAGGAAGAATTTAGAAAGAAAGAAAGAAAGAAAGAAAGAAAAAGGAAGAAAGAAAGAAAGAAAGAAGAATTTAGAAAGGGAAAGAAAGAAAGAAAAAGGAAGAAAGAAAGAAAGAAGAATTTAGAAAGAAAGAAAGAAAGAAAAAGGAAGAAAGAAAGAAAGAAGAATTTAGAAAGGGAAAGAAAGAAAGAAAGAAATTAGAAAAGAAAAGAAAGGAAGAAAGAAGAACAAAAATAATGAAGCTAGAAACACAACAGAAGAAAGGAAGAAGCAGTAAGTAAGAGCAGAACGAAAGAAAGAAGGCAAGTAATTGAGAATAAAGGAATAAAGAAAGGAAAAATGGCGGAAGGGAGAAGATTTAGAGATTTAGACAGATAAAGAAAAACAAGGAAATAAAGACCAAAGAAACAAAAAAAGAACGCGTGAATGAATGAAAGAAGAATGAAAAAACAAAATAAATCAAAAGAAAGAAAGCTAGAAAGAATGAAAGAATAACAAAAAAGAAAGAAAAAATCTAGAACAAAAGAAAGAAAGAAAGAAAGAAGAAAAGGAAGAAAGAAGAAAGAATGAACGTACAAAGAAATAACAAAGGAAGGAAGAACAACTGAATGAAAGAAACACTTGATGAAAAAAGTAAAAAAGAAAGAAAATGAGGAAAGTGAAAGAAAAAGGAAAGAAAAATATTAGGAAAGAAATAGCAAATAAATAAAGGAATAAAAGAACGGATCGATGAATGAAAGAAAGAAAAAAGAAGCGATGAAAAAATTAAAAATGTAAGAATGGTGAAGGAAATAAAAGAAAGAAAGAAAGAAAGTACAAAGAAATAACAAAGAAAGAACCAGCGAATGAAAGAAACAATCAATCGATGAAAAAAGTAAAAAAAAGAAAGAAAGAAAGAAAGAAAGAAATAGATAGGAGAGAGAAGAACAAATAGTCTACGAAAGAAAGAAAGAAAGAAAGAAAGAAAGAAAGAAAGAAAGAAAAGGAAATTAAGAAATTGCGATATGAGGTTAATCGTATAAAATAAAATATTAGCATAACGAAGAAATAACAAACAACGAATGAATAAAAGAAAGAAACAAACGATCAACAAAAAAAGTAAAAAAGAAAGAAAGAATGGTGAAAGAAAGAAAAACAAAATAAGAAAAAAAAAACGAAAGAAAGAAATTGCGATATGAGATTAATGGTATAAAATAAAATATTAACATAACTATCTGGTGCGCAGCATATTAAAAATCTAAAAATAACTCGATCGAAATAATCATCAACGTAATGGGAAAAAAATCCATCTGAGAAATTCAGATAACTTCAAAGAATCCGTTTTACTCGTTCTGGAATGAGCAGAGATTGCGATGAGCTAAAGATTTGGTTTGGAACAAATCAATTAAAGATAAGACACGAGTCTTTTTTTGTCAGTTATGAAAGCGGTTTGATGGAAACCAAATCTTATTTTGAATAAATTTAAATATTTAAACGAATTTCTCGTGCATTTTTTTTTTTTTTTCTTTTTTTCTTTTTTTATTGATGGTCATTTGACATCACATCTATTTTTATATCGCTATTAGTTTGGTCTATTAGTAATTAGGGAGGGTTGTAGATGTGGATGGAGGTCAGGGGATCCCAACTTGGGAGATTTCGCCCATCGGTGGGCGATTTCAACTGTTGGGTGGGGCGATTTCAACTTTTTCGGTGGGGATTTCAACTGATGGGCAGGTGATTTCAACTGTTGGGTGGGCAATTTCAGTTGTTGGGTTGGGCGATTTCAACTTTTTGGATGAGCGTTTTAACTGTTGGGTCAGTGATTTTAACTGTTCGATAGGCGATTTTGTATTTTGGATGGGAGATTTCTACTGTTGGGTGAGCGATTTCAACTTTTTTGGTGGGGATTTCAATTATTCGGTGGGGTGATTTCAACTTTTCGGTGGGAATTTCAACTGTTGGGCAGAGGATTTCAACTGTTGCGTGGGGCAATTTTGAATTTTGGGTGGGCGATTTCTACTGTTGTGTGGGCTGTCGGCTGGGTGATTTCAATTGTTGGGTAAGCGATGAACCACTGAACAGAAAATGGTGGCCAATATAGGATTTTGAATATTACAAGTGTATCGACATATGCTTCTTCTTTATGTACTGTGTCTCGTCAGGACGGTTGTGATCATAGCTCTCCACTACTTCCTGTTTCTTGCAACTCTTAATACAGTCTTTTTGTTACTTCCCCTAAATCCTGTTCCGCCATCCATTTACTCAGTGCGTTGTGTCCCCTCCTCCTCTCTTGCCTTCAATCTGTCCTGTGAATATCAAATTCTCCAAGCACTTCTTTATGTGACCTACAAACCACAACTGTCTCTTCCTGGTTTTATGTATAAGAATCCTTTTTACATCATTCGGACTATTGTCCTCATCTTTGTTGCCATATTTATTACGTTTCGGCTGTTGTACGCTCCGGCCTTCTTCAGTTGGCTGGAATGTCGAACTGAACCCTTTATTTCGCCCGCTGGGGTACACTGTTCTAGTTCCACGTGCCATGTCTAATGGATGTCAGTTATCAGTTATCTCCTGTTAATTCCCCTCTCCAAGTTCTCCATTGACTTAACCAGGTATTGAACTCACATTATTTTGGTCCTGTCACTGGATCTAACCAACGCCTTTATCCACTGTGCCAGGTGTCCTTGAGGAGTTAGATCTATTTTTGTATATCTGCTGAACTAATTTTCTATCCGTATATAAGCGGTTTGCTGCCAATGTAGATTCTTCCTTGTTCTAATGTCTTTCTCGAATAGGTCAAAGAAGCCTCTGACAGATCATTGTGGCATATTTTGAAATGCTCTTAAAATGTTTCAAATGTTTCAACTCAAAGGAAATAATGTCTTCCTGTAGTTTATGCTTAGTCATTTCTTTTTTTCTTTGCTACCTTCAGTAGGAGGTTTTATAGTTTCCTTTACGCGTCTGGTTGTGAAGGTTGTCGCCGCAAATACCGAAACCTGTTAGGACTTCTTAATCTCTCAAGATCGCCTCGCTGTATTGGTTGAATAAATCCGGTGAGAAGATGTCTCCTTGTTTTACGTCCCTTTCTGTTTTTGTATATATGCTGAATTCATTTTCTATCCGTACGCAGGCGGTTTGCTCCCAGTATAGGTTCTTGATTATTCTAGTATCTTTACCAAATATATCAACGTTGCTGAGCAGTTCTGACAGATCTTTGCGTCGTCTATAAAACACAGGTACACGTCCTTCTGTATTTGCATCGCTCTTTCTGACAACATTCTGAGTATAAATCGCGTATTTTATTGAAAACCCTATTGAACGTAATCTATAAAGTATTTTTATTTTTATAATACAGTGTAACCCGGATATAAGAGAGTTGTCGGCATCGGAGAAAAGTCTCTTATATCCGGGTTTCTCTTATATTCGGGTTTGGTTTATTTTGTTTAGGTAAGTATGACTCTAATTTGGGACCAGAGAAAATCTATCTTATATCCGGGTTTTTCTTATATCCGGGTCTCTTATATCCGGGTTACACTGTATCAGAGTTTCGTCCTTGTATCCTTCTGATGAGAATGTCATTTTTCCTTTGTCGTATATTTTATACCTAACTGTTTTATTTGTTTCATTCATTAATTCTATTTCTGCACATTCCTCATTGATTCATTCCTCTTTAGCCTACTTGTATTTCTTCTTTATTTCTTTGTGTAGTGTTCTATATTCTGTCCCGTGTCTTGGCATAATGTCAGGAATTTTAGTGTAAGGAATATTGTGGTATATTCGGGTCAGTAATTGGGGCTAGCTAAGCTTAAGATAAGATAAATTGACGACTAGCTATCCTCCCTTTTGTATTTGGGTTACATTTTTGAATTTTCAAAATAAATATCATTCTAGGTTACGAGATTCTTCTCTTGTATTAGGTTGGCGCAAAAATAATGACGTGATAATGTCGTTTTTTGACGTATTTTTTAACGTCAAAAAACGACATTATTACGTATTATTTTTGCATCAACCTAAAACTTCACGTTTGTGGAAATCCATTTTATTGCGAACCTTATCGAATGTAATATATAAAGTATTGCTTTTTCCAGTTTCTTTAACGAACCCGTACTGTTGCTATCCTATTTCCGATCTGAATCTGTTGCGTGTTCTATTCATCAGAATTTGGATGTTAAGTTTTGTTATATGATTTATAAAGCGTATTTCCCGATGCTGTTCACATTCGTTTGCACATAGCTTCTTAGATAGAGCCATGAAAATAGACCTGCTTAGGTCTTCCGACATATCACCACTGTTATAGAAATATTTTATTATTTCTGTAATCTTGTCAATGCCGGAATCATTTAAGTCTGCCAGCATCTCTGTTACAATTTCGTCTGGCTTTGTTTCTGTTAAATCTGGCCTGTGAAGAATTCCAGTTCAGATTTTAATACTTCCGGTCCATTGGTATTTATGTGTATTTCCGGTGGTTCACTTTCGTCATGGAATAGTTCTTCGAGATATCCGTTCCATTTCTGAAGTATTTTTTCTTTCTTTTCTCTCGGCATTTTCTCCTTTTATTCTATACAGCTTGCTGATGAGCAGGTTTTTTGCCCTGTTAGTCTTATAGTTTTATCCCTATCAGCTTTATTTGTGTTATTCCTTATTTCTATTTCTGCACATTTTTCATTGAGTCGTTCCTTTTTAGCCTGCTTGTATTTGTTTTGTTTTTTTTTATTTCTTTTTGTAGTGTCCTATATTCTGTTCCGTGTCTTGGCATGTTTTTTTTCTTCTTTTCTTTCCATGTCAGGAATTTTATCAGCCATCTATTCATAATTTTTTTTGGGGGTGGGGGGCATCTTATTTCCTTTCTTGATTGCTGATGTGACTAAACTTCTCTTATATATAACCACAATTTCTATGCTAACAGATTCTTCTCTCGGACTACACGCTTGTGGAAATCGCTTCCAGCTTCTTGCTTTTATGTCAAGTTTGATGTTCCTAAATTCAAATGCAACGTCAATCGCCATCTTCTGTCTTCTTGAACTCTGTTCCTTTCTTGTCCTTTCCTCAATCCTCACCATTCTCAGTTTTATTCTTATTCTCTTTCATTCCCTACATCGCGTATTTTATTGAAAGCCCTATCGAACGTAATCTGTAAAGTATTTTTATTTTTATATCAGAGTTTCGTCCTTGGATCCCGTTGATGAGAATGTCTTTTGTCTTTCAGTTCTCTTAATTTTTATGCATAGTTGTTTTATTTGTCTTATTCATTCTTTCTATTTCTGTAGATTCCTCGTTGAGTCATTCCTCTTTAGCCTACTTGCATTTCTTCTTTATTTCTTTGTGTAGTGTCTTATATTCTGTTCCGTGTTTTGGCATGTTTCTCTTCTCCTTTCCATAATGTGAGGAATTTTATCAGTCATCCATTCACAATTTTTTCTACGTCTTATTTCCTTTGGGAAGCTCTCGATTGCTTATGAGACTAAACTTCTCTTAAATTTTCCCAGTTCGATATTCCATTTTCCTTTCGTCCCTCGTATCTGCTTTTCCCGCTCTCCATATATTTCGCCTTCGTTCAAGAGTCTATCAGAGTGCAATCTGGGTGCTTCCTTAGGCTTCCTTACGCTTCAATTCCCGTAGTTTCACTCTAAGCTTCTAAGCTTCTGGAAAGTGACCGATTCCACAGTCGACAATTGGATATTTTTTGCAGTCTAAAACCGCATTCCTGAATCACTTGTTGATAATTACATAGTCGATTTGTTTTTGTTTTTTTGTTTTCGTTTTTGTTTTCATTCCCTATATCGCGCATTTTATTGAAAGCCCTATCGAACGTAATCTATAAAGTATTTTTCTTTTTATAATATCAGAGATATCCTGCTGATGAGAATATGTTTTGTCTTTCAGTTCTCTTATTTTTTATGCATAATTGATTTATTTGTCTCATTCATTCTCTCTATTTCTGCGTATTCCTCGTTGAGTCATTATAAACAAAAATCTTTGTCTTCCAAAGCTAACCCTAACCATCAAAGTAACCTTGATGATAAAATTATCTATATATAGAGTTTGCAATGTCATGTTTGCGTACGTTTGTTCTTTAATAGGGTAGCAGCAGCAGCATTAGTAAGAATTACCTCCCTTTTGTATTTTTTACTACACCTTGTCAGTTCTACAGAAGGATGCTAAGGATATCATAGACCGGGTGTGAGCAACGATGATGGCTTAGAGAGGATACAAACAAGAAAGAGGCTTATACTTAATATCAGGCAGAAACAGCTGAAGTTTCCGAGACACATAATCAGGAAGGAGGGTTTGAAGAATCTGATACTCACAGGTCGACTAGAGGAAAATAGAGACAAGGGAAAACAACGCGTGACATACCAAGGGGGTCTTAAGTAAGTGGATGACAGAACGTGGTCTGGAGGAGGAAGTAGAAGTAAGGAACTTGTTGAGAGCTGCAAGGGATCGGGGGAGGTGGAGAGCCATGATTGTCTACGTCCTGAAAAGACATAGCATATAAAAAGAAAGAAATATAAACAAAAATCGTTGTCTTATGTAGTGTCCTATATTCTGTTCAAGTGTCCTTGCATGTTTTTTTTTTCTCTCTTTCCATAATTTGAGGCGTTTTATCAGTCATCCATTCATAATTTTTTCTACGTCTTATTTCCTTTGGGATGATCTCGATTGCTTATGAGACTAAACTTCTCTTAAATTGTCCCATTTCAACATTCCATTTTCCTTTTTTTCCCTCGTATCTGCTTTTACCGCTCTCCATATATTTCGCCTTCGTTCAAGAGTCTATCAGAGTGCAATCTGGGTGCTTCCTTAGGCTGCTTCAATTCCCATAGTTTCACTCTAAGCTTCTGGGGGGTGACCGATTCCACAGTCGACACTTGGATATTTTTTGCAGTCTAAAACTGCATTCCTGAATCACTTGTTGATAATTACATAGTCGATTTGTTTTTGTTTTTTTTTCTTTTTGTTTTTTTACATTCGCTGTATCGCATATTTTATTGAAAGCTTTATCGAATGTAATCTATAAAGTATTTTTCTCTTAATAATATCATTTTCGTCCTTGTATCCTGCTAATGAGAATGTCTTTTGTCTTTCAGTTCACTTAATTTTGTTATGACTAACTGCTTTATTTGGCTTATTCATTCTTTCTATTTCTTCGCATTCCTCGTTGAGTCATTCATCTTTAGCTTGCCTGCATTTATTGTTTATTTCTTTGTGTAGTGTCTTATATTCTGGTCCGAGTCTTGGCATGTTTTTCCTCTCTTTCCATAATGTGAGGAATTTTATCAGTTATCCATTCATATTTTTTCCTGCATTTTAATTCTTTTGGGGTGATCTCGATTGCGTGCCTTCCTTGTATACTGTTGATGAGAATGTCTTTTGTCCTTTCAGTTGTCTTATTTTTGTTCTGCCTAACTGCGTTATTTCTCTTATTCATTCTTTCTATTTCTGCACACAAAAATCTTTTGTCAACACTTCCACAGCTAACCTTAACCATCAAAGTAACCTTGACCATAAAACAAAATTTTATATATAGTTTGCAATGGTCATGTTTTCTTTCATTTGCTCTTCAAATCAGCTTTATTTTTAACTCCCTTCAGTATTTTTAACTACATCATAAATTTAGTTTATGAACCAGTAACAAACTTTTACGAAACAATTGGGGCATGCTTTGAATATTGGTTGTTTTTCTTCTCATTGGTTGGCTACCTGCAATGAATAGGCATCTAACAACTGAGAAATTCCCAGTAATCACATCATATGCTCAGAATAGTCCACTGACCCATCTCAGATCATGTGCCTGCTTTTTTTTTCAGCCCAAAACATTAGCGGTTGGCTACTACAATTGCATAACTATCATCGCTCAACTCACCGTCCCGACTATTTCATGTTGGAATTGGTTGATATCTTATTTCTTCATACCCAGTGTTCGCACCGGCTCGGTTCTGGCAGGGAATGAAACTGAATATGACATCAGTACCTAGCGTTGACATTCTCGACAGTGTAAAATTATTTGCTAATCGATTATCGACCTCTAACCAGCCCAAGTAGCAAGTAATAATTTTCTTTTAACAATCCAAGAAAACTAAGTATTTCAAACTGCACCGTTGTGCAAATTAATTGAAACAACTACTTTAGTTTCCTTTCTTTCACCATACGGTGAGTTTTAGACCCACTGGATTAAGAGGGTGTAATTGATTTCTATTTTTTCCTCAGATTAGGTCATTTGCAGTGATGTGTAGTAATGTCAATCTGTTTTCAGGGTGAATGATGAAATTTGCTAGCCCTTGAAAAATATTGCCTCATCCGTGAATGCATCACATTTTCATCACACCCAGATACTATTGTCTCAACTGTCAATTAGTTGTCCTACAGTCATTGTCTGCGATGGATGCTACTCCAGGGAAGCGTACGAAAATTGTAACATTGCACAAACACACTGGCAGGCCTTACCAGTGAGCAAATCAAAGTACTATAAACTTTGCCGGAAAATCTTCCGATTTAAATCCAATCGAGAATCTGTGGTCAATCTGCAAGGAACGACTTCATGGAATGGATATACGAAGTACTAACATGTGCACTGGGACATGTTTCATTGGAAAATATAAAAAAAAAAGTAAATAATAAAGGATTTTTTTTTCAATTAATTTGCACAAGGGTGTATATAGTTTCTAATGGCCAAGTTTGCTTTCATGTGTTATTTAAACGGTAGTAGCAGCAGCATCCACTGCATACGTCCCCGTTATTTGTTACGTTCCTTTGGTATTTTTACTACATCATAAAATCAGTTTATGAACCAGTAACAAACATTTACCAAATAATCTTGGTATGCTTTTGAATATGTATTAAACAGGTGGACGGTGGAAATTTTTCCGATGAGAAAATGAGAGATGACGCAAAAATGTTTGTGGAACTCTGTTGTAGGTATATATCTGTTTATGGTTGTGAAAATATTAGCCGTTCCCTTTATGGGAAAACATTTAGCATTTATTGGGAACACCAGGTGCTGTAAGCTTCGATGTGCGAAGGCTGTAATGGATGACAGCTCGGGATGAGAAATTGGAGAGCCGAGTTCGAATTTCAGTCGGGTTTGTGACATTCACTTACGCGCAAATATCTTTGTATGAATCCATCTCTTCTCTCCCCAGCTATGGGTTAAATACTAAAAGAATTATTCTTACAAACCAAAAATGCTTCTGTTCTAAATAATCTACAAAAAGTTGATAAACCGTAAAAAATTTTTTAAAAAAATCCATCAAATCAATTCAAAGTTTAAATATCCAGTGCTAATCTAGTTACACTACTCTTCACTTCGTGACTCTCGGACTATGATCAAACTGTTGTAACTGTTCTCTTCATCTCTAACGGTAATGGTAAGGTTGGTGCAAAAATAATGTCGTTTTTTGACGTTCAACTTCAAAAGATCATAACTCCTTTCATAATAAACTTTATTAATTGAAATAAGAACCATTAGAATCGACACATTTTTGCCAACAAGAAACAAGTTTATTTATCCCATTAGCCTAGAAATCCGAAGTTCTGGAAGCGATGAAGTCATTGAAGGCCGATTCGGCATCATCTCGGCTTTTGAAGCATTTTTCGCGCAGGAAGTTGTCGAGATGCTTGAAAAAGTGATAATCGGTCGGTGAGAGGTCCGATGAATATAGCGGATGAGGTAGAGTCTCGTAGCCCAATTCGTTCAGCTTCTGCAGGGTCAGTTGAGCAACATGCAGGCGAGCGTTGTCATGGAGGAGAATTGGTCCCTTCATATTGACCAATCTCGGGCACATAGGTTGGAACTTCTGGTGCGTTTCGTCAATTTGTCGGCAGTACTTCTCTGCCGTAATCATTTCGTCCGGATTCAAGAAGCTGTGATGGATGAGACCGGCTGTAGACCACCAAACAGTCACCATAACCTTTTTTTGGTGTAATTTCGGCTTCGGGAAGTGTTGTGGAGCTTCTCCGGCATCCAACCACTGTGCCGAACGTCGCCGGTTGTCGTAGAGGATCCAGTTCTCATCACACGTCACAATCCGCTCGAGAAATGGGTCGTTTTTGTTGCGCAGCAGGAGCGAAGACACCCAAAACGACGATTGTTTTGATTATCGTTCAATTCATGCGGCACCCATTTATCCAACTTTTTTGACTTCCCTATTTGCTTTAAATAGCGAACGACTGTTGAGTGGTCGACCTCGAGTTCAACAGCAACTTCTCGTGTGGTTTTGCGAAGATCGGCTTCAATTAAGGCTTTCAAATGTTCGTTATCAACCGCAGTCGGCCGGCCGCGACCGTCTTCATCTTCGAGGCTCTCGTCACCATTGCGAAATTTCTTGAACCACCGTTGTGCCACACGTTCGTTAGTGGTTCCTGCGTCAAACGCATCATTGATATCACGAGCTGTCTCGGCAGCTTTTCGGCCTAGTTTGAACTGGAACAAGAAAATCGTGCGGATTTGAATTTTGTCCGTGCTGTCGAAAAGCCTGCATAAAAATGAATGAAGAGATTGAGAACGGTAACGAATAACACGATTCGATAGAGCGAAAACGCGCTTCAAAATGATATATAACATGGCTATATATGTCAATGAATTAATTCAGAAATCATATATAAAAGTAACATATGTGAGAAAACGACATTATTGTTGCACCAACCTAATAATATCAGCCGTTTGCATATAAGGAAATTCGACAGTTATTGATCGAGCAGCCGGTACTAATTCGAGTTTGCCATTTGTTCACTTCCTGTTTTCCGGAGAAAGTTAGTCTAATCCGAATACAATTCGAACACTACTCGCCGATTTTAATTTTCGCGCTCCTAACACTTACACTAACTCTACATATCTATTAGATTTTACTAATTTCAAAAGCCTGTCTACTGTTTCCCTGTATTTTTATTTACTCTCTAGGAAAACGTTTTTTTTTTTGGCCGTGAGACAATTATGCCCGTTGTCAAAAGTGGCTTCTAATCTTATTAATTTATTTTATTAGTAGTAATTAGTTTTCTTAGTTCTTATTAGTAATTAGTTTTTATTTGTGATTAGCTTTCTTACCGAAAACCCATGCGTTGATGTTTAGATTAAGTCAAATGATCTAGTCACTCTTTGGAAAAACCAGAAACAACCCTACTTGAATTAACGAACAGCGTGGTCTCTTTCGTGACAGGAAATTGAAGTCCACTCGACTTCTTACTGAAAAAGAGAAATAACGAACAATATATATATTTTTTTAAATTTTATTTCAATGTATTTTTAATCTATTCTTTGTCATTTGCTTTGATTGATATTATTTGAATGGAAGAAGTTTAAAGAAGGGAAGGAAAGTCGAAAGAAAGAAGAGAATAATCATGAAGAAAAAAAGAAAGATGTAAAAACCAAATAAAAAATAAGCAAAGGATGAAAGAAGAACGATAAATAAAGAAAGGAAATTTAGATGGAAAGAAAGTTTGATAAGATCTGAGACGTGGATATTTCCATCGGGAATAAAGGTAGATGATAAAACAGCGAGCAAAGAAGAAAACTGAAAAAAGAAAAGAAAAGAGGAATGGAATAATAGAGACGCGTTATAGGAGAGATGATAAAGAACGAATGAAAGAAAGATGAAAAAAAAAAGATAAAGAAAGAAAGGGAAAGAAAAGAAAAATCGAGAGAAGAAGGGAGGTGAAATAAAATTATCGGGGTGAAAGAAAAAGAAAGAAAGAAAGAAAGAAAGAAAGAAAGAAAGGTGGACGAGAAAGAGAGAAAAAAAGTAACGAGAAAAGAATAATGGAGAAAGAAAAACAAAGAAAAAAAGAAGCAACCAAAAAGAAAAAACAGAACGAGAAGGTTGAAGGAAAGAAAAGAAAAGAAAGAAAGAAAAAAGAAAGAAAGAAAGAAAATAGAAAGAAAGAAAACTGATAGAAAGAAAGAAATCTGCTAAAAAGAAAGAAACAAAGAAAAAAGAAAACGAAAGCAAGAATGAAAAAACTGGAAGAAAGAGAAAGAAAAACTGGTAGAACAACAGAAAGAAAGAAAGAAAGAAAGAAAAAGAAAGAAAATTTGGTAGAAAAAGAAGAGAAAGACAAAAAACAGGTAGAAAGAAAGAAGAAAAACTGGTAGAAAGAAAGGCAGAAAAAAGAAAGAAAGAAAAAGACGAAATATGAAATTCTGGTAGAAAGAAAGAAAGAAAGAAAGAAAGAAAGAAAGAAAGAAAGAGATAAAAATTGATAGAAAGAAGAAAGAGCGACGAAAATTTGGTAGAAAGAAAGAAAGAAAGAAAGACTGGAAGAGAGGAACAGAAAAAGAAAGACGAAAAACTTGTAGAAAGATCGAAGAAAACAATAAGAAAGAATGAAAGAAAAAATGCAAAAAAGAATGAAAGACAAAATAAACTAAAGAAAAAAAAAACAATTTAAAATAATGTTTAATTTAAATAAAATAAATAAAAGTTTTCTTGACTCAATAAAAGAAGAGAAAAAATAAATAAAACAAATTTTATTTCTCCTGTTATTTTTTCGGTCTTAACCCTCGCTTTTAGTTGAATGTTTCTCGAAAGGAGAGCTCAGCAGGCAAGGGAGGTAAGCAACAATACTTGCTTCGAACCATCAGCTTTTTAATTTATTAGGCTTATCCATTAATGGCATCCTCATCACGACTCAACAGACACGCGATCAACAAAACAGTTTTCTTTATCACAACATACACATTATACAGAAAAAAAAGATTAATTATGTAATAGCTAGTAATAGTAGTAGTGTTAGTAACAGTAGTAGTATTCAAGGCAAGAAAAGAGAGCGCCGAGATTCTTTTGGTATCTTTTATTTAACTGAAGACAGAAGGTAAAAAAAAGTAAAATTCTACTGGAGCCGTTTTTCCAGAGAAAAAGCGATCAAAGTTCAAGTTTCAATGGTTCGTCATACAAGTGAAGAATTATAAGAATGACCCTAGTTTCTCAAAGACATCGGTTCTCAGTCATCATTTGGAAAGATTTTAGGGTTTCTCGGTGGAAATGAGACCACAGATTGTCAGATCCAAGCTGTTGCATTACAGTGTTTGAGTTAGACAATCTTGGAAGTGCGTCCTCGTTAAGACAATAAAGTCTCGCAGCAATGCCTCTGGTCAGGAGGTCTTGAGGAGCGCGGAACCACCTCTTAATTGCTAATGTTCCCAGGTCTATCTTGACTCGAGTGGTAGCACCTGTTAGGGTCCCAGCTTTGGGCAAATCGTAAATCCCCAAACTGGAGTCAAACACTATGAAAGCATAAAAATAGGTTTTAATACCAGCAATACATTTTTGTAAAAATTATAACTAACAATAAATTTTTGAAGGAATTATATTATTACAGCAAGACATTATTAACAGCAATACAGTTTTGAAAAACATATTACCAGCAATAAATTTTTGAAAAAAATATTACCCACAATACATTTTTTGAAAAAAATATTACCAGCAATAAAAATCTTGTGGTATTAAATAACCTACTGAGGTTGATATGCCGTGAAACAAACCAAACGAATTCTAATTTTATAAGACAAGGTAATAAACTGAAACGACTAGAATATATGAAAGATGACTCGTTGATCATAACCTTTTCATCATAACATGCATTTTCTTCTGAGTAAATTATTAGGTTGGTGCAAAAATAATTTCGTTTTCTCACATAGTAACATCTGTTAGAAAACGAAATTATTTTTGCACCAACCTAATATTTTCCCTTATTAAAATGCCATCTTCAAGAATTTCTTTTAGGCCTTGTCCTTTCTGTCTCTCTGTAAGTTCCTTTCCTTCGTTGCTGTTATTATTTTGTTGTCCTTTTGCTATCATTCCTAATCCTTGTGTTACCAATTGAAAAAAATATTAGCAGCAATACATTTTTGGAAAAAAATATTACCAGCAATAAAAATGTTGTCGGTATTAAATAACCGACAAAGGTTGATATGCTGTAAAACAAACCAAACGAAATTAAAAATATTACCAGCAATAAAATTCTTGTCGGCATTAAATAACTAATATACCAGAACATACCTATTCTATTGTTAATAGACTCTCCCACATATAATAAGTAGTAGTAGTAGTAGCAGTCGCCAGAGGGCTCCGTGAGTTGGTCTGATTTCAGTCTGAAGTCAGACGACCGGCTGACCGGTTGAACTCTCTGCCTTCAGGCGGGGAGGAACCCGAACGAGGCTACGCTGAAGGGCGGAGTCTATTTCGGGGAGGTAAACCGACCCTGGGCCCGTTTATACGGGTCCAAATGGCATATTTTTGGCCGAGCCCACGGGCTCGGAGATCCCACGTTAAACCGGCCTTGTGCCGCATGATGCCCTCGTGGCGGGGTGTCTAAATACTCTGTGAGTTGGTCTGATTTCAGCCTGAAGTCGGACGACCGACTGGCCGGTTGAACTCTCTACCTTCGGGCGGGGAGTAACCCGGAGGCTACGCCGAAGGGCGGACTCTCTTTCGGGGAAGGTAAACCGACCCGGAACCCGTTTATACGGGTTCAATGGGCATATTTTTGGCCGAGCCCACGGGCTCAGAGAGCCCACGTTAAAAAGGCCTTGTGCCACATGATGCACTCGTTGGGAGGTGACTTTTCTGTGGAGTTGGTGAGTCAGTCGATGTCGGACATTAAAGTATCAACCATACACAACTAGATTGCTGCGTCATTAATTATTATTGCAAGTTCATAACGTTTTGTACGTCGGACCCTTTTTAGGACCGACTTAGTGAAATACAAGCCTCCACTGTGAAAACTACTCTACAACAATAACCTATTGAGGTTGATATGCTGTAAGACAAATCCAACAAAAACAAAAATCTTACCAGCAATAAAAATCTTGTCGGCATTAAATAACCCATTGAGGGGTTGATATGTCGTAAAACAAAACAAACCAAACCAAACCAATCTTGAAAGTAACAGAATAAATAGAGAAAAACAGTTGTATCTTTAACTCAAAAATCAAACTATGAGAGCTATCTTAAAGGATGTTGACAGTAAGGAACAAACATTCTAAAATATGGGGTTAAAGGCCCAGAATCTTTTTCTGTTACCAAAGTACGGAAACTTTATTGTTTTACCTTTCTTTGTTTGTCCCTTTTATTTTATTTTATTTTTTTTTTTTTTACTTTAGGTAATCTTTGGATTCCTCGCCGTTTTTGCTCATTTCCGGTTAGTCCTTATCACTGGAACCCTCACAGTAAAAAGCTTGACCCCCAAGCACTTTTTTCGTAATTTTATCTTCCTCTTAATCTTACCCACTAATGTTACCATCACCGGTATGTGACTTTGAAAACCATTTTTCTCTGTATTGGTCTATTTTATTATCAATTTATTACCTGACCATTTGTTTAAAGTAGACATACGTGTGTGAAGAATCCTTTTTCTACACGTGTCCACTGTTCAAACATTCTTACCAAATATAAACTTCATGTAGCTTCCTTTCTTTGAACTCAATGCAACACTGAAATACATTTCTGTAGCAAATTTTATACATATTCACATAAACAAAGTATTCGCTTGATATTTTTAACCATTAAGACAAATGGTTTTAATTCCATTCAAACCTTTGTCTGCTTTAAGGTTTCTTTGTTTGTTACTCAGACTAATTAGTTTTATATGTTTATTTATTACGTTTTCTAGTTTCACCCTATTGGCTTTTAATAAACCTGACGATGACCAGGACTTCCTCTTCAGAGTTTTAAAAAAAAATTCGCTTGAAGATGGAACAGAGCTTAGTACTTTAATTCAATTTAATTCAAATAATTATATTGAAGTTTTAGGTTCTTGTTTTGAAACATGAGAACTCTTATGTAGTGTTGGAATCATATTTTTAAATAAGTAATCATATATATATATATATATATATATATATATATATTGCATCATTCAGACCAAAACTGAGAATATCCCTTAAAATACTTGTTTGGCACAACATGACCATTATAGAAGAATCTGTGTGTTTTATTTAACCACATTTAGAATTGGAATATTGGGGGTGTGATTAAAGAGGCTGAGAATCTAATTACAAATCCTTGTTAAACACTTCGTGACTAATATATAATAGTCTGTGCCATTACTAATAAAAATGCCACAGATAATTTAGCTCTGTTATGAAGTTTGATAGTTTTTACGTTCCTTGGTATATTTAGACAAATGATCTTGCTTCAATATTCAAACTTCCGACTGCTTTTGCCATATTATTTTTTTACTCTTTTCTTTGTTTGTTACTCAGACTAATTAGTCTTATATGTTTATTTATTACCTTTTTTAGTTTCACCCTATTGGCTTTTTATAAACCTGACAATGACCAGGACTTCCTCTTCAGAGTTTGAAATTTCCTTCAGGCGTGTATTTGTCTGTCTACTCATCGCACGACACGGCCCTTTTTCTCGGGGACAGAAAATAAATTGTTCAAGAATCATGGTTTTACGGGAAAGTGAAATAACGATGTAAAAAGGAAAAAAGTGAATTCCATTGAGTTTCGATGAGTGGCATGTTAACCCACGAGATAGTGTGGTGGTTATGTAGGCAATGTAAGAATTATATATATATATATATATATATATATATATATATATATATATATATATATATATATATAAGTAATCGCCATCGGCATCCAGCACCTTCTGCCAACTTGTCTCCAGCTGTTCAATGCCCTTGCGGTAGAACTGGGTGGGGGGTGACGCAAAGAAGTCCGTGAGGGCTTTGCGCAAGTCTGCTTCATTAGTGAAGGATTTCCCACGAAGATGATTATCCAGGGAGTGGAAGAGGTGGTAATCGGATGGCGCAAGGTCAGGCGAATAAGGTGGATGGCACAAAGTCTCTCACCCAAGTTGCTGTATGGTATCCCTGACCACTCGCGCGACATGCGGCCTGGCGTTGTCATGGAGGAAAAGCACACCTTTGCGATTCACCAGTGCTGGCTCCTTCTGGCGCAATGCCTCTTGCACACGTTTCAGTTGCTGCGAGTATAGGTCTCCAGTGACCTTTTGGCCCGTTGGTAGCAGTTCATAATGAACCACTTGACGACCTGTCCACCAGACACAAAGCATAATCTTGCGTGGGTGCATAGGCGGTCTTGCGGTGTGAGGGACAACATCCTGGGGAGACAACCAATATTTGGAACGCTTGGGAGTTTCGTACAGAACCCACTTTTCATCACTGGTAAGCACTTGATTGAATAAGGATGCGATACGGTGGCAAGAAAGCAGCAATACGCAGGCTGCCACTCGTTGTCCCTTGTGGACCTCCAACAGCGTTTACGGAACCCACTTGCTCAGTTTGTACGTCTTACCTAGGCGGTGCAGGTGAAGTCTAACTGTTTCATCGGAAACGTTGAACTGTCTCACAAGTTCACCACACGTTAGACTACTGTGTTCTTCAATGCCGCCTTCAGGACTCCGTCATTCAAGACCTGTGGTCGTCCACTGTGGTGGCTCATCATAGAGAGACAAATTTCCCAAGTTGAATTTTCGAAACCAACGCCTTGCAGTACGTTCATCCACAGCACTATCCCCAAACGCTTGACATATGCGGCAACTCGATGCAGCTGCAGACAAGCCCATTTTGAAGTCGTAAAGCAAACAGCCCCGAACGAGATCTCTAGACACTTCCATCCTTCTCACAGCTGTCCGGCTTATAACTGATGGCCGGGCACGGTGCGCGTGTTTTTTATAACGTCTGATGTTCCTACTTCCGGCTGTCCGAATTTGTAAACAATTGCTACACGCATTTCGTATATATTTCAACTTCATTCAATGACTAATCAAAAAACGAACAGTTACCTTGTATATATATATATATATGTGTGTATATATATAAACATAAAACATTAGGCAGCATATAATTTACATACAAAGAAATAATCACACATAGAATCAATCAGAAATATTAATGCCATTAATGGTGACATCCGTCACTAGAAACATAATATATGCATTAAAATACTGTTAATTTCTTTGTATGTAAATTATATGCTGCCTAATGTTTTATGTTTATAAAAAACTATTGATCCGCAGTACAGAAAAATTCCTATAAAAAAAAAAACTACTACTAAGACATTACACTACATAATTGAACTATATGCTTAGTTCATGCCATATAAACTGAATACACTTGTAAAATAGAATTCGTGGATTTAACACATCACAAGAAATATTTAAATAAAATTCTCACTTAAAATTTTGAAAAACGTTGCGTCTTTGCACGTTCCGAAAATTGTTCATAACCGTCATTGATAGCAGATATTCAAAAAACATCTTTCGGTCGACAAACAAGTATTTCGTCTTCAAGTTTTTGATTTTATAAGGAAAAAAACACATGCCTGATGATGAATAGAGGACTATTCGTAAGTACTAGCATTTTAACATCAAATAAACTGAAAACTACAGACATCAATGGTTTCGACGAGGATCACTTCACTCTATGGATTAACAGTATTTTAATGCATATATTATGTTTCTAGTGACGGATGTCACCATTAATCGCATTAATATTTCTGATTGATTCTATGTGTGATTATTTCTTTGTATATATATATATATATATATATATATATATATATATATATATATATATATATATGAACGAAGTAAGAAAAGGCCAGAAAATGTAATATTCCCAAAACAATCAGCGCAACGTGAGAAAATATTACTTGATGCTAATCCTTCTGTATGGTAGCGTATACTGGAAAACTTGCTCACAGATAAGGGAAAAACCCTGGCGCAACAGAGATGTGGATCTATAAAACGTTGCTGAGAATACCGAAGGAAGTTTCGGTCATTGTACTCTCCGACCTTCATCAGGAGTATATCAATCTAGATGACTTATAGAGAATTCTCAACTGAAACCTTTAACCTGGTTGTTGGTCTCGAAAAGGAACTCCAATCGGTTGTTGACTTGGGTAGGAAATGGCTGGCTGGCTAACTTTAATGCTTCAAAAACAAAACAGCTTTCTATTAACCACCACAGAGTATCCACCCTGCCTTCCATTAGAATGTCTGATGCTCAACTCCGCGAGAGCACCTCATTGCGACTACTTGATTTGACACTGTCCCCTGACCTGTGATGGAACAAATATATTTCTTTGTATATATATATATATATATATATATATATATATATATATATATATATATATATATATATATATATGTAAGCAAATATAAATGGATATAAATCCGACAGAATGAAGAAAAATATTTGGAAAAAAACAAACAAAAATCCTTAAATGCAATTACGTTGTTTTAATATGAATGAAATGTCAACGTCTGACGTTGACATTTCACTCATATTAAAACAACATAATTACCTATGTTATTTTAATGAATATTGTCCTGAAGAAGGTTTATTAAACCGAAACGTCAGACGTTGACATTTCATTCATATTAAAACAATATAATTGCATTTAAGGATTTTTGTTTTTTTTTTCCAAATATTTTTCTTCATATATATATATATATATATATATATATATATATATATATATATATATATATCTGCTGGGGATGAAATATGAAAGAGAACATGAGAATTCGTAAATCACATTGTTTTTACTGAGTACAGATTTTTTAAGGGTCTGAATTTATTGGTAAGGATTAGTTCCGATATTTTAAACTTCGCCTAATAAATGATAAATTTTAAGTATTTATTAGAATCTTTCAAACACATTCCCTGCTGCATTTCTTGAACGTTGTTGCCCGGCTTTGCTGAAAAACAGGAAGTTGCCAAATAAGGTAATATAAAAACACTGAGGGGGATGTCTTATGGGCGTTGCCATCTTGGTTTCGATTACATGACATAAAGATTATTTTCGAATTTTGACTCAGGAGCTCAGATAGAAGGGTTAAAATTATTCCACAATACAGGGCTCAAAGGGTTAAGCAAAATATGACCCTTATATTAGTCAATTCAAGCACATTCCCTGTTGCATTTCTTGAACATTAGAAAAATAAGGGAAGGCAAAAACACTGATGGTGGCCTATCCTGTGTGCTGCCAACTTGGTTTCGACTGGATACTCTGCAGTAGAGAATAAACACCCTCTAAATAATAATAATAATAACAATAATAATAATACCCGTTGGGTTTGGAACCCTAGGCTTTGTTTTATTTTTGTTTTTGTTTCAGTATATTACCCTCTAGGGGTTTTTTAATACGGGAATGTAAATATTTTGTACGTAATTTGTAGGGTGGCCTGGGTGGGGGAGATAATATTACTAATTAACTCCTAGCTGAGGCGGGGGAAGAGTGAGAATTCATACCTTTCCCCAAGTGAATATAACGAACCCAGCTGGAATTGGAACTCCGCTCTCCGATTAACACTTCAGTGCCATTATCCATTACACCACCTGTACATCCAAGCTTAGAGCACCTGGCATTCCCATTTAGATGCTGACCAAATTCGACGTTGCTTAACTTTGGTGATCGTACGGGAACCGGTGTTTCAACGTGATATGGCCGTAAGTCTTGACTGGAAAAAGTCCTGATAGACACAGTAAAGGGATTCTTAACAGCCCATTTAAGAAATACAAAGAAATTGTTCTCACAAGTATATCTCACACTTTACGAAGGGCTTTATCTATGTAATAATAATAATAATAATAATAATAATAATAATAATAATAATAATAATAATAATGGCTGCTTAGTTGATAAATATTTCTTTATGAGGAAATGGCTGTTATTATTATTATTATTATTATTGTGATAATTTTATTTACTTTCTGTTCTATACACATTTCCATCCTGGTCCAGTGGCCTAAGGTCAGAAATGGCATCGTGACATTTTCCATTGCACATTTTTGTAAATAGAATTAAAAAAAGAATACCTAAATCTATCTATCTATCTATCTATCTATCTATCTATCTATCTATCTATCTATCTATCTATCTATCTATCTATCTATCTATCTATCTATCTCAGTCTATTCATTACCTATGTATATCTATATATTCACAACTATCTCCGGCTGTTCATATCTATCTATCTATCTATCTATCTATCTATCTATCTATCTATCTATCTATCTATCTCAGCCTGTTGTCTATCTTGCATAGATTTCTTTTTCCATATTTTGTTCAATGACTAAGTTTTTTTTCTTTCTCGAATTTCAACTGACAGTGGAACTGGCTACTCAATCAATGAATGGTGAATTCTTCTTATAAAGAATTCTTATAATGGCTAACGTCATCATATTAGCAAGAAATAATTAATAATATGTATGAAATAACTGATGGATTTTTTTCTTTTAGCAGTTCAGCTCTTTCAATCGACTCCGCAAATTTGAATTATTCAGAAAATACCTGAATATAGCCAAGAAAATCATGCCTACCAAAGTGACATCTTTGGTACTAACTGAAATTATCCCAATGACTTGAATATAAACATTAACTTGCAACAATTTATCCACAATTTGTGAGGAAGGAGACTTCCTGTTGATATCGGACGGGAGGAATCTATCCTAGTGTGCTGCCCCTTTGGAAAGTGTCTGAAAACTAGGCTGCAGGTTTGAACCAAGCCTTGTGATTGAAATTTCGAAGAGATTGGGCGTTGATGATAGTTCAAGAAGCAGGAAGTCACAAGTCATCGTGGCCGAGAGGTTGAGCGTGTTGGCCTTGTTCAAATTGTTGATCACATTGATGAATAGCGAAACTCATTAGCTAAGATAGATAGATAGATAGATAGATAGATAGATAGGAACAGACTGAGATATATAGATAGATAGATAGATAGATAGATAGATAGATATGAACAGACTGAGATAGATAGATAGATAGATAGATATGAACAGACTGAGATAGATAGATAGATAGATAGATATGAACAGACTGAGATAGATAGATAGATAGATAGATAGATATGAACAGACTGAGATAGATAGATAGATAGATAGATAGATAGATAGATAGATAGATAGATATGAACAGACTGAGATAGATAGATAGATAGATAGATAGATAGATAGATAGGAACAGACTGAGATAGATAGATAGATAGGAACAGACTGAGATAGATAGATAG
>OZ010615.1:7932780-7982780 GCA_963932145.1 Acanthosepion lycidas | reverse complement strand
TATATATATATATATATATATATATATATAGATAGATAGATAGATAGATAGATAGATAGATATATTCTAAAGTAGTCACAGAATAAATCAATAAAGTTAATGTAACGAATTCACTTCGCTAACAGAATAAATAAGGCTTTAGCTCACTGAACGATAGGATCCTTATAAAACTGATTAGATGCGCGCTCGATATTGCAAGTACTTTCGGTAAAACATTTTCCATCATCAGGCATATATGTTATTTTTATCAATTTCAGGTAATATATATATGTCTGTGTGTGTGTGTGCATGTGTGCAACTGGAGATAATCCATTGATACATAATCCAAGTGAATTGTAATAATATAAAATATTAAAACTGATCCACAAAAAGCGCTCAATGTATTTAACAGAGTAGCTATATATATATATATATATATATATATATATATATATATATATATATATATTGTAAAGTAATCAAAGAAAAATCAATAAAGTTAATGTAATTAATGGCGAATTCACTTTGCTAACAGATTAAATAAGGCTTTAATTCACTGACCATTCGCTGAACGATAGGATCCTTATAAAATGGATAAGATGCTCCATCCATATTGCAAGTACTTTCGATAAAACATTTACCATCATCAGGCACAGATGTTATTTTTTCTCAATTTCAGGTATTATCTATCTATCTATCTATCTATCTATCTATCTATATATATATATATATATATATATATATATATATATATGCATGTGTGTGTGTGTGTGTAACAGGAGATAATCCGTAAGTATAAAATCCAAGTGAATCCTAATAATATAAAAGCATTTTTCGTTTTTTTTCTTTTCTTCATCTGGCGATAAATTCTTTCTTTAAGATATTCTAATTTTTTTATTTATTTATTTCTGTTTTTTTCATTCACCCACTCTCTTTTCGATTTTCTTTCCATTTTTAAATTAATTTTATAGTTTTTGTTTATCATTCTTCTTTCTTTCTTTCTTTTTTCTTTTTATTCCTTACTCTTTTCTTTCCTTCTTTCTTTCTTTCTTTCTTTCTTTCTTTCTTTTTTTTTCTTCCTTGCTCTTTTCATTTCTTCTTTCTCTCTTTCTTTATTTTTTCTTTTCTCTTCCTTACTCTTTTGTTTCCTTCTTTCTTTCTTTTTTTTTACTTCTTACTTTCTTTCCTTTTTCTTTTTTCTTCCTTACTCTTTTCTTTCCTTCTTTCTTTCTTTTTTCTTTTTTCATCCTTACTCTTTTCATTCATTACATCTTTTCTTTTTTCTTCCTTACTCTTTTCTTTCCTTCTTTCTTTATTTCTTTCTTTCTTTTTCTTTTTTATTCCTTACTCTTTTCTTTCTTTCCTTCTTTCTTTCTTTCTTTCTTTCTTTTTCTTATTTCTTCCTTACTCTTTTCTTTCTTTCTTTCTTTTTCCCTTTTTTCCTTACTCTTTTCTTTCCATCTTTCTTTCTTTCTTTTTTCTTCCTTACTTTTTTCTTTCCTTCTTTCTTTCTTTATTGATTTCTATTTCTTTCTTCTTCCTTACTCTTTTCTTTGCTTCTTTCTGTCTGTCTGTCTGTCTGTTGGACATTCTTTCTTTCTTGCTTTGGTTTTTTCTGTCTTCCTTTCTATCTGTCTGTATGATTAGCTTTCTTTATTGTTTTAATTCGTCCTTTCTTTCTTCCTTTCTTTCTTCCTGTCTGTCTAACTGACTTTCTTTCTGTTTATTTGTTTCTTTCTTTCTGTCTCTCTGTTTTCCTTTCTTTCTTTTTTCTTTCTGTATTTCTTTCTTTTTTCTTTCTTTCTTTTTCTCTCTGTCTATTTTACTTTCATTCTTTTTTTCTGTCTTTCTTTCTGTCTTTCTTTCGGTCTCTGTTTTTCTTTCTTTCGTTTTCTTTCTTTCTTTCTTTCTTTTTCTTTCTTTCTTTTACTTTCTTTTTCTCTCTGTCTTTTTACTTTCTTTCTTTCTGCCTTTCTGTCTTTCTTCTTTTCTTTCGGTCTCTGTTTTTCTTCCTTTTTCTTTCTTTCTTTATTTTTCTTTCTTTCTTTCTTTCTTTCTTTCTTTCTTTTTTTCTTTCTTTCGTTTTCTTTCTTTTACTTTCTTTTTTGCTTTTCGTCTTTCTTTCTTTTTTTTTTCTTTTCGTCTTAATACAATTTTTTCCTTTTCCATAACGTCCCTTCCTTTTTTTTCTTTATTGTTCTTTAAAAGTTTCATTTTTTTATTAACTCACGCCCTTCACGAGATTTTGCGAGATTTGGCATTTAGCCATACTCGCTTTTCGATGCCATTGTTGTCTCGCCCACTTCTCTTGTTGATGGTGTTCGGTTATCGTTGAAAATGGATCTTTCCGAACTAATGAGTCGGCAAACACGAAACGCTTCCAGCGAGAAACTAAAGCTCCAAGTTCTAAATTGGTGACCTATGACCTTATCCCAGCTGAACACCATGGCGTCACGCTGTAACTTGGCACTCTTCCCATTAGCGATCATTTCGAGTAAACCCCACATGGACAGCTCTGAATCGTAACAATTCGAATCAAATAATAGACCAGCCATTCAGATATTTTATCTGGAAGATAATTTAACAGAGAGCAGCAGCGTCACAATTCTTCATTATTATTATTATTATTATTATTATTATTATTATTATTATTATTTTATTTTCTTTGATTTCTGGCGTTTACACATTTCTTTCCGGGTCCCGCCCAGGAACCTAAGGTTAGAAATGGCATCATGACACTTTCCACTGACAAAAAAAAAAATTACATAGATAAAGCTCTTCGTAAAGTGTGGGCTGTACTTGTCAGAACCATTTTTTGTATCTCCTTGAGGCATGGACTTCCAGGAATCCCTTCAATTAGTCTACTGCAATCTTTTCCAACCAGTCCTAGGGCTCCAACTACAACAGGGATTGTTGATGTTCCCATATGCCACATTTTCGAGATTTCTATTTCAAGGTCCTTTTATTTTGATAGCTTTTTGAATATCTTCAAAGATACATTGCAGTCAGCAGGGACTGCCATATCAATAAGGAGGCACCGTTTTTGTTATTATTATTATTATTATTCATTTCTTTCTTTCTTTTTCACTGAGTTTTCTTCATATTTTGTCTTCTTTCCTTCTTCTTCTTCTTCTTCTTTTCTTCTTCTTCTTCTTTGTTTACTGCTTCCTTTTCTTTTTTCATTATGTTTTTCTTCACATTCTGTCTTGTTTTCTACTTCTTCTTACTTCTTTTTTTTCTTTCTCTTTATCGTTATTTTCTTCTTTTTTTCCTTCTGTCATTTTCCTTATTTTGCTATTCTAATATATTTTCTTCGTCTTCTCCTTTCTTCTTTTCATCGTTTTTCATGTCTTTCTTTTCTTCTTTTCTTGCTTTCTCGTCTTAATTATTGTTATTTTATTATTTTCTCTCTTTAATTGTGTTTTTTTTTATATCCTTTAACACTTAGCAACCCTTGCTTGGGTCTTAGTGGTTTTATTGAATTAATTGGGGTAAAATTAAACAAAAACATTATTTCTATTTTCTCAATATAGGACTTTAAGTTCGCTTGTATAGAACCCTGCATCCTAATGATGAAGGGCACATTAGAAGCCTGAACTTCGCATATAGGGTGTTATAAACTAGGAAAGTTTTACTGAATAGAATAACCATACTAATGTTCGTAATGAACGATAATAATTAAGGCAAGAACAACACATATAAGATTCGCCAGCAGCGTGTAGAAGTAGGAGTCAACTGCTAGAAATGAGTCAAGTGAATTCCACAATGAATCTCCAACTGCAGAATATCTACCAACCGGCCCACGCGGTCAGGTGTCACACAAGGCCGAATTTAATGTTAGGTATCCGAGCCCGTACGCTCGGCCAAAAATTCTTCGTAGATCCTGTCTAAAACGGGCTCGGGTAACTTTCCCAAGACGAGACTCTGCCCTCCAGCATAGCTTCGTCTCTCCAACTGCTGACCAACATACATTATTTACTATTGTACTCATGGGAATGGGAGCATACACATTATTGTCCGTATGTCTACTACAACATAGAGCAACTTCAATTTATAACTGACTGACTGACTGATTACTAATGATTTTACTATAGGAAAGCATTGAAAATCAGGAAGAAAGGGATTGTCAGAGGTCAGGAATGAAGGAAAGCATTACTAATAGAATAGGGCTATTATATGTAAAATGGAATTGCATTGCTAATGATTTTACTATAGGAATGCATTGAAAATGAGGAAGAGAGGGATTGTCAGTGGTCAGGAATGAAGGTAATCATTACTGATAGAATAGGACTATTATAGGTATAATGGAAATGCATTGCTAATGATTTTACCACAGGAATGCATTAAAAATGAGGAAGAAAGGGATTGTCAGTGGTCAGGAATAAATGCAAGAATTACTGATAGAATAGGGCTATTATATGTATAATGGAAATGCATTGCTAATGATTTTACTATAGGAATGCATTAAAAATGAGGAAGAAAGGGATTGTCAGTGGTCAGGAATGAAGGTAATTATTACTGAGAGAATAGAGTATGTATAATGTAAGTACCCTTGAGAAAGGTATGAATCCTCTTCTTCTCTCCCCCCCCAGCTATGGGTAAATAGCAGAACAGACTGAGTTCTATCGCCTGGGAGGAAATGACAACCTCTTGCGGAAAAAATCTGCCTCGTCAGTCATGTATCGAAAGATACATGAACGTCTAAGCGTGTATCATGACTGATTTTCTTCTCCTTGACTAGCTGTAACTCAAGGGTAGAAAGCAGTCTATACTGCTACTTGGAAGAGAGGGATTGTCAGTGGTCAGGGATGAAGGCAAAGCATTACTGAGAGAATAAAATATGTATAATGTAAATATAATTGGGAAAGTTATGAATCTTCTTCTTCTCCCTCCAGCTATGGGTAAATAGCAGAACAGACCGTGTTCTATCGCTTTGGATGGTAACTGATCTACCGCAGAAAGAAATGGCAACTATACTGCGGGAAAAAAATCTGCCTCGTCAGCCATGTATCGAAAGATACATGATCGACTAAGCGGGTATCACGCATGGCACATAACTGACTGCTCATTTCGTTCTAAAAGTCCTTCTTTTATTGGTTCTACAGCCACCATTATTTCCCTTCTTTTCGGAAACGAAATGGATAGACATTTAAATATTCTAAAAGCCCAGGGCCTCTCACTGCGGGCGGTCGTATAATCTAGATGGGGTATTTACAGTCACGTTAATCCGATAGTCACCATGGTATCTCTTAATATGGCTTAGATCAGCGATTTTAATCTTCTACTTCTAGGTTGCGTGGCATTCCCTGCAATATATGCGTTTCCACATTCGGCATTATTAAGATGAAAAGACGTATGTCGTTGTGAAAGTGGTCAATGTATGGTCTTAGATTATCTCCACTTGCCAATCTCCCGAGAAAGAATCGTTTATACGCGAAGGAGGTGGGTGGCGGAGGGTGACTAATACACGAAGAGGGAAAAGATCGGAAAAATGGTGGCTTGGAAAAATGACGGTTTGGAATTTTAGATTGGACAACAGGGAATAAAAGAAAAGTTTAAAAAAGGAGATAGGGAGAAAGGGACGGGGAGAGAGAGAGAGAGAGAGAGACAGACAGCGATAAGTACATAGATAGATAGATAGATAGATAGATAGATAGATAGATAGATAGATAGATAGATAGATAACAGATTTGGATAGATAGATATATAGAAGGATAGACAGAGATGAATATACTGTGATAGATAACTAAGAAATAGATAGATAGATAGATAGATAGATAGATAGATAGATAGATAGATAGACAGACAGAAAACTAAGGAACGGGTTTAGATAGATAGATAGATAGATAGATAGATAGATAGATAGATAGATAGATAGATAGATAAGGAACAGGTTTAGATAGATAGATAGATAGATAGATAGATAGATAGATAGATAGATAGATAGATAGATAGATGTTAATATGTTGAGATAGATAGATAGATAGATAGATAGATAGATAGATAGATAGATACAATGAGATGGGTTAATACATATTTATATACAAGAGCAATGATGTCATTGGTTTATCAAGGCTTTTAAGTTTGAGAACGTTCATGAATATTCATCAGGTGGCTGAAAGGTCAGCCAGAACATATGGAAGACTCAAAGTGTCATAATTCAAAGACAAGCGATTATTATTCAAGAATCTTTTTTTTTAATGAATGAATATTGTTTAAATTGTGATCAGATAGTTATGGTGTGGAATGAACGTATGTGCTTTACGTCTTCAAAAACGTCAGGTAACAGATTTAAGCGTTTTCTTTTTAATATTCAACATATTTGTGATCTTGTATATATATATATATATATATATATATATATATATATATATATATATATATATATATATATATATACACGACATTCACACATTAAATTTAAGAATACTAGAAAAACTCAATATATACATGACAAAAATTCTTCATCATATCCAAGTATTTAAAAAAATTAGAGCCGATTACACAATATTCCAAGCTCAATTTAATTTTTATAGTTCGTAACCATGCAATGAGATGAGGTAACATAAACCGTAGATTTGTCCGCCGAAGCTTATTACATTATTGCTACATAATTATAGTAAAAACATTAAGGTTTTTTTGCCCAAATTATTTCATTTTTGGTCGTATTTGAAATATTTCTTTTTTACAGACCTTATTTTTGAAATGGAATAAGATCATTCTAAATTTCAGAATTTTGCTATTGGCCATCAAAATGGCTGGAAGAAAGCGATCTAAAAATAACAATGGAAAAGGGAGTTAACAAAACATGAACGAAATAGTTCCAGTTTGTTCAACTTAGGAAACTTAGCATTGCAGCCAAAGTATTCTAAAATGCTGCCAATAACAAAAGAGAAAATGAAATCGAATATAGCATCAAATCGAATATAGTATCAAAATTTATATTATTTTTATTTATTTGTTATGTAATTTAAATCCATAATTGTCAACAATGTTTCCGTAAAACTTGATATTTCCAGTAATAAATTCTTCATAAATATTATTATTGTTATTATTTTACTTAAGTGTAAGGTAGTCCGACATTTACAATTCCTTATGGCTAAAGTATGAAAAGAAATGTTGATCAAAACTGGGTAAAACCTTTAAGCGCCTATTGCTGCAAAATTATGAAATATTCAATATGCCCCTCCTCATTGTGAAAGAAGCAAAAACATTAAAAAAAAATCATTTTTGTTTATGCATTAAACACTGGTCTGGCCCTCCTGCTATACATCTTGACAAAATCCAAACAAGGATCTGCAATGAAATCGATCCTGACTTGGCATCTCGACTTCAGCCAGTCTCACTGACTTGACGTGGCTTCTCTCTGTCTTTTCTACAAATATTTTCATAGCAACAACTCTGACGAGCTTTTTTTCCCCTGGTGCCTCGACTACATGAATTTAAGCATGCTACTAGATTGGCATTTAGGTCCCACTATTTTACTGTTGTAATAATTAAATGCAACCGTGGCGGTTGCATTTAATTATTATAATTTTATTCCAACAGTTTCTTTTCTCGCACTCCCCGCTTCTGAAACTCCTTCCTTTTTACTTGCTTCCCTGATAAATAAAATCTTCAAAAATATAAGTACAACGTCAATCAGTCGACTTAAACCCCGTTCATATTTTATCCTTTCCCCAACCCCCACCATACTCAGACTTATCTCTTTCTTTTATTCTCTGTAAACCCTTGCGTACCAGTGGCATTCCCGCCTTGCTTGGGGTGAAATGATTCAAAAAATAAAAGAATGTATACATTACTACCTTGCCTAAGTTCAGGGCCCAACTAATGACTTGTATGATTTTTTTTAACTTTTGCTCTACTTTCACTGTTTTCATATATGTCTATATATATATATACCAACCTAATATATACTTTTCAAATGTTCATTTGTAAACTCCTAGACTAAACAGAAATAAAAATCAAATAATAATAAAAAGAAACTAAACCTGTGTAAGAATGGAAAAATTTAACCGAAAATAATGTTAGGTATGCCATACCAAAATCCCCAAAATGGAAATCCCCAGGAAAAGACAAGTTTTGGTTCTATTATCTGTCATCAATTCATAAAAATCTTGCACGATTTAATAAGCCCAATGAGTGGAAAAATCAGACATGGCTGACCACATATGGAGAGAGAAGGATCACCGCCCTCTGTGGGATCAGGTTGAAATCATAGACAAAGAACATCATTGAAAAATTCGTAAAGTTAAGGAATCAACACATATGCTAGGCCACAAAAATCTCCTGAGCCGACCAAGCATAAAAATAAATACAATATGGAGCAAGTAATAAGGAGTACCAGAGAAAATCAATGATAACAACAAAAGTTGCAATATGATCTCTGGCAAAAAATGCAATGATAACAGCAAAAAATGCAATATGAGCACTGGTAAAAATGGTTGCTTAAGACATTAGGTTTATAATACCCAGAAATTTATAGATAGATGTCCTCAAGTACACATCGCACAGTGGATAATGGCGTTAGTTAGATTCAGTGATAGGACTCAAAGAGAGTTAGTTTAATACCTGGATAAGGCGGTGGAGAACTTGTAGAGGGAAATTAACATGAGATAACTGATAACTGACATCCATTAAACATGACACATGGAACTAGAACAGTCTACCCCAGTGAACAGAATAAAGGGTTCAATGAAATTCAAAAACGAATCTCTGAAGTTATTACTTATCTCCTATATGAAACAGATGATTCAAAAAATTATAGGCCCGAATTATGTCTGTCCACCACATATAAATTGATCACGTCTGTTTACCATTTTTTTTTTTAACATACGTGTGTTAGCACGTGCGATACTCTGTCTTCATCAGCCGCCGACCAGGGATGATCTCACGGTTTCGGTGGCTAAGGCGGGACCGCCACCCCAGGCGCCACCAGCAGCGTTTTTCCACTAGGCAGAGTATGAAGATAAGCTAATTAATCGTTCCTTTAAGTAAAATCTATCTGCACTGAAAGTTTCTTGAACGCGTTTGCCGTTATTGACGCGCTCGTAAAAAGTCGTTATAGACGACCACGCAAATATCTCACTTGCGCATGTTAGGTCGTGATGTTGCGCGCATTTTATTTGCTTGTTTTTATCTCGACCAAATCCAACTTGATACGTGTTGAACAGTTTTTTGAAGGCGATGTGAAACGCTTTTCAACCAACGGCCGGTGATGCCTATTTTTGAAAGGAAGGAAATGACCGAATGTCCCAGAAACCCACGACACCCAATCTCAATAGGCATCACGTGACACGTCCAGCCATTTTCCCTACACTCGGCACGCAGTGACTCATACCGGTTTTTCTTTAGTTCGTGTGCCTCCACCCTGTTCTCTTCCCAAGGGACTGTTAACTCAATTAGGACGACGGTCTTTTTAGAGTCGGACCACAAGACAATGTCAGGACGCTTGTCTGTCTGTACGATGTGTATTGGAAATTTTAAGGATGCCATTAGATCCACTGAAACCTTCCAATCACTGGCACCACTCAGCAGCTTTTTATTGGGGGTTGTTTTTTTTTCTTTGCAGGGCATTCCCCTTCCTTATGGAATTCAATCTTAGTTTCCTTGGTTGCCACAAGTTGTTGATTTGCTGTCTCACATTGTGTTCTTATTAGATCCCTTATCACCTCTAAATACCTTGTTGTGTCACCACGTGTACATCTGGAGCGATTGTGGACAAGCAGAAAGCGCAAGGTACCTCGGTACCTATAAAATTATTAAACCGCAAAGTAGGTTTTTTGTCAAAGTATTTTTCCAAACAAATCAGCTTATACAAATTTGTTGTAAATCTCGACAAAAAATGTTAGCGATAACTTCAACAATAGTAAATACTGTGATGCGTATATATATATATATATATATATATATATATATATATATATATATATATATATATATAGAGAGAGAGAGAGAGAGAGAGAGAGAGACGGAAATAAATAAATAAACAGATGAAGAAGAGACGTCTTGGGTCTATTTATAAACGGTTTCGTATCTGTCGGAATAGAAATGGTTTAGCCAAAGCGCTTTGCGGGAGGATCAAGCTAATACAAAGTCGGGTTTAAAAGCTCAAGTTAGTTGTTTGATAAATATCTTTGAGAAGCGAACGTTGTTGAAAGTCATATCAGTTCGACAGCCACTATGAGGAAAGCTTCAATGTATTGTGCGTTCGACAGAAATTACCAAATATATAGAGGCAGGTAGATACGAGTAGGCTGAAATAGACATATATATATATATATATATATATATATATATATATATAGAGAGAGAGAGAGAGAGAGAGAGAGAGAGAAAGACAGATGTAAATGCGAATGGTAATATTAACCGTTTCCTTATAAGGAAACATTCGACATTCATTGACCGAGCAGCCAGTGCACTGTCGGTTAAAATTTGTAAAGTCTTGCTATCAAAACCATTTTCAGTTTCTTAACTCCAGTAATTGTTATTGCTCTTTCCAGTATTGATGGGTAGTTTTCGTCCTAACATTTGTTTTAAAGTAGTGTAGAAAGACATTATCTTGATTATGCTAATGTGTTCTCTGAAGGTCACGTCCGATTTATTTTAGTTGTTGCTGGAAGTGTTCGCAATTATTTTTGAATTATTTGGTACAGTACTTTATGATTTTGTAGCACACAAGTTTTGAAGGAGGATGATCTTCGCTGAGAACTACAGGCTTCATTGGCTTGGAAACAATTTTAATCATTGATCTAAGAAAGCGGTTTCATTCAGCTGCCAGTCTAGATATTTCTGAGAAAGCTGTCTATGTCTCTGAGATGAGGTATTATGATATTCTATATACTATATTCATATGGATCCTGGAATATTATGGCTAGGATTTATGAATCAAATCCATCCAAACTTTCATTCCTTCTAATGATTCCATATCTAGTGATATAGCAAATACTAAAAGCATCTATAGAAATTCATTGTGTGTCTATGTATATATATATATATATATATATATATATATATATATATATATATATATATATATTAATGTATATTTTGGCAGTAAACTTTCTTTTAAACATTTTTCGTTAAATATGGGGGTCAAGGAAAATTTTATTTAGTTTTTCCCGAGTTCTTATACATTTTTCGTTTTGTGGGAGTAATTTACAAGAATTGTTAAGAAAGATTCTGATCGTTAACATCAAAATTCTATGTAAATCATATTACCGGAAACATCGCGCTATAAGAGCGGCCTTCTATATTAAAAATATCTCAACCATTATCAGCATCATCTGAATGAACAATTTTACATCACTCTCAGTGCCACTCTCTCTCTAAATGTTCACTCTCATTGCCAAACTCACTCTATATATTCACCCTCCCTCTATATATTTCACTTCACTCTCATTGATAATCTCCCTCTATATATTCACCTTCACTTCCATTTTCACTCTCCCTCTGTATATTCCCCTTCACTCTCATTGCCTCCCTCCCTCTATATATTCCCCTTAACTCTCATTGCCACCCCCTCTATATATTCCCCTTCACTCTCATTGGCTCCCTCACTCTGCAGATTTCACTTCACTCTCATTGATAATCTCCCTCTATATATACACCTTCACTCCCATTTTCACCCTCCCTCTGTATATTTCACTTCACTCTCATTGCCTCCCTCCCTCCCTCTATATATTTCATTTCACTCTTATTGCCTCCTTCCATCTATATAATTCACTTCACTCTCATTGACTCACTCCCTCCCTCTGTATATTTCACTTCACTCTCATTGCCTCCCTCCCTCTATATAATTCACTTCACTCTCATTGCCTCCCCCCTCCCTCTGTATATTTCACTTCACTCTCATTGCCTCCCTCCCTCTATATATTTCATTTCACTCTCATTGCCTCCCTCCCTCTATATAATTCACTTCACTCTCATTGCCTCCCTCCCTCTATATAATTCACTTCACTCTCATTGCCTCCCTCCCTCTATATAATTCACTTCACTCTCATTGCCTCCCTCCCTCTATATAATTCACTTCACTCTCATTGCCTCCCGCCCTCCCTCTGTATATTTCACTTCACTCTCATTGCCTCCCTCCCTCTATATATTTCATTTCACTCTCATTGCCTCCCTCCCTCTATATAATTCACTTCACTCTCATTGCCTCCCTCCCTCTATATAATTCACTTCACTCTCATTGCCTCCCTCCCTCCCTCTGTATATTTCACTTCACTCTCATTGCCTCCCTCCCTCTATATATTTCACTTCACTCTCATTGCCTCCCTCCCTCCCTCTGTATATTTCACTTCACTCTCATTGCCTCCCTCCCTCTATATATTTCATTTCACTCTCATTGCCTCCCTCCCTCTATATAATTCACTTCACTCTCATTGCCTCCCTCCCTCCCTCTGTATATTTCATTTCACTATCATTGCCTCTCTCCCTCTATATAATTCACTTCACTCACATTGCCACTCTCCCTCTATATACTCGACATCACTCTCATTGCCACCCTCTCTATATATATTTCACTTCACTCTCATTGATAATCTCCCTCTACATATCCCACTTCACTCTCATTTTCACCCTCCCTCTGTATATTTCACTTCACTCTCATTGACTCCCTCCCTCTATATATTTCACTTCACTCTTATTGCCACTATCTCTCTCTCTCACTCCCTCTCTCTCTCTCTCTCTCTCTCTCTCTCTCTCTATATATATATATATATATATATATATATATATATATATATATATATATTAAAAAGAAGAGAAGAGAGGTGCCGTAAACGTTTTTGGTTGTAATGTGGATTTATTTAGAAAAAAATATTATGCTTTGTTTTACACAATGTTACACTACACGTGTTTCTGGTCTCGTGACCGTCTTAAAGAAATTCGGATTACAAACACAGAAAATGTCTCATATCGAGAATATTTAACATTGAACAACAAAAGAAAAAATTAATTATTTTAAAAAATATGTGGAAATCTCCACTTTTACCTGAAGACGGTCACGAGACCAGAAACACGTGTAGTGTAACATTATGTAAAACAAAGCATAAAATTTTTTTCTAAATAAATCCACATTACAACCAAAAACGTTTACGGCACCTCTCTTCTCTTCTTTTTAATATACATACTTTTCTCTCGTTGGAACCACTACAACCTCTTTCTTTTATATATATATATATATATATATATATATATATTATGTATGGGTACTTCATTTTTCAATAAATCCATTCTATCAGATGATTGTCGTGTAGACTCTTGTTGGCTGAAACTCGAAGAACCATTTTTAAAACTTTCTAACACGAATATGACAATTGACGTCAGGGGAGAATTTACCGTCGAATCAGATTCCATTTCCTTTTTGGGCGGGTGGACGATTTGAATGATGAAATCGATCTTCAAATCTCTGGATTTATATACACGGTATGGTCTGCAGATTTGCTTCACCCAACCCGCCATTTGGCTATCATTTTGCTCTATCTCTCTCTCTCTCTCTCTCTTTCTCTTTTGCTGTCTTTCTCTCTCTCATTTATCTCCCTGTTCCATCCCTTTGTCTCAACCTTTTATAATTTCTTTTTTCTCTCATTCCTCCTCTCTCTCTGTCTATCTCTCTCTCTCTCTCTCTTTCTCTGTCTATGTATCTATCTCAGTCACTCGATATCTATGTCTGTCTGTCCTCCCTCTCTCTCCTATTCTTTCTTTTGCTATCTATCTATCTATCTATCTATCTATCTATCTATGTCTGTTCATTATCTATCTATCTATCTATCTATCTATCTATCTATCTGTTTTAGTTTACACATCTATCTATCTATCTATCTATCTATCTATCTATCTCATTCAGTACATATCTATTACTCTGTCGGCTTTTCTCTCTGATACTTTCTCTCTTACTCTCAATCCATGATTAAATCTCAGTCAGTACATATCTATTAGTCTGTTTGTCTCTCTCTCTCTCTTTCATTCTTTTTTTCTCTCTCTCTCTCAATCCACCTCTCTCTCTCTCTCTCTGTCTCAATCAGTTCAAATCTATTCGTCTGTCTGTCTCTCTATGTATTTCTCATTCTTTCTCTCTCTTGTCGTCATTTTCCTTTTTCTCCTCCGCCTTCCACTCTATTCATGTTTCATCTTATCTCCATCGTTTTCTACCTCCCTATAATTTCCACACTTTCTTTATCTAGAGGATGGTCCGAAAGTCTTGTCATCGGATGATATAATCGGATGTCTGGCACGAGTTACTACAGTGTGACAGCTTCAATGAGATTGTCTAAACAGAATCCAGTACATGTGCTTTCTATGACTTGTTCTCATTATTATTTTGGTAAGGAGTGACAAGACTTACCGACCACCCTATGCTGTACAGAGTGGTCCGAAAGTCTTGTTACCCCTACATATCATCAATTTCAAATGGCTGCCACGAAAATGATAGCACTCATAGAGACCTTCTTGATGTGTGACAGCGTCAATGAAAGGGAATAAACTGAATCCAGTACCTGTGTTTTGTATTACTTGTTCTATTATTCTTATTACTTTAGGTAAGGGGGTGACAAGATTTTCGGAACAGCCTGTATTTCGATCGAATACCCCCCCCCCACTTCATGACTAAAGCGAAGGTCCAGTTTCTTTTTCTTTACTGGTTGATTTCTCATACTTTTTATTTTAGTGCATTTTTCATATAATAAAGACGGATAATTTCAAACTGAGAGAAAAATGAAGAAAAATGATAGATAGATAATGAACAGACATAGATAGATAGATAGATAGATAGATAGATAGATAGATAGATACGAACAGCCTGAGATAGATAGATAAACAGACTGATAGATAGATAGATAGATAGATAGATAGATAGATAGATAGATAGATTTGAACAGAATGATGCAGATTGATAAATAAACAAATGGATAATGAAAAGACTGAGACAGATATATATATATATATATATATATATATATATATATATATATAGATAGATAGATAGATAGATAGATAGATAGATAGATAGATTTGAACAGAATGATGCAGATTGATAAATAAACAAATGGATAATGAAAAGACTGAGACAGACATATATATATATATATATATATATATATATATATATATATATATATAGATAGATAGATAGATAGATAGATAGATAGATAGATAGATGTGGAAATAAAATAGATATGAACAAAAATAGAAATTAATTGACAGAGACAAAAGGTTTTGGTAAAACGTAAGAAACATATCTATGTGTGTCTGTCTACATATATATATATATATATATATATATATATATATATATATATATATATATATATATATACAGAGAAAGAAAGAAAGCGAGAGATACGAACAAAGAAATTAAATGTGAGATAGATAAATAGATGGACGGATGCATCTATAAATGCACTTGATTCTAGTGCACTTTGCGTTGCGTGCATCTTTGCGAAAAGGTCTTTCGTGTTTCCCATCGTCCATTCTTGTACAAATTGTAGAAGCATTTTCTCCTAGAATTCTTTCAACGTAGAGCGAAGAGAGGCGGGGCTGAATGGAACGGTGCACTTCAAAAGGAAGAATATCGGGGAGGGCTGGGGAAATTGCCGTCGGTTGGGGTATACACGAACGAAAGCGGATCGGCAAAGACGAATGCATAAAAGGCTGAAAAGAGAGGCTGGAAGAAAGAAAGGCTGAAAGAATGGTTAAAAGAAAGGCTGAAAGAAAGAACGAAGCCAGAAAGTTAAAAAGAAAGGCTGATAGAAACAAAGCCAGAAAGTTTGAAGGAAAGAAAGGCTGAAAGAAATGTAGGAAGAAAAGTTAAAAGAAAGACTGAAGGAAAGAAACACGGAAAGGTTGAAGGAAAGAGAGGCTGAAAAAAGTTAAATAAAGGGCTGAAAGAAAGATATGAAGAAAAGTCAATAGAAAGGCTGAAAGAAAGGAAGCCAGAAAGTTTGAAGGAAAGAAAGGCTGAAAGAAAGGTAAGAAGAAAGGTGAAAAGAAAGGCTGTAAGAAAGATAAGCAGAAAGTTAAAAAGAAAGACTGAAAGAAAGAAAGACAGAATGGTTGAAGGAAAGAAAAGCTGAAAGTTTTGTAGGAAGAAAAGTTAAAAGAAAGGCTGAAGGAAAGAAAGACTGTAAAGTTGAAGGAAAGAAAGGCTGAAAAAAAGGTAGGAATAAAAGTTAAATAAAGGGCTGAAAGAAAGGTAGGAAGAAATATTAAAAGAAAGGCTGAAAGAAATGTAGAAAGAAAAGTTAAAAGAAAGGCTGGAAGAAAGATGGGAAGAATTGTCAAAGGAAATGCTGGAAGAAAGAAAGACAGAAAGGTTGAAGGAAAGAAAGGCTGAAAGATAAGTAGGAAGAAAAGTTAATAGAAAGGCTGAAAGAAAGGTAGGAAGAAAGGTTGGCGAAAGGCTGGAAGAAAGAAAGACAGAAAGGTTGAAGGAAAGAAAGGCTGAAAGATAAGTAGGAAGAAAAGTTAATAGAAAGCCTGAAAGAAAGGTAGGAAGAAAGGTTGGCGAAAGGCTGGAAGAAAGAAAGACAGAAAGGTTGAAAGAAAGAAAGGCTGAAAGATAAGTGGGAAGAAAAGTTCATAGAAAGGTAGGAAGAAAGGTTAAAGAAAGGCTGAAAGGCTGGAAGAAAGAAAGACAGAAAGGTTGAAGGAAAGAATGGCTGAAAGAAAAGTTAAAAGAAAGGACGAATGAAAGAACGGCAAAAAGGCTGAAAGAAAGAATGTTTGAAAGAAAAAGATTGATTCTCATGGTATTTTCGTATAAGTGAATAAAACGAACCCAAGTGTAATTAGAACTCTGCTTGTCGATTAAGAATTTCGACCCTTTATCGATTACACCACCCGCACAAGTGGTCAGCCATCGAAGTATTGACCGGGTACAACGTTGATTAACTTCGGTGATCGTACGGAAACACTGCTCTCCGATTAAGAATTTCGAACCATTATCCATTACACCACTCGCACATCCAACCTTACAGCACCTGGCTTTTTCAAGCGGTCACCAATCTAGGTAGTGATCTGGCTCGATGTTGCTCAACTTCGGTGACTCTACGGGAACTCTGCCCTCCGATTAAGAATGTGAAGCCATTATCCATTACACTATCCGCACATCCAACACTTTGAAATCCCAAGCAGTCACCAATCTACGTTTTGTTTGGTTTATTTTGTTTTACGGCATATCTACGTCAATTGGTTATGCCGACAAGTATTTTACAAGATATTTGTATGACTAGAATCTATATTCTTTGGAAGAAAAGAGTTTGTAGATCCGGTTTCATTGATATAGTTTTGTAAAGAGAGTTGTTTTCGAGAGTCTGATTTCATTCATGTATTCTTTTCAGCTTCACGGTTTGTAGAGAAATTGATTTTGGCATCCCTATTTCCATTATAATTTTTAATAGAATCTTATTGTTTTATTATATCATCCATTTTTGCTTTGTCAGACGCTTCATACATATTGTTTATATTATAACTAGCTAAGATACCCAGTGTTGCCCGGATGTACATGGCTGCAATTGTATAACTGAACGCTCTGTATACCCGCAAACCTCCTGTCTAGAAATATCTGCCTGCGTCCCCGATTTCATGCATCATCCATTAGTATATTAAGCTACCTCCTCATCATTTTTTAAAAGTATGTCCTTCGCAAGTGCTTGATTATTCGTAATAAAGGGTTTCCATCGATAAAAATATTCTTATGTGATAGTATCTCGGGGTTAAATTGTTTCAATGTTTTAGATATTCAGTAAATTTCCTATGATCGTAATAACTTTGAAATAATTGTTCACAAATCTAATAATCAAACGAAAACTGGGATGAAGCGTCCGTGCTTGATTCAACTGCAAGTGCAAAGGCATGAAGGACCCCTCCTTCTTCGCATGTTTACTGTAAAACTGGGGTAATAAGAGGTTCTTCGGGATTTTTCCCTTTTAATGTTTCAGTAATTCTTCTCAAATAATCTTTGCTTCAAAGGTTGTTCGAATGTCAATTGAGAATGGAATCATGCAGAAACTATTGCCTAAATGACAAAAGCCAATTTTGAACCTACTTTGTGTAGAAGTCAAGTGACTTACCTGCCAACATGGCTGCCTCCTTCTATTTCCTTGTAAAAGGCAAGCCAGCTGATTTTACCTTATTTTATAGGAGAGCGCCTAATACACCAGTTGGGTTGGTTCATTTTGCTAGAATGGACCTTCCCAATACATTTGCATGAGGGGTCTTTATTCAGCTATATATTTCTCCATAAATGACTCAAGTCAGTTTTGGCTTTGGCTACATTTGCCTACTTGTGTGCTAAACCTCTGGAAAACTAGCTAATATTCAACACTTTGACGCATATTTCGTCCATTTAACTGAAAGAATCTAAACCAAACATTTACGCAAGACAATTTGTGCGTCATACGTAATTTAGATGACAAATTTGCAAAGCGTAGGGTGAAAAGTCGCGGGGAAGCGAAAAGGACTAAATCACACGATCCTATTTCACGCATTACGGCAAATATTTTGCGACAAGTTTGAAGAAAATCGGGTAACTGTTGTGGTAGGATCCGCCTAATTTGCATAGTGGAGTACCGACCATATAAATATGGTTGGTATCGGAGAGGAATCAAGAGATTGAACCAGAGACTCTGCCCGACTGCGACTCAATCAACACATTCTCCAGGAACGGTCTTCCCAGGAATATACTAAAGACTATAAGTAAATATTGTGTACACTTTCTTGTTTCAATACATTTTGTTCTAAGTACATTTTGCGTTGCATTATTATTCCATGCATTAGTCAAGTTTCAACAGTAACAAACGAGGAAGTTATTCAAGTAGTATGAAAAACCCGAATTTTTCACGGTTTATGCAGTTTTTGTGTGAAGCTAATGTTGCAAGAAAATTGTTAGGTGCTCTACATAAACCTCGTAGTATGAGCCATGATTTGCATTAAGTGCAAAGAACATCAACTCATCCAGTATAATTTTTTACGCGTGTAACTTTTTCTGCCAAACCCGCGTACTTGGAGGTTGAAATGCTGGTATTCACCTTTTCTAGCAAATTTGCAACATGTGTATAAAATTTTCTTCGAAATCAGTCGAGAAACATGGACGTGTATAAATAGCATATACACACATAGACACACACATAAACATCTTGTTTTATAGATATAGTTATTTTTAGGAATTAGTCAGTCTTTCGTTCAAACTTTGTCTTTCTTTAGTTTTTTTCTCAACCCTCAGTTAATACATGTTTAATAGTATATGCCGTTTTACATGCTCGACATACGGGTTGATCTTTGTTTAGTAAGTATAAGTGGGTTATTCTTGTATAGCCAATGTGAACACGGGACAGTACCTCTTCTTTCTTATAAGATTTTCTGGAAGATGAGTTCTATTCTCCCAGTTGGAGCTGGATTACGAAGAGTTTGTTGTGTGGGTTATCGTCATAGCACGGTTGCCATTCCTTTTGAATGTATTTATCAATAACCTCCATAAAATCTGAGGATCGGATCCTTGTATCCACATTCATATCTAAAGCCTATTTGGCTGTTAGGTCTCCTTCATTATTATCTTTAACTCCAATGTGGCTAGGTATCCAGCCTAGTTTGATGTCTTTATGTTTGTTAATTGTGCTTGTTTTGAATAATATTTTCCGAATTAATGGGTTGTTAGTTTTTTTCTTTCGAAACCAATAGGACGGATAGTGAATCCGAAAAAATAGAAAGATTTTTTTGTTTGTTTGTTCTCTGAGATAATGTTGAAAGCTAGCTCGATGGCAGTGAAAACTGAGCTTCCTTTTGGGAGGCCTCTTTTGTTTGGTAATATTTTAACTCACTACTGCACATCCTATCTTGACCTTATATTTTGGCCCGTCTGTATAGATGGGTATATGGCTGGAAATTTTACCAATAGATCCTGAAATTTATCCTGCAATGTGAGTAGGTGAGTTTTTGCTTAGGGAGATTATGTAATTTTAGCAGAGCTTCGGGTTGCTTGAAAGTCCATTGTGGAATACTGTCTGCAGTCGTTTCTTGTATATTTGAGAGTATGGTGCCAGACCCCTTCAGCAATGGATTTCATCTTGAGTCTGTATAACATTATCTTTTTATCGCAATAGATTGCAGTAATTCGTTTCAAAGGTACTGCTATATGCTGGCTTAGTAGGGTAGGATTTTATTTTTACATAGTACTGTAGTGCCAGTTTAGTACGTCGTAAATGTGGAGGTATTTCATTATCTTCTCTGTATAAGCTCTCCACTGGGGATCTCCTAAATACTACGAGTACTAATCTGAGCCCTTGATGAGAGGTTGCACTGATAATTTTTAGGTACGACTTTCTGACCGCCCCAGGTTTGAAACTAGTGTAATATATGTTGAATCGTACGCCTTTTCTAAGTCAAAAAATGATGTTCTTTCTTAGTGAAGACTTACCTTACAAAAGTTTAGAAACGTACTAAGAGATCCATAGAATTTCTTTTTATCCCAAAAGCACATTGGTAGTCATTGATTAGGCCGTTAGTTTCCAGGTACCAAGTAAACCTGTTGTTGACCATTCTCTCCATAGTTTTACATAGGCATTTCCTTAGTTCTATCTGCCTGCAGATTTCAGAGTCTGTGTCATCCTTTCCAGGTTTTGAAATAGAGATGACGAATGTCTGTCTCCACACATATCGGAAGTTATATATATAAAAATAGTTTAGAGCGAAGTAGTCATCTGTATTATTTGATTAATGTCAGTCGATCTTATGCCCATTCAGTATAATCCACCTTTTAGGGCGTGGCTTCATTTTGTTTTCAAATATTTTAGATGGGAAATGAACGTTAATTTTTATTCATCAAAGATAATGCTGAGAAACCGTTGTTGTTCCACTGCTGGGATTTTTATTTGTCTATTTATAACATGGGCCATTGTGCAATTTTCTTACTTTGCAGAAATGTAGGCATTTCGTTTTCGTTTTGGAAAACGTAAACCCATTTTCAGTGGAGCATTTGTGTATATTATTGAGACATTGGTGAAGTTGTTCATATGTTGATATCAGCACATGATTAGAAAATCGTTGACATCTAGAAATCTTCTCACTCCTAGATTTAGGGTTCATGGGGTTAATTTTTAGGCAAAATAGTGTCACCGAATGAATGCGTGTAAAACCCCTTCTTGATCTTGCAGTTCCGATACGATCTTGAAACCTCCGGTCTTTCAGGAAATTGCCTATGAATTGAATCAACCTTCCTATTACATCCAAGTTCATGCAGACCTTTCAAGATATCAAATTTCCAGGTTGTACCATAAGCCTTTTCTAAGTAAAAAAAAAACTACTGTAAGTCATTTTCGAGGCGTACTAAATGATCTATAGTACTTCCTTTTGTCTAAAAAGCACATTGGTCGTCATTGATTAGGCCGTTAGTTTCCAAGTACCAAGTAAACCTCTTGTTTACCATTCTCTCTATAGTTTTACATCGGCAGTTCCTTAGTTCTATCTGCCTGCAGCTTTCAGAGTCTGTGTCATCCTTTCCAGGTTTTTAAATAGAGATGACGAATGTCTGTCTTCACACATCTGGGAAGTTGCCACTTGTCCATATGTTGTTAAACAAATTTAGTAACAGTCCATTATTTACATTATTCGGACTATTATCCTCATCTTTGTCGCCATATTTATTACAATGTTTCGGACATTGTACGCTCCGGCGTTCTTCAGGTGGTTTGAATGTCGAACTGAACCCTTTATTTCGCTGAGGTGTCATGTGTCATTATTTCGCTCATGTGTCATGTGCCATGTGTCATTGATAATGACAACAAAAGTTGCAATATGAGCTTTGGTAAAAACATGTAATAATAACAGCAAAAAATTGCAATATGAGCACTGGTAAAAATGGCTGCTGAAGACATTAGGTTTATAATACTCAGGAATTCATACACAGATGTCCTCAATGACACATAGCCCAGTGGATAAAGACGTTAGTTAGATCCAGTGACAGGACGCAAAGAGTGTGAGTTCAATACCCGGTTAAGGCAGTGGAGAACTTGGAAAGGGGAATTAACAGGAGATAACTGATAACTGATATCCATGAAACATGTCACATGGAACTAGAACAGTCTACCCCAGTGAGCGAAATAACCACCTGAAGAAGGCCGAAACGTTGTAATAAATATGTCAACAAAGATGAGGACAATAGTCCGAATAATGTAAATAGTGTACATAATACCTCATCTCAGAAATACAGACAGATACTGAAGGGCCAAAATGTTGTAACAAATATGGCGATAAAGATGAGGACAATAGTCCGAATGATGTAAATAATGTATATAATACCTCATGTCAGAAATATAGACAGATACTGAACGGCCGAAACGTTGTAATAAATATGGCGACAAAGATGAGGAAAATAGTCCGAATAATGTAAATAGTGTACATAATACCTCGTCTCAGAAATATAGACAGATACTTAGTAACAGTTGTAATGATTTCTTGGAAAACGGTTTTATGAATTGATAGTGGATATAATCTGGTCCCACAGATATTGTGGACTTTGCTGAAATATTCATTTAGTTTATTTATAGTAAATTGTATGTTATGAATGGAAGATTGCAGTTTAAAAACAGTAAAATCGACCTTGCTAACCGAAACGCTCCCCTGTGGCCAAATCGATAAAAGCACGTCAGGTTATATGACGGTTCCGTATAGGATACAGGTTCGATTCCTGCCGGAGGACGAATATTTTCTATGACAATTTCTCGGACATTCAGGTCGGTAAATGTCGTTAATACTGTTTATTATAAACGGAGCATTTACTTAAATATTTGTATCTATAAAAAAGAATGTATAAAAATATCTTTATATATAGTCATCCACAGACAGACTCTTTCGCAGCTCTTTAGTGTGGCTAGACATCCGGTTACATCTAGCTAGAATCGAAACCCGACTGAATCGGTATCAGTTGGAGATTCTACCACTAAGCGGTCTGCACAAGGTAGAGATGAAGCTGAATTTTAGCGTATTTATTTTAGATAAACACACACAGTGACCGACAGTGTCTCAATTCGCTTTTGCCGAAGAGTCTTGCTATATCAGCTATAATAGTAACTGTTTACAAACCCACACCTCTTCTCCAGAGAGCTCAACTGAAATTAATTTTTCAGGAGCCAATAAAGTCATTTCACAGCTCTTCAGTGTGGCTAGACATCCGGTTGCCTCTAGCTAGGATCGAAACCCGACTGAATTGGTGTCAGTCGTAGATTCTACAACTAATAGAAATCCTATAGCTATAAGAAACTATACTCGTTCGGAAAACCTTCAGTGTCTTGATTTGCAAATAATCAAACCAATACCAAAGGGAAAGAAAAAGGTATAAAAAAGAAAGATCCAAGAACATGTACGTTAGCCGAAAATAATCGTCTAGCATCCAAGTCCAGAGTCCAAAGAAAAAAAAACCCAATGCGGGTAAGCAAAATAACTAAATAAAGTTCTCAATAGAGTGAGTAGAGCAGACCTAAAGAGCCAGACAAGCCTACAAATGTTTCACCTAAGCGGATCGTCAGGGAAGGCTGGCTTAACTATATATATATATATATATATATATATATATATATATATATATATATATATGTATATATATATATATATATATGTATATATATATATATATATATATATATATATATGTATACAGACATATATATACACAGACATACACACATATCTATATCTATGTATGTATGTATGTATGTATCTATCTATCTATCTATCTATATATATATATATATATATATATATATATATATATATATATATACAAATATATAGTGAAGATCCTTTCAAGCGTATATGTTGTAACCATATATCATCGCTTAAGCTACAAAATTTTAGATACTCCCCAAAAATTTCCAGCCACATGTGGAATTGAAAAGAAAAAAAATAACAGTGATCTGATTGTAAAGTGGGAAATTTTTAAAAAAAGTCAAACTATATAACGATTATGCCCGCATTTGAAAATTATACTAACATGAGAAATTAGCGATTATGACATTTCTGGATCCAAAATATCTTTTAACCCGAAAATTTGGAATTTTAAGTCCTTGCCATCGGATCAAAAAAAAAAAAAGAAAAAAATATTAAGTGAATATGAGGTCGGATAAAAAAATCGAAATTGAAAAACCCCAATGTTATTAAGATACACTCATCTCCCTAACCCTCCATTAAATTAAAGTTCCATCTCTGCTTTTCTTCTTTGCTCTATACATTAAGATGTGAGTCAGTAGAGACTGAAAGAGAAAGCAAAAAGAAATTTATAAAATGCAGTTTATGCTTGTTATCCAGTGTACGGACATTGTGTGACTGGCAGGGGCACCTCCCGGCCGGTAGTATCCCCAAACAAAGAGGAGATAATCGATAGTTCTCGGCTTTCCCACGTTGCTGGAGAGTCAGAACATGGATTGGTATTAGTGTCAATGCACACACACACACACGCATATATATATATATATATATATATATATATATATATATATATATATATATATATATATATATATATATATATATATATATGTATAAGTGAATACACATAATGTCCCTGGTGAATAGCCCAAGAAAAATATTACAGATAGGACTTATCACACACAGACACACGTATATATATATATATATATATATGTATATATATATATATATATATATATATATATATATATATATATATATAAACTCTTTACCTATATTAATAATAATTTATAGACATCCGCCTACGCTAAGATCTGTCCAACACTTCAGTTAATCCTTTACATCCTTTTATCTCCATATTTTAAACACCTTTTTATTCCTGCACACACACACACACACACACACACACACACACACACACATATATATATATATATATATATATATATATATATATATATATATTTAAGTCAGCTTATCTTTCGACGGAATCGGGCTTTTATGATGTAATGCGCGCAATTTACCTGTAATGCGAGAAACATTATGACAGAGTAATGTCTCTCTGAGTTTATAGGAATAAAAAGATTTCAGAAAAAAATGTTAGAACTATTTACATCAACTCAACAGATGATATCAACCACATCATAAAATCTAAATATACACATTCAATATATATATATATATAAATTTGGATATTACGTTCAAACATCTATAAAACCGCTACATAAATACACTTATGATTCGATCAAAACATTACTGCATTTATTTATTCGTTGGAATTTAATATCCTACAATGAAATTGTTTGCGGTTTCTCTCTTCTTTTTAATATATATATATATATATATATATATATATATATATATATATATATATATATATATATTCATACATGTTTCATTAATTAATATAGACAAGTGTTGTCTATTTTATGTAAATTCCTTTTATAACGTCTGATAAGTTTAATAACATTATCGTTGAACAAAGAAATAAATTCATAATATCGATCCATAATTTTTTAATACAATCTCAGCTTTCGGCTTACATAGGCCATTATCAAAGATTAGGCAATATACGGACAAGACAGTGATGATAGTCTGTCATTGTTTACATAGATGATTTCTAAGCAACGATAAACACGTGCATATAAGAGGCTAGAAGCGAAAATCGCACCGCATCTCATGATGTCACACATGACCACACGAGAGTGAATTGTAGAAGTATGAATCGAAAGCCGTTGGTATAAACCAATGGCTTCTGTTACCAATTATAGACATTTAAGAATATTTGTAGAGATGCCATAATTGACTTTGTTTAGGTTGGGTTTCAAATGTTTGATGTATAATGCTTCAAGGATTTTTAGTTTTTGTCTATTGTTTTCATGTCGAAGTATAATTGTGTTTTCGACAAGTATTTTCTGGAATTGTTTGTGGGGGCAGGCACGTTGTTTTAAATGCCAAAAATGTTAGAATTTTCATTCAAATGTAGTGTCAAGCGTCGTGAAAGCGAGTTTGTGGTGTGACACAATATATATATATATATATATATATATATATATATATATATATATATATATAGACAAAAACAATATATATATATATATATATATATATATATATATATATATATATATATATATTAAAAAGAAGAGAGAAACCGCAAACGTTTTTGATTGTAAAAAAAAAATACTATGCTTCATTTTCCATAATTTTGCTACACGTGTTTCCTGTCTTGTGACCGTCATCAGTTAAAGGGTGGAGATTTCCACATATTATTAAAAATAATTAATTTTTTTCTTTATCTTTTTCGATGTTAAATATTCTCGATATGAGACAATCTCTTTTTAGTATGTTAGTGACCCAACACGGCAAATTTAAAATTATGCCAATATATTAAACAGACAATTATTCTTAATTACAAATACAAGAAAAAAAAAAATTAAAAAACAAATTTCAACCAGATCTAAATAGATTATAACCCCCGCACATAAAAAAAACACAACATGCTCACATAATGGCCAAATACAGTAATCAAACCACTCGCATCCACGCACACATGCAGGTGTCTGGGGAACTCGAATATATATATATATATATATACATACATTGACAAAAGCAGGGGACTACTCACAGGCACGCGCGCAAGCCCCACATAACTTAGGATGTATGTGTGCATGTATCTCCGTACGTATATATGCGTACATGTGTGTGTGTATACTTATTCCTTGTAACTTGGGAAGTATATGTACGTATGTATGTATGTATTTTTTGTGTGTGTATGTGTGTGTGTGTATGTGTACAAATGCGTTTACTAATTCCTCGTAATAAGATTGTGTGTATGTATGGAGTTGGGATATACACATATATACACGTATGCTGACAAAAAACAAGAAAATGGAAATAGATCTAAGAACACAAAGGGGTCATTAAATGACAAGATTGCTGATAATTCCTTCACCAATTCTCGGACCAATCTTAATTGTTTTATAACCCTTCACGCAAAACGTTTCCCTGAAAAATATTTGGGTCACTACCTCAGAAAAAAGAGAATGTCTCATATCGAGAATATTTAACATCGAAAAACACAAGAAAAAAAAGATTTATTTTTAATAATATGTGGAAATCTCCACCCTTTGCCTGATGACAGTCACGAGACCAGAAACTCGTGTAGCAAAATTATGGAAAATAAAACATAATATTTTTCTTTTAAATCCACATTACAACCAAAAACATTTGCGGTTTCTCTCTTCTTTTTAATATACACTCTTTTCTCTCGTTGCAACTACTATAACCTCTTCCCTTTATATATATATATATATATATATATATATATATATATATATATATATATATACATATATATATATATATATATATATATATTTTGAACAATAAAAAAATAAAAAAATTAAAATCAGACACACTGGGTTATAGATTAATATTCTTTCGTTTTTTTTTTATTATTATTTCATTTAGATTCCTCGACTAGTTTCGGCCAAAATGGCCATCATCGAGAGAATAAATATTTCTGCTTGCTGGTAGCAGTAAACTACAGAAATGAATCTTTTGCTGGAGAAAATGAACTTTTGTCTGTGTATGGGTTTTCATTTGTTTTTTATTTTTTTAATCTTTTAACATGAATCTTTTAACATTCCTTGTGTTGGTTAAACAGTTTCTTTTAAGTTGTTATTTGAGATAAGAGCTGGATAGATACATGCTGCTCTGAATTCTCTGGTCAATTTGACAGTTTTTGGGGACCTGGAAAAACACCGAACAAGGAATGAAAAAATAAGTAAGACCGAAAAGGAAACACCTACGTATTATATATATATATATATATATATATATATATATATATATATATATATATATATATATATATGTGTGTGTGTGTGTGTGTGTGTGTGTGTGTGTATGTATATATATATATATATGTGTGTGTGTGTGTGTGTGTGTGTGTGTGTGTGTGTCTCTCTCTCTCTCTCTCTCTGTGTTTGTAGGATCTATAATTTAAAATATAATCTTATTTAAAAAATAGCAAATTTGAAAGGAAAACTTCTCTGCTGTGACAGCCGTTTCAAACTTAATACGGTGGCGTAATGGATAGGGGCTCATAGTGAGAAATCAGAGAGCCGAGTTCGAATTCTAGTCGAATCTCATACATTCACTTAGGGACTAATATTCTTGGGAAATGTATGAATCCTCTTTTCTCTAATTCATGTCGCTAACTAAAATTTATTAACCCACTAACCACTCTATGAATGGTATGATATTTGATTTTTAAACTTATAAACTCTAATCGGTCTTCAGTAAATATGCAAGTTTCATCCTCTGGCATGGGTATCATTTTCTTTTTGGTAAAATTCAAGCAGACGAGAGGAAAATATATAATGCAAATCGAAACATGTTTTTTTGAAGTGCTTTATTGATAACAGATACAAACTTGAGGAGCGTGCAGTCGCTAAGGTTGAATTTTTGAATATTTAAGTGAGAGTGTTTTTTACTAATATGGCAATTTAAGATTTTTTGTTGTTGTAGGAGTTTATCAGTCATTTTAGCATGAAGTAAATAGTTCAATAAATAGAGCAATGTCTCAGTTGTTATTCCGAAAATTTGCACATCGAATCAGTTCTTTTAAATCACATATGTGGTACAGTTCAATTTATATTACAATGAATCATTCATCCAAAAAGTAGATTAGTAAAGTTAATGATATGAAATGGCGAAATCCCTTCGTTAACAATATTTTAAAAATTCATTAACCAACTAAACACTCGATGAATGTTATGAGCCCTGTTTTTAATATTATATACTGTATTAGGTCTTACTTACATATATATATATATATATATATATATATATATATATATATATATATATATATATATCGATAGATAGATAATATTAGTTGTCAATATATATATATATATATATATATATATCTGTATCTATATATCTATATCTATCTATCTATCTATATATATATATATATATATATATATATATATATATATATATATATATATATATATCCCAAGAGGATAGAATCCAGGTAGAACTCAATGTCCAGGACAGAGTAAGAAATTAATATAAAAGGCTCAAACACTAATATTCCATGGTTATAATTTATTACGTTGGAATCGTAATTACGATGCAATTCATTAGACCTACAAAATGTTTTTAATTTTAATTTTAGGTCAGTGAATTTTTTTTTTTAAGCATGACGCCCCTATCAAGGCGTGAAACTACAAGGATGCAGGGGGTTGCAGAAGATTTGGAGCAAGATAAGATAGGAGTGATAGAAGAAAGGATGAGGAGAGGGATAGTGGATAGATCAAGGTAACTGGAGATGTCGATTGACATTGCATTTGAATAATTGGAGATTATAGCTCTCAGGGAAACAGTAATAGGGAAGGGTGTTCCAAAGGCGAGAGGTGCGAGGTATGAAGCAATTCGAGTAGAAGAGACGGCTACATTTAAAAGTTTCTACAGTGTAAGGGTGGGAGCGGGATGCCAGCCTCGAAGGGCGCTTGAATCCATGGAGTCTGGGAACCAGTGAAAGCAGCTCATTGGTGCAATTACCATGAAAGTATTTGTAAAAAAGACAGGGAGAGGCGACGGTGCGTCTGTGAGAGAGCAACTGTAGACGAGATGCCAGATCAGGGCCAATTATATTACATAGCCGTCTCTGGATCTTGTCAAGAACTCCGAAGTAAACAGAAGGTGCCCCAGACCATATATGGCAGCAATACTCCATGCAAGGGCAAATTGTTGATTTGTATATTTGAAGTATCGATTCCGGGGAGAAAAATTTCCTGGCGCGGCACAGAGAGCCAACTTTCCTCGCTGTGGACGAAGCAATTGACTCAATGTATTCGTTCCATCTCAGGTCAGCAGTCACGTGAGACTGAGCTGACGCAGAAAGTTGCTCTCAAGATGTTGTCTATCAGACATTCTAATAGGGGGCAGGGGAGTATCTCTATGGTGATTAATAGAGAGTAGTTTAGTTTTTGAGGCGTTAAAGTTGACCAGCCAATTCTTGCCCCAATTAACAACTGATTGGATGTCCATTTCAAGACGAGCGGCCAGGTTAGTTTTGTCAGTGACACTAGATTTGTTTTTGAGGCAGGAGTAAATTGTGGTATCATCCACGTAGATGCCAACTTGTGAATCTATGGCGTCAGGAAGGTCATTGATGAAAATAAGGAATAGAGTGGGGCCTAAGATGGGGCCTTGGGTAATACCTGCGTTCGTGGGATAGGAACTGGAGGAGAATCCGTTGAGAACGACCTTCAATTCACAATTTGACAGGAATGATTGTATTAGGTCAAACAATCGACCCGTAACGCCATAACCCTGGAGCTTGCGAAGAATGCCGGCATGCCCAACCCTATCAAACGCTTTGGAGAGAGACATCTCCAAAGCGTTTCATAGGGTTTGGCATGCCGGCATTCGAGTCTCACCGTTATTCTGTAGTGATTTATGCCTCTGAAAATAATTCATATTTATCTGTATCTCACTCATTTAAACGTTCATTTAAATCCTTTCTTTAAAACTTTTCTCTGTTAAATTTTACTCCCACACTTGTTTCCCACTTCCCCACATACTCTCCGACTATTTTTTTTTTATACACGGAGTTGCATTTTCAGTTTTTTTTGTTTTTTTTAAATGTCTAGCTTTGATGATTTGTATCGTGATTACGATTCCAATGTAATAAATTTTAACTAAGGAGTATTAGTGTTTGAGCCTTTTATATATATATATATATATATATATATATATATATATATATATTAAAAAGAAGAGAAGAGAGGTGCCGTAAACGTTTTTGGTTGTAATGTGAAATCCACATTACAACCAAAAACGTTTACGGCACCTCTCTTCTCTTCTTTTTAATATACATACTTTTCTCTCGTTGGAACCACTACAACCTCTTTCTTTTATATATATATATATATATATATATATATATATATATATATATATATATATATATATGTATGTATACATATATATATGAATAAAGACAAGCGGAAAAATGTATAGATATACTATATCTGATATTTATACAATATCTCAAATTATTACACGCAGACACACATATATATATAGGTGTGTGCGTGTGTCTGTGTATGTACATTAAGGTAGACTTCATGTTTTATTGAATAATATTGACATATCGTGTTTACTTATTGCAGTCAATATATATATATATATAAGTGAATATATATATATATATATAAGTGAATATATATATATATATATATATATATATATATATATATATATATATATAAGCGAAAATATATATATAGATAGATAGATATATAAGGAAATACACATAACGTCCCAGGTCAATAGCTCAACTCGGGGTTTCATGCAGTTACACCATCATCATATCTATATCTCTGTCTATATATATGAATAAAGACAAAAGGAAAAGTTTACAGATATAAATCATCTGAATTTTTTATACACACACACACACAAACACACACACACATATATATATATATATATATATATATATATATATATATATATATATATATATAAATAATTTTTCTGCGCATAGGTTCAAGTAACTTCCAGTAAATAACCATTTAGTCGAGAGTTACGCGGTAGAATGTGATATATTTGTATAAAATACAGGCCGAGAAATGACAGCTGTGAATGAATTTGCTTCTAGGCGAAATAACCTTAAATGGCGAAAAGCCCAAACGTAGAAATAAAAAATGAAATTGATTTCGTAATTTCTGACAAAGCCAGGACCATTGGAAATAAACCAAAGTTAATGTGGAAAGCAATGGTATATTTGACTCTAAAATTGAGAGAAAACAAAATGGCCGACCGAAAGTAAATATAGCCTAATATGGACAGAGAGAACTTTTGCTGAATTCCAAACAGCAAGCACATATTCCTGAATTTATGGAATATCAAAATAGTACAGTCATTGAAACCGAGCAGATATAATAAAGGTTACAGTAGTAGAAAGCAAACGGGAGAATAAAACAAAGGGAGATAACTCAAAGTCAATATTAGAATTGCTGAAAAGTAGAAAACTGTCGTAAAACTTGCCTCTTTATTAATCTGACCTAATCTGGTGTATCGGTTAGCAATCTTGTCTTTCCGGATCAATTACGACTGAATAGTTAGTTTGATCCTGACTCGGTGCCCAACGCTTTCGGTCTTGTGGCACATCTAAGCTACGCTTAGAAAATCTCAATGTTGTGTTATGGTTAGCAAGCTTGTCTCGCTAAAACAGTTAAATAGTGAATTCGACCCTCAGTGGGTGCCCCAGACATTCGGCCTTGTACCACCTCTAAGCTCAGATTTATGGCGATTTTAGAAAATAGCCATAACTCTTTCCCCTACTCTGTGTTTGTTTAGCGGCATATCAGAACCTCAAATGCAAAATTTAATTTTCTTGGGAGCATTAGTAATTATATTTACAAAAATGTATTAACGTCAAGTTTTTATTGTAAATATGTATTTCCCTTATTTTCACTATAAAAACGTAATTTTATACATCCATAGTGTTTTTTTTGGGGTGGGGGGGACTAACTATTTGCCCATAGTTGCCCTAAAAGGGTGAGTGTTATAGATTCCACTGGAAATCGAACTCGACTTTCCGATTTTCAACCCGAGTCGCTATCCATTACTCCACCGTAACACCTTAATACTCCGGCCAACAATATCTCCCTAATGACCTTCCGAACTTTTCGCAGGACCTTGATGGTTGGCGTAATAGACTCATAAATGCCTGCGCTAACTTACAACCAAACTCAGAGCCACTCAGTATAGATTGTTAAACTCAACTATTAGGGTCCAATATCGAGTCTTCATTTCTTATGGTCTGATGATCTCTGAGCGCATGAAACTGACAGTCTCCAGACAGTGTTGATTCCTATATCGGCATCGTTTACACCTATAAGCGCACTATCCTCAATACTGCACATTTTTAAGTTTTAAATATATATATATATATATATATATATATATTACGAAATGGACAAAGTCCGACAATTTATTTATTAAAGACATTTTTATGTTTAACGTTCTTTTTATAGATACAAGTATTTAAGTAAATGCTCTGTTTATAATAAACAGTATTAAATAACATTTACCGGCCTGAATGTCCGAGAAATTTTCAGAGAAAATATTCGTTCTTTGACAGGAATCGAACCTGCATCCTATACGGAACCGTCATTTACGCTGACGTGCCTTAACCGACTCGGCCACAAAGGATCGTACGGTAGGCAAGGTCGAATTTACTGCTTATAAACTTCAATCTTCCATGAATCTCGAATATTCATAACTGCTCATGGCGTATCAAATGTAAACAAATGACGTCATATATTACGAAATGGACAAAGTCCGACAATTTATTTATTAAAGACATTTTCATGTTTAACGTTCTTTTTATTCATTATATATATATATATGGGGTGGGGAGAGAAACAACTGTTTTGGAGAGAGAGGGAATGGGCGAGAGATTTGGCATGACGTTACAATCAGTAAGTGAGTTCTTGAATACGGAAGAAAATTGTTTTGAGAGTTAGTGCGCCGAAATGTCTCTTCCTGAAATTTTAATCGATGACATTCGAAGGGGAATTCGAAACATTTGGAAGAACGCTGAGGGTCGACTCTGTTTTCCAGACTAACGCCGCCCCTAAAATGGCGCTATTTTTCTCTCGGGAAATCAGCTCTCTTCCAACATTTGGAAGTCACCAGTAATTGGAAAATCAGCAAGCTGTCTCGAAGTGACAACGGCAAAGCTCAAACAAAAGCCCAATTGCTAAGGTACATTCCCAAGTGGTTGAGGTTTGAAAAGTACTATGTAATCACATGATACTGATTCGTATAAGAAATGGTGATCGCGCATTCATTTTTCTTACATTCAAAGACCAAATTATTATTTACTGTTATGTATTGACTCTGTAAACCAGTTTCTGTATCTTCGGCCTTCTTCATGACAATTTCTAAGCAAAGGTTTTGTAAAAGCTGGTTCATTTGGACCAGACTCGTCACCCTGGCTGTTTTTATCACAACATTTGCGTCTGATTACGCTTCGGCCTTCTTCCTGAAATTTCTGAGAGTAGATTTTCTAACTTAATCTGATCCATTTAAATGAGACTCCTTATCTTTGTCGTTTTTATCTCAAAATTTGCGTCTCTGTACACTTAGGCAAATCTACTCATCTTTTTATTCTAACAATTTATCTCTAAGGCCCAAGAGCCACTGAAGGTAGAGGGTTACAGAGTTAGAAATACAGCTTATTCTGCTATGTGTGGCAGATAACGGTTGACCGTTGACGTGAAAAAGATAGCGATCGAGGAAGCATCGTTTTGGCAGACGCTTCCACAAGGCAGTGGTTCGAAGGGAGAGACTGCTAGAGTTGAAACTTCACCTCACCGAAGGAATACGAAAGGGAAGAGGATTCGTTACAGTCTGGTTACCAAAACAGGTTAAAGCTGTGAAGGTTAGAAGTGGTGGGACTAAAGAATACTTTCAAGCTAATAACGACGCAACAGCAAGTCTTTAATAAAAAAAATTGTATTATTAACCCTCCACGAAGCCGGAGGGAGGCCTTTCTTTCTGACGATTTCTGATACAAAACAACATTTTAGGAGAAATCAGCATCTTTGACATTCTCCGTAAATTTTTACTAGAAACCTGATATTGCAGTCTTATACCAACTTAAGTTTTATTCACTTCATAAACATCCTGGACTTCTTTTTTAATGACCCTGTGCCAGACAAAGCCCACCTTATTTATAGTTCTAGAAAATAGTGTAATTACTTCTGTTCCCACGAAATACTCTAGAATACTTGGCCCTGTGCCAAGCAGACCTGAAAGTAGACGGTATCTGTAAATGATGCTGATCGCAATGTTTTGAGACGGCAAAGTTTTCTTTCTTTCTTTTTTTAAATATAATTTTTTTCTGGGTGGGTGGGGGGCGGATTGGCTGTGCGAGAAGCGACAGCATATTTCTTCAAATAACATTTGTTTGGTGGCCTTACCTATTTGTACATTAATCTCATATAGCTTCTCATATCGACCTGGCATTTTTTTAACATTTCACCCCATGTAATGCAATAAAGCCACTAAGACACAAGGGGTTACTGAGTGTGAAAGAATAAGAAAAAAAGAGAAACATTATTAAGGAACGAGAACAATAGAAGAAGAGTAATCAAGAAGACAGTAGATAATGATTGACATTGCATTTAAATTTGTTTTCTAATCATTTCACCCCATGCAAGGCAATAAAGCCACTGAGGCACAAGGGATTACTGAGTGTGAATGAATAAGAAAAACAAAAAGAAATATTATTAAGGAACGAGAACAATAGAAGAGTAATCAAGAAGACAGTAGATAATGATTGACATTGCATTTAAATTTGTTTTCTTATCATTTCACCCCATGCAAGGCAATAAAGCCACTGAGGCACAAGGGATTACTGAGTGTGAATGAATAAGAAAAACAAAAAGAAATTTTATTAAGGAACGAGAACAATAGAAGAAGAGTAATCAAGAAGACAGTAGATAATGATTGACATTGCATTTAAATTTGTTTTCTAATCATTTCACCCCATGCAAGGCAATAAAGCCACTGAGGCACAAGGGATTACTGAGTGTGAATGAATAAGAAAAAGAAACATTATTAAGGAACGAGAACAATAGAAGAAGAGTAATCAAGAAGACAGTAGATAATGATTGACATTGCATTTAAATTTGTTTTCTAATCATTTAACCCCATGCAAGGCAATAAAGCCACTGAGGCACAAGGGGTTACTGAGTGTGAATGAATAAGAAAAACAAAAAGAAGCATTATTAAGAAGCGAGAACAATAGAAGAAGAGTAATCAAGAAGACAGTAGATAATGATTGACATTGCATTTAAATTTGCTTTCTAATCATTTCACCCCATGCAAGGCAATAAAGCCACTGAGGCACAAGGGGTTACTGAGTGTGAATGAATAAGAAAAACAAAAAGAAACATTATTAAGAAGCGAGAACAATAGAAGAAGAGTAATCAAGAAGACAGTAGATAATGATTGACATTGCATTTAAATTTGCTTTCTAATCTTTTCACACCATGCAAGGCAATAAAGCAACTAAGACACAAGGGGTTTTTGAGTGTGAAAGAATAAGAAAAAAGAGAAACATTATTAAGGAGCAAGAATAATAGAAGAAGAGTAATCAAGAAGAGAGTAGATAATGACTGACATCGCATTATTAATTTTTGAAGATCAAAGTTAACTGAAAATCAAGAATCTTTAATATAGTTCCACAAATGAGAGATACAAAAGAAGAAACTGTTATCATAGAACTTACGATTATATCTCGGCAGTTCAACTGTAAATGGATGAGCCCTGGACTCCAGTTTGCTATTGCGTTTAAATTTATAATGTCTGGGTACCGCAGGCGAGAGTTCATCCAGACAATTACCATGAAAGTATTTACAGAAAAGGCACAATGAAGCTACGTTACGGCGGTGGGAAAAGGACTGAAGCCGAGGTGCCAGGTAAGGACCAATAACATTGCGGATGTTATCAAGAATCTCTAAATATATAGCAGAGGCATCGGACCATATATGGCAGCAATATTCTAAGCATAGACGAATGGTAGACTTATAGATATGCAACATAGATTCAAGAGAGAAAAACTGTCTTGCCCGTGAACCGACTTTCTTAGCAGCTGACCTAGCAATGGATTCAGTATAGTCTTTCAACTTCCTATCAGCTGAGAACGTTAGCCTGATAATGCGCAATAATTCCCTTTCCTGGAGGTTAGCATCAGCCATGATGGTGGAAAGCAAAGAAGGGTGTCTCTGATGACTAAAAGAGAGATGTTTAGTTTCCTGGCGGGATATTTGGCCTACAGACATTTAGTCGATGAATACCTGGCCTGCGGCTGTTTGGTCGAACGGATATTTGGCCAATGGAAATTTCAGTGAGAAAGTACAAATAAAAATAGTAACAAGTAATACTTTAAGTATTTTAATTAGCAATATTATAAGGTAGAATAATTACCACTGAATTTCAAATGTTTAAATTACTTAATCTAAAGAAAAAGTTAAGTTTTCTTATTTCAATATTTGTTTATTGAAATTAGTATTTTTAAAAATATTTGAGTGTATTTGGGTAAAAAGTAGCACCTAATTATCTAAATTCGTATTTAACAGTTAGATAAAAGCGAATTTATCCCTTTAAGATAATGATCATTAAACGCGAAATTCAATGATCTCTCTGTCTTTTGTCTCGAAAAGGACCTCCAATCGGCTGTGGTTTGGGGCAGGAATTCGCTAGTTAACTTTAATGCCTCAAAAACAAAAATGCTCTCTATTAATAACCAGATAGAACCATCCCTGCTTCCCATTAGAACGTCTGACGCTCAACTCCTCGAGAGCAGCTCTTTTCGACTGCTCGGTCTCACACTATCTGCTGACCTGAGATGGAACAAATATACTGTTAAATGTAGCCGTCTCTTCTACTCCAATAGCTTCATGTCTTGCACTTCTCCCCTGTGGAACTCCCTCCCCTTTTCCTGTTTCCCTGATAGCTATAATCTCCAACTGTTCAAATGTAATGTCAATCGACGTCTCCAGATGCCTTGATCACTTCCCTATCTTTCTCTTCATCCTTTCCTCTATCACTCCTCTTTGCTCTCGCTCCAATTCTCTGTAACCCCTTGTATGCTAGTGGCTTCCCATCTTGCTTAGGGTGGAATGCTTAAAAAAATATCGTAAAAGCTTAAGATTTTTGCTGTAGTAAAATATGCTTTTTCTCAAAATACTTATCATCTTACAGTAATATTTGAAGTAAAATATAATATATACTGAATTGATTTTTTTTTAAAAACGCCTGTAAAAAAAAAAACGAAAAATTATAAATTAATACAGTAAATACATATAAATATATGTAGCACATTACGATAAAGATTGAGACATATAAGTACGCCATTACATGTTCGACTAAAATTTCGGTTAAATGTTCGTCGGCCAAATGTCCGTTGGGCGAAATATCCATCGGCCAAATGCCCGAGTACCGTTTCGTTTTGAAGGCGTTAAAATTAACAAGTCGTATTTTGCCACAGTTATCGACGGAAATTATGTTGTTTCCGACATCGGCTGCCATTTTGACTTTTGAAGATGGCTAATAAGGCCTTGTCACTAAACTTTTTCATCTATTTTTCTTGCGTTCGTACAAAAGATCTCGTTTTGGGACATAGATTAGCCATAAGAAATTCTTTTTTTGTTTGTCTTAATACATTGATTTTCTTTTAATATTCTATATAAGAAGATAAAATTTTATAAAAGAAGGTAACTTTTTTAAAGACCCCACACGGTCGATGTCCGATGCAATTAAAAAAAAAAAAAAAAAAAAACAGTGACAAGGTGTCTATAGCCCGCATTCAGTTCTCATCAATGGAACACCACGCCATATAAGGGAACTCTGCCCGCGTGGGAGATCTGCATCGTCGGACTCAAATTCGCCGCCGTTTTTCAAACTATTCATCTACGGAAACAGTTACTGAAGGCTGAGGATGTCAATAACGAGAGTGACCAAGTGGGAACAAATGTAGAAGAGAAGGATAAATCTTGTTCACTTACGGACAAGCACTCGACGAAGTCGACCGCCATCTCCGTGTCATTTATGTGATCAGGAGATCAGGGAGGAGTGTAGATGAGAAGATGTCTTACTTCATGTGGCATAGAGAGCGCAGATATGCCTGGCGTGCAAAATGAGTGAAGAAAATGAAAAACAAATATGGCCGCCCTAACGCCTTAATTTAAGAAATACACGCTTCCGGAGCTAGGAGAATTCGCGAGAGTGTTGGGGCGTATGCAAATTTTTCACGAGATCAGCACGGCATAAAAACACCACACGAGACGGGAAACGTGACGAGACGCTCGTGAACGTGGTTTTGTGTATAGGGAGAGACTTTGTCAGTTGGGAAAGCGATTACTTGGATTAGATTCACGCAAAAAAAGACGCACGGTCTGTTTTATTCTATCTGAAACGGAGGTCAATTTTGCGTTCATAAATCTACAAAATCAATGGAAAAAAAACACAAATACTGAATTTAAAAAGTGATAGTGTCATAAACACTGACGCCATAGAATATACTATGCAAACTGTGGCAACCAAACAATAGAAAATTTAAAAGCTAAAAAATAATTCAATATCACTTCACTTCCAAATAAATTACTTCACTAGCGGAGCATGTTAAATTTATGACGATCCTCCTCTTGGTTTTATTTCTTCATTCTATCAGAATTAATCCATATTTTCAACTTGTAACACCCGCAAAATCGAAACTACAGAACTAACATTATTACTTCGAGCTGATCCAGTCGTGAAATGAAAGTTATCCGGAACATCTATTCTTCAAATAATTTCGTACTAACGCGGGTGATCCACGCGGCTTCATCCTCGGTCTGTTTTTAATCTTCATCAACGACCTTCCCTTTGACATCTGCTCTCATCTCGGCATCTACGCTGACAAACAACCATTTACTCCCGTCTCGATAGTAAGGCTTACCAGTTCGGCAAAATCAAAATGGAGACCAGAACGGCTACTCATCAAATAATTTCGTACTAACGCAGGTGACCCACAGGGCTCCATCCTTGGTCTTACGATGACGACACAACCATTTAGTAAGGCTCATCAGTCCGACCAGGTCAAAATGGCAGCTGATATCCAAAATGATCTCAAGTCCGTCGTTAACTGGGCTAAAAGATGGCTTGTTAAGCTTCCAAAACTAAACTTCACTCCATTAATCATCTGATAGACTCCTCGCTGTCTCCTATCAGCGTCGCTGATGGTAACCTCCAGGGAAGTGACTCATTGTGCCTCCTTGGGATGACGTTCTCAGCTGACATGCAGTGTAAAGATTATATTGAATCCATTGCTAGGTCAGCTGCTGAGAAAGTTAGTTGACTGTGTCGGCCGAGATAATTTTTCTCTCCAGAATCTATTAGGTTGGTGCAAAAATAATGACGTAATAATGTCATTTTTTGACGTATTTTTTAACGTCAAAAAACGACATTATTACGTCATTATTTTTGCACCAACCTAATATCTTACTTATCTATGTCTACCATTTACACATGGTTAAAATACTGCGGACACATATGGTCCTGTGCTCCTGCTATTTACCTGGGGCTCCTTGAACATTATTCATGTGTCTAAACAGCCTCTCTAGAGTCAGGCATTCAGGTATTCTCCAAAAGCTGAAAAGTTGCGGTGTCTCCGGATATTTTTTGAACTGATCCAGTCTTTCCTATCAAATCGTGAAAAGATCCTACCGTACTAACGCAGATGTCCCCCATGACATTTCTTGCTAAAAACCAGCTCTCAATTTTTATAACTACTCTGACAACAAAACAATTTATTCCTGCCTCGATAGTAAAGCTTATCAGCCCTACAACACCCGCAAGATCAAAAGTACAAAGAACTAAGATTATTATTATTTTGAGCTGATCCAGTCGTGAAATGAAAGTTATCTAGAACGGCTTCTCGTGTACACAATTTCGTACTAACGCAGGTGACCCATAGAGCTGTATCCTCGGCCCTACGCTGTTTTGAATCAATGAAACATCCGTCTGACACCAACTCTCATCTTGACATCTATGCAGATGACACTACCATATAATTCTTCTTCGATAATAAGGTTGATCAGTCCAGCAAGATCAAAATGGCAGCCGATGTCCAAAACGATGTCAAGTCTGTCATTAACTGGGCTAAAAGATGGCTTCTCAATTTTAACACCTCCAAAGACTCCTCGCTGCCTTCGATCAGCATGACTGATGCTAACTTACGGGGAAGTAACTCATTGTGCCTACTCGGGATCACGTTCTCTGCTGATATGCAGTGGAAAGACTATCTTGCTGCATGAAAAATTTTCAATTAACGAAAAACTCGTATATACGAGACGCGGAAGCGAAAATCCCGTCGCAGCAAAGGCGGACTATCATTATTGTTTCGTCCGTGTGTTGTTTGATTTATTGAAATTGTTATCTTTGATAATGGCTTATGTAATCCGAAAGCTTAGACTGGATTTAAACATGTATCAATATGGTGTTTTTCTTCCGTCTTTCAATGATAATGTGATTAAGTTTATCAGACAATATGAAAGGAATATACTTAAAATAAATAGACAAAACTTGTCTATATTATTTAATTAAATATGCAGCAATGAAAAATTGCTGCATAAATATAGACAATATATATATATATATATATATATATATATATATATATAAATGGCAATACTTGTTTAGAAAAACTTCGGATAGCTCAACTTACGGTAGAACAAATCGGTACACGAGGAAAAAGTTTGAAATAAAAAAAGAAAGAACCAAGAACATAAAAACAGGGCGAAAACCATCAATTGTTAAAGCTCCTAGTTCAAAGAAAAAATACAAAAACGAGTAAAAAGAAAACCACTTAAAGTGCTCAATAGACTAGGTCGAGCGATGAAGTAAAGTAATCCTAAAGAGCCCTGCAAACTTAGCGAGCTTTCACCTAAACGGATCTTAAGACAGCTTTACCCTGAAGATCTGTTTGGGTGAAACCTAGGTAAGTTTGCCTGGCCCCTAAGGATTACTTCCGGTTATATATATATATATATATATATATATATATATATATATATATATATATATATATCCTGTTATTGAACAGGTATTAATAAATAGTAAGAAATAAGATTAAATATATTAGGGATCTGTAATTTGTAATAAGTATATAAACATTTTCATATTTATTAGGTTGGTGCAAAAATCATGTCGTTTTCTCACATAGTAACATATATGAGAAAACGACATTATTTTTGCACCACCCTAATATATATCTACGCTATATTATACTACGTATGTTTATTTATTCCTCATTCTACTTAACTAATTCTTATATATATATATATATATATATATATATATATATATATATATATATATATATATATATATATATATGGGTGTGTGTGATACAGTGTATCAATCTATGTCTACCTATCTATGACTGTCTAGAAGTCTCACTCTGTTCATTTTCGATCACTCTATCTCACGATGTATCTATCCAAGTCTGTTCATTATTTATCTATCAGTCTATTCATCTGTATATAACTATATCATTCTGTACACGATCTAACTATCTATCTATCCCAGTCTGTTAATTATCTATCTATCTATCTATCTATCTATCTCAGTTTCTTCATTATGTATCTATCTCAGTCTGTTCATTTTTATTTCAGCCTGTTCATATCTGTCTATCTCAGTATTTTCATTTATATATATATATATATATATATATATATAAATTATTTATGCTATTACGTGCCCCATCATGGAGTTGCTTCGACTCTTCATTTTGATAATTGATAAATGGCATATTTTTATTGCAGACTTTCATTTCTTGATTAATTTATTTCATATCTAGAAAAAAATCAACAAAAAACATCATATATATATATGCTGTTTACTTTTTTGTATTGTGCTTATGTTTTGTGCGAACAAGAGATTTCTTTTTTTTTTCGGAGCCACCGTCTGTAGAAATTATCCAAGTGATAGATCGTTCTATGCAGTTTCGATTAATCTATGAAAACGCTGAAAAAATTTCTCGGTCAACCCACATCCACAAATCACTATTTCAGTAATCAAACAACAGGATATGATTTGAAACAGTTTTCTCATATATTATATATATTATAGTCCATTATTATTATTATTATAATATATATATATATATATATATATATATATATTATAATAATAATAATAATAATAATGGACTCACCCGTCGGTTTCGACGTATGAGGATCAGCTAGCTTATTGATTCTGTTATGAAAGTTTGTGCGATAATTTTAAGTGGCATTTAAGACCCGCTAGTGATTTACAAAGGCGGCCACATATGAGGCAAGTGTGAGGACTGTGGGATGAGACCACTGTTAGATTGGCTGACCTTTTAGATCTTGCTCTCCCTTATACACACACACACATATATATATATATATATATATATATATATATATATATATGTAACGTCATCCACAGACAGACTGTTTCGCTGTTTCACGCTGTGGCTAGACATCCGGTTGCCTCTAGCTCGGATCGAAACCCGACTGAATTGGTGTCAGTCGGAGATTCTACTACTAAGCCGTCGTCGCACGGCAGGGATGTAGGTGGATTTTTAGCGTATTTATTTTTAGAAACACTCCCAGTGACTGACAGTGACTCGATTCGCTATGCGAAGAGTCTCGCTATATATAAGCTATAATAGTCACTGTTTACAAACCCGTACCTACTCCCTAGAGAGCTCAACTGAAATTAATATATATATATATATATATATATATATATATATATATATATATGCGTGTGTCTGCGTGCCTGTCTGTGTGTGCTTGTTTGTTTGTGTGTGTATGAGGACACTCCTGTCGTATTCAATATATGAGGGTCAAGCAGCTCAGTTCGTAAGGACCGACAGCCAGACACCAACACATGAGATTTGATTATAGTGGGAAAGGCTTTTTTGCAGAACCGTCCACACTTTTTGAAGGGCCGAATACGTAGACCTGGTGCGCTACGTTCCACAAGATCCCCAAATGTCCCTCCGCAAGTTTTGAATTTAATGTTCTCATTCTCCTAGACTATTTGCCATCCAAGGTTATAGAACCCAGTCTGTACTGCTACTATTTGCCCATAGCTGAAGGGAGAAGAGGATTGACACCTTTCCCAAGTGTATTAGCATGTAAGTGAATGTAATGGATTCGACTGGAATTCGAATTCAGCTCTCGGATTACTCTGTCCACTACTCCGCTGATATATATATATATATATATATATATATATATATATATATATATATATATATATATATATAATATAATGACGTCAGGTTTGTCTCTTAGATATATATATATATATATATATATATATATATGATGACGTCAGGTTTGTCTCTTATATATATATATATATATATATATATATATATATATATATATAATGACGTCAGGTTTGTCTCTTGTATATATATATATATATATATATATATATATATATATATATATATATATATATAATGACGTTATCTTTGTCTCTTATTGTGTGTTCTGGTCCTGATATATATATATATATATATATATTTCATTAAATTTTCCAATTTCCATATATATATTCGTGGCCTGACGATTGCCTCTTGCATCGAACAGTCTTTCGCCTCTGAGTGTTGACTGAATGTTCACTTTTTCATTTATATATATATATATATATATATATATATATATATATATATATATATGAATCTGATTGAGAAATCGGAGAGCCGAACTTGAATCTCAGTCGATTTCTTTTTACTTCACTTACGTGCTAATACCCTTGTGAAGGGTATGACACCATGTCTTCCACGCAGCTATGGGTAAAATAGCCGGACAGACTGGGCTCAATAGCCTTGTTTGGCATCCCATCTAGGAGGAGGAAAAAATCCCTGCTGCCTTCTAAGTAGTAATGAAAAATTGAATAATAATAGTTGAGAATGTTTTATCTTACAAAAATGAAACTTTTAATGTAATTTCGAAAAGAAGAAGAAAATAAAAGAAAAAACTAAGACTAAAAAGCAAAGTTATAAAAAGAGAAAAAAGACCAAACAAGTAAGATATAATAAAGAAGTTAAAAGAGGGGGAAGAAAAAGAAAAGTAAGTCGTAAGACGAGTCAATATAATAAATCGTTTTTATTTTATTAATATATATTAGGTTGGGGCAAAAATAATGACGAAATATTGTCGTTTTTTAACCTTAAAAAATACATCAAAAAACGACATTATTACGTCATTATTTTTGCACCAACCTAATATATATATATATATATATATATATATATATATATATATATATATATATATAGGTTTATTTTCTTCTTTTCTTCCAAAAAATACTTTGCTTGGCCGCATGTAGGAAGATCAGTCCAACCAAGCATACCCGATCTATAACATCGAATAGCCCAAGTGAAGTCTTGATTAGTTGCCGTTTTCTGGGGGAACTTATATAATGCACGTCCTAAAGCTAGTAGCAAATTTTATTCTGGATGCGGGCCGAATACTGATCATATTCGGTGGGGTCGCCCATCGAAGAAGTCTAGTTTATTAGGTTGGTGCAAAAATAATGTCGGTTTTTGACGTATTTTTTAAAGTCAAAAACCGAAAATATTTTTGCAACAACCTAATATTTAGACCCGAAACTTCTAGTGACATGAGAACAACAAGACTGACGACGCATCTAGATTCAGCACTTAAAGGTGTATTTTTAATAATAACTCTTCAACGAAAATATCTTCTACACTGAATTAAAAAAAACATTAAACATATTCTCATTAATAATCATAATCTAATCACAGCTCTCCACCACTTCTTTTATTTATATGCATAAAAGAAATAACAGTATAATTAGCTTCTCATTTTCTATATCCCTATGAATTCAGATTGGCCATCAAAGAAGTCTGTTGTTTTTTTAGACCCGAAGCTTCTAGTGATATGGGAGCAACAACTCTGACGGCGAACTTAGGTTCGACACTTAAAGGTGTATTTTTTAATAAAAAATGTCAAAAATTCATAATAATGGCTGACAATGCTTAATGTAATAAGATTGAAAATGAACGTAAGTACTAATGAAAAAATTAATAATAATGGTTGACAATGTTTTATCGTACAAAAATGAAAGTAAATATGAGTCAAAAATTAATAAGAAGAGTTAACAATACTTAATCTAATGAAAGCAAATATGAGTTAAAATATAATGGTTACTGAAATGTTTCATCTCCCTAAATCATATACCTTGTATTAATCTTAGTAAAAACGAAAAAACATGTTTTTTTTCTCTTAATAGACATATTATTTCAATATGATTGAGTCTATTTGCTTGATAGTCTTTCAACTGAAGAACATTGAAGTAAAACCCCGAATTATTACATGGTTATTGCTATTGGTGTCATATTCAATACCCCTTCTCATATGAGAAAAGCAATACCTCAAACATTGCCGCAAGAAATTCAGGTCGATATCTGAGTAGCCCGCGAACGTGTTCGACTGTTAAAATCAAGAGATGAACTCGTTAGTACACGAGTCCTTGACGCCTGGAGGGAAAAAAGATTTTTTTTCCATGCTTTCTGATCGTTGTTTCGTTTATTCTCATACTAATTGAGTTTTCACACGAGAAGTCACTGGTGACTTTTCCTGGAGATCAAATAACAATGAGTTTCCTCATTGCTCAAAATCTATCTTCGCTATTTAATAATAATTTTTATATAAGCATTTCACACTGTTGTAACCTAGAAAAGGTTACTGAATGAGGAATAACCAAAAACGAAGTTTGGAAATGAAATAGTCATATTTATATCATCGACAAAATACAATACTCGTCAGCGGCGTGAAGTTGGTAAGCAACTGCCAGTGGTGGAATACTTAGTATATTATCCCCACTTACAATATTGTCCAATGTATTTATGAGGATTTGGACATAGTGTACATAGGCATGGTATATAACAATAGTAAAGATTATTGGCAATGCATTTTTTTTGTAAAAATCATTGGCAATGCATTTTTATAGTAAAAATAATTGTCAATGCATTTTTGTAGTAAATATCATTGGCAATGCATTTTTATAGTAAAAATCATTGGCAATGCATTTTTATAGTAAAAATCATTTGCAATGCATTTTTATAGTAAAAATCATTTGCAATGCATTTTTATAGTAAAAATCATTGGCAATGCATTTTTATAGTAAAAATCATTGGCAATGCATTTTTATATTAAAAATCATTGGAAATGCATTTTTGTAGTAAAAATCATTGCAATGCATTTGCATAGTTGTTGTAACCTAGAAAAGGCTACTGAATGATGAATAACCAAAACGAAGTTTGGAAATGAAGTGGTAATCTTTATAACATCAACAAAATACAATACTCGCCAGCGTTGTGAAGTAGGTAAACCACTGTTAGTGGTGCACTAATTAGACAGCATTTTACACCCATTTACAATAGTGTCCAATGTATTTATGTAGATAGGGACATACCAATTAGTGTTCATTGGTACGGTATATAACAAAGTGGCAGTGCCACTAGCACTCAAGGATTTATAGGGAGTGAAAGTAAGAGTAAATATAGAGGAGTCACAGAGAGTGAACGTAAGATAAAATAGAGAGGAGTTACAGAGAATGAAAGTAAGAGTAAATAGAGAGGAGTTACAGAGAGTGAAAGAGATGTGTTTGAGGAAAGGATAAAGAGAAGGACGGGGAGGAAGATCAAGGCATCAGTAGATGTCGATTGACATTACATTTTGATATTTGAAGTTTACGGCTATCAGGGAAGCAAGTAATAGGAAGGGAGTTCCACAGACGGGAGATGCGAGTAGAATAGACGGCTACATTTCAATGTTTCGACAGTGACAGGGTGGTACCGAGATGCCAGCCTAGTGGCTCGCTTAAACTCCTCGGAGCAGTTGCCCTGAAAATACTTGTAGATGGGGCAGGATTGAGCCACGGCACGTCTGTGAGAAAGCGACTGTCTACGAGATGCCAGATCAGAACCTATCGCATTGAATATCCGTCTCTGAATTCTATCGAGGGACTCGAGACGTACAGCGGTGGCACCAGACCATATATGGCAGCAGTATTCCATGCAAGGATGAATGGTTGATTTATTGATTTTATATTTGTGTTTCCTTACCAGTAATAAAGTGTGGCTTCAATTGAAGATCAAGTGACAAAATGTCTCCTCAATACTCCAGCACCCTCCTCAGAATTCTTTATTTTTATTTATTCTCTTTTAGATTTACCACCAATAATGGCTGGCTTTAATTGGGGATCAACTGAGATATGGTCTCCTCAATATTCAAGCACTTTCCTCAGTATTATTATTATGATTGTTATTAATGTTGTGGTATCCTCTCTCTAAAATGTCTATGTTAGACTCTTCCGCCTACTATAAGATTAGTAGGAGAGAAGGCCTTGGGGAACTGTGGAATAGATTGTTCATCTGTCGAAGTCTCTGCCTTGAGCAAAGCTTCGTCCGGGGATGTATACAAGACATGAGCCCGTTTATATAGGTTCTAAGGGAATATATTTGGCCGAGCTTACAGGCTCGGAAAACCCACAGTAAACTCGGCCTTGTGCCACATACATCCTTCGTGAGGTGGGGCTGTTAAATATAACAGTCGAATAGATTGTTCATTACTTGTCGAATTCTCTGCCTTGAGCAGACAGGGACCTGGACTAGGCTTTGCCGAAGGGCAAACTTTCGTCCAGGGAGGTAGACAGGCTCTGAGCCCGTTTATACGAGTTCTAAGGGAATATTTTTGGCCGAGGTTACGGGCATGAAAACCCATGGTAAACTCGGCCTTGTGTCACATACATCCCTCGTGGGTGGTGGTGTTAAATATTAAACATTAATAGCCAAACTAGAATCTTTTCCAGCTGTGCTGGTCAAACTCTTCTGCCTCCGGGCAAAGAGGATCCCCAGACGAGGCTATGTCGAAAGGCAGAGTCTCGTCTCGGGAAACAGCTACCCGACCCCGTTTTATACGGGGTCTATGGGGATTTTTTGGCCAAGCTGACGGGCTCACATTGCCCCACATTAAACTCCGCTTTGTGACACATCTGACCTCGTGGGGAGGCTGTTTAATATCAACAGTCGAATAGATTGAACGCTAGGTCAACCGTCACATACTCATTAGTCATGTAATACTCTTCTGTTGTACTTACTGTTTGATATATCTGCAACAATTGTTTTGTTATTTCTTTAACAACATACATGGTAACAATATGGTGTAAAATTTTGTGTGTGTGCGTATGTGTATGTGTGTATGTACGTGCACGACCGTGTATGTCTATAAACTGTCGGTGTTTGATCGATAAAACCTTTTCTTTTATAATTATTAAAAAAATTCTTTTCTTCTTTTACAGGTAAGTGTTTTTTCTTCTTCATGAAAAATGGTGGACTTTGTGGTTTAGGTGGCTGGGCGTTTTGAATCGGTAAGCACATAAAATCTCTCTCTCTTTCTCTCTCTATCCTTCCCTCTCTCTCTCCGTCATTATTACGATCTTTTATATCTCTCTCTGTGTATCACTGTTACTCCCCCTTCTCTCTCAATCTTACTTTCCCTTCTCTCTCTCTCTCTCTCTCTGTCACTGTTCTATTCTTTCTCTCTCTCTATCACAGTTACTCTCCCATCTCTCTCATTCTTACTTTGTCTTCTCTCTGTCTCTCTCTCACTCTCTCTCTGTGTCACTGTTCTATTCTTTCTCTCTCTCTATCACTGTTACTCTCCCGTCTCTCTCATTCTTTCTGTGTCTTATCTCTCTCGTTCTCTCGCTCTCTCTCTCTCAGTCTCTGTTCTATTCTTATTCTCACTCTATCACTGTTACTCTGTTACTCTCCCGTCTCTCTCATTCTTACTTAGTCTTCTCTCTCTCTCACACTCTCTCTCTCTCTCTCTCTCTGTCACTATCACTATACTTTCTTTCCCTTTTGTCTCTAACACTCTTAGTTTTACTTCTTTCTCTGCCAATTACTATTACAACTTCTACTAGCCGTGTAATTTTCCGTTGTACTTACTGTATTTGTCTCTCTTTCTGAGATGAGGTATTATGTACACTATTTACATTATTCGGACTATTGTCCTCATCTTTGTCGCCATATTTATTATAACGTTTCGGACCTTCAGTATCTGTCTCTATTTCTGAGATGAGGTATTATGTACACTATTTACATTATTCGGACTATTGTCCTCATCTTTGTCACCATATTTATTACAATGTTTCGGCCATTCAGTATCTGTCCCTATTTCTGAGATGAGGTATTATGCACACTATTTACATTATTCGGACTATTGTCCTCATCTTTGTCACCATATTTATTACAATGTTTCCGCCATTCAGTATCTGTGTATATTTCTGAGATGAGATATTATGTACTCTGTTTACAGTATTCGGACTATTGTCCTCATCTTTGTCACCATATTTATTACAGCGTTTCGGCCATTCAGTATTTGTCTATATTTCTGAGATGAGGCATTATGTACACTATTTACATTATTCGGAGTATT
>OZ010615.1:7860280-7927780 GCA_963932145.1 Acanthosepion lycidas | reverse complement strand
TTCAAATTTTCGTGCCAATACCAAAATTTAATTATACCTAATGCAGAGATTCATTGTAAATCGACTTTCTCTTTCTAAGGCAAACCTGCCTTAAAACCCGTACAACAACATCCATCTTGTATGTCGTAAATTTCACAAGCGTCTCCATCTTGTATACAGTATTAATAATACCTTAGTTACTTTACCCACGTTGTACATAGAAACTTTATTATTTACCAATATGAATTTATTTTCTCTGGCTTCTTTGTACTTCAATATTTTCTTTTTTTTTTTTTTTGTCATGACTAATGCAACAACTCGAAAAATCCGCCATATTTGTTAGCAAAAATATGTTTCAGGTAATTTCGCAAAGAGTCTTAGGAAAGGTAAGCCTAAAGCAAACAGTTCACAAGAAAAGTTTTTTTGTATATTATAATAGCACAGGCTAATGAAACCCTTGAAATGCACTAAAAATGAGTATGGATTTACTTTCCAGCACTTCTTTGGGATTATTAAGACAGACAGTGAAAAGTTTCAACTATATTGTCGATTGTGAATTATTGCGAATGTGATATTTTCAAGTTTTTTTTTTTTTCAAGGCTTTCTAAAAGACTAGCAATTTTAATATAACGATAGATAGATACATAAAAACGCTACGATATTTGATCTGAAGAGAGTTAATGATAGATAGATAGATAGATAGATAGATAGATAGATAGATAGATAGATAGATAGATATGATTTTTTTTTCCTTACGCAATTTATCCCAAGCAAGGCGGGAGCACCACAAGCATGCAAGGGTTTACAGAGAGTGAAAGTAAGAGTAAATAGAGAGGAGTTACAGAGAGTGAAAGTAAAGGTAAATAGAGTGCAGTTATATAGAGTGAAAGTAAGAGTAAAGAGGGGGGATTACAGAAAGTGAAAGTAAGAGTAAATAGAGAGGAGTTACAAAGAGTGATAGTAAGTGTAAAGAGGGAGCAGTTACAGAGAGTGAAAGTAAGAGTAAGTAGAGAGGAGTTACAGAGAGTGAAAGTAATAGTAAAGACGGGGGGGTTACATAGATTGAACGTAAGAGTAAATAGAGAGGAGTTACAGTGAGTGAAAGTAAGAGTAAAGAGGGAGGGGTTACAGAGAGTGAAAGTAAGAGTAAAGAGGGAGGGGTTACAGAGAGTGAAAGTAAGAGTAAATAGAGAGGGGTTACAGAGAGTGAAAGTAAGAGTAAAGAGGGGGCGGTTCCAGAGAGTGAAAGTAGGAGTGAATAGAGATGAGTTACAGAGAGTGAAAGTAAGAGTAAAGAGAGGTGTTTGAGGAAAGGATGAAGAGAAGGACGGGGATAAAGAGAAGGCATCAGAAGATGATGACATTACATTTAGATAGAGAGATAGATATGAACAGACTGAGATAGATAGATAGATAGATAATGAAAATTAGAGATAGAAAGTAATAATAGATAGATTGAAAATAGATAGAAAATTCTCTATTGTACTCATTTTTGTCACCATATATATTACAACGTTTCTGCCGTTGTACGCTCCGGCCTTCAAGAGGGGATTGGAATGTCGAACTGAACCCTTTATTTCGCTCGCTGTTGTAGACTGGTCTAGTTCCACGTGTCATTTTTAATGGATGTCAGTTATCAGATATCTCCTGTTAATTTTCCTCTCCAAGTTCTCCACCGCCTTAACTGGGTATTGAACTCACACTCTTTGGGTCCTGTCACTGGATCTAACTAACGGCTTTATCCACTGTACCATGAGGACAGAAACTGATAATGAAGATAGATAGATAGATAGATAGAGATAATAAACAAAATAGAGAAATAATGAATAAATGTATACCAGTTATGTGCCATGCGGGATACATGACTGACGAGGCAGATTTTTTTCATTTGCAATATGTTTCTGCAGTAGACCAGTTGCCATCCAAGGAAACTGGTCTGTCCTGCTATTTACCCATACATGGGAGGAGAAGAAGAGTATTCATAACTTTCCCAAGGGTATTAGCACGTAAGTGAATGTAATGGATTCGACTGGAATTCGAACTCAGCTCTCTGATTCCTCAATCCGGGCGGCTATCCATTACTCCACAGTGCCTCCTTTTTATTATAAATTATAATAAATTGTTTTGTTTGTGTTAATAAATAAATCATGGGAGAAGAAGAGGATTCATACCTTTCCCAAGGGTATTTACATTATACATACTTTACTCTCTCTTGCCTTCATTCCTGACCACTGACAATACCCCTCTTCCTCATTTTCAATGCGTCCCTATAATGAAATCATTAGTAACCAGTCAGTTATGTGCCATGCGTGATACATGCTTAGGCGATCATGTATCTTTCGATACATGAATGATGAGGCAGATTTTTTCCCGCAGTAGGTTGCCATTCATTTCTGCGGGAGACCAGTTGCCATTTGGATGACAACTGATCGAATGGATTCGACTTGAATTCGAACTCGGATCTCTGATTCTTTAAAACTAAGCCATTATCCATTTCTCCAGCGGGCCTCCTTACCGATATAAGAAAGTTTAAATATCCATATAATATAATCTTAGTTGTTTATAAACTGATTAAAGCCTAATTTCTACGGGTTTTTTTTTCTCTCTCGTTTCTTTTCGAAGGGTTAATGTCAACAACCTTGCTTTGTGAAATTTTACTCGAATATTTACACCCCGCCTCTTAGAAAGAATTCCTTGAATAATTCATGACCTGTTTTTATCGCATTTCGGTGGGATCTTCCTGAAAATACCGGTTCTCGTTCGAGCACAGACTTTAAGACGTGTCGAACCCAGAGATTAATTACATAATTACATAAGAGACCACTTGGAAAAGCCGTGTACTGTAAACAACATTCTATAATAAATTAATATAATATCCCATAAAGGGTTGATAAACCATAAATAACCGACAAAGTGTTGATAAGCCGTAATTAACCCACATAGGTTGATTAACCGTAAATAAACCACAAAGTGTTAATAAGCCGTAAATAAACCACACAGGGTTTATAAGTCGTAATTAACTCACAAAGGGTCGATAAGCTGTAAATAACCCACAAAAGATTAATAAGCCGTAATTAGACTACAGAGGATTGATAAGCCTTAAATAACCCATAATGGGTTGATAAGCCGTAATTAACCCACAAAGGGTTGATAAGCCGTAAATGAGCCATGAAGGGTTTATAAGACGTAATTAACCCACAAAGGGTTGATAAGCCGTAAATAACCCACAAAGTGTTGATAAGCTGTAAATAACCCACAAAAGGTTAATAAGTCGTAATAAGTTGATAAGCCCACAAAGGGTTTATAAGCTGTAATAACCCACAAAGGGTTGATAAGCCGTAAATAACCAACAAAGGGTTGATAAGCCGTAAATAACCATCAAAGGGCTGATAAGCCTTAAATGACCAACAAAGAGTTGATAAGCCGTAATTAACTCACAAAGTGTTGATGAGCTGTAATTAACCTACAAAGGGTTGATAAGACGTAAATAACGAACAAAATTTTAACCCACAAATAGTTAATAAGCCGTACTTAGCCTACAGAGGCTTGATAAGCTGTAAATAACCTATAAAAGGTTGATAAGCCGTAATTAACCCACAAAGGGTTGATAAACCGTAAACAATCCACAAAGTTTTGATAAGCCGTAAAGGTACAAATCAATTAATCAATAATATACAGTTTGGGTCAAAAGTTATGAAAAGATTTAAAATTTTTAGAACTCTTTTATTTGTTAATTTTAATTCCCAATAACACAGTATTATATAGCGTAGATACGGGAAAAAAATTTACACTAGGTGAGAAAGATTTTTAAGTGGCGTTCATTTTCATATTTACCTTAATCAATAGCCGTACCTTTTCTAAGGGTACCTTTTTAAAGGTACCTTTTCTAAGGCATTTTTCATCAGAGTCTTCAATGTTTCAGGCTCTAGTGAATCTGTCTGAATGGTGTCTTTTCATTTGTTAGAGATTTTATTGACATGATCCATTTTCTTTACTTACCTTGAGCTTCTCGATAAAAAGAAGAATCAGCAATAATAATCAGCCATGATCTGGCGGTTCGGCTTCAGTCACTTTCCCACCGCCGTAAAGTTGCCGCCCTTTCGTGACAAGTGCGGATGGTGTAATGAATAACGGCTCGGAACTGGAAATCGGACAGGTGAGTTCCAGTCGGATTTATTGCATTCACTTACGCGCAAATACACTTAGGAAAGAGTTGATAAGCCGTAAATAATCCAGAAAGTGTTGAAAAGCCGTAATTTACAAAGGGGTGATAAGCCGTAAAAAACAAATAAAATGTTAATAAGCTGTAAATAACCACCAAAAGGTTGATAAGCCGTAATTAACCCACAAAAGATTGATAAGCCGTAAATAATCCATAAAGTGCTGATAGGCCGTAAATAACCCACAAAGTGTTGATAAGCCGTAATTAACCCACAAAAGATTGATAAGCTGTAAATAATCCATAAAGTGTTGATAAGCCGTAAATAACCCACAAAGTGTTGATCAGCCGTAATTAACCTGCAAAGGGTTGATAAGCCGTAAATAACCAACGAAATGTTAATAGGCCGTAAATAATCCACAAAAGGCTGATAAGCCGTAAATAACCAACTAAGGGTTGATAAGCCTTAAATGACCAACAAAGGGTTGATAAGCCGAAAATAACCAACAAAGGACTGATAAGCCGCAAATAACCATCAAAGGGCTGATAAGCCTTAAATGACCAACAAAGAGTTGATAAGCCGTAATTAACTCACAAAGTGTTGATGAGCTGTAATTAACCTACAAAGGGTTGATAAGACGTAAATAACGAACAAAATTTTAATAATCCTTAAATAATCAATATAGGGTTAATAAGCCGTAATTAACCAACAAATAAACTTAGGAAAGGTAGGAAACTACCTGTTCCCCCTTACTATGGGTTAATTAGTAGGACGTGTATCAGTAAATCATTATTATTAAAAAAAAATTCTTACAGTTTAAAAATATTTCCTTTCTTCCAGTAAACTTCAAAGGTTCGATAAGCCATAAAAAATCGAATCAGTTAATCAAAATTGGGGTAATTTTTCAAAACAATGATGATATTGAGCTCGTTCTGTTTATGTTAATGATCTTTGCGTTTGACAGAAGGAGTTCACGATTTGAGTTAGTTTTTCACTCGCCTATTTTTACATGATTAATTTCCAAGACATCTTTTATAAAATTCCTGAAAAAAGACTGAAAAAAAGTGAAAAAAAATGTTATCAAACTTTCAGACTCTTTGGCAAGTTTTGTGTACAACTGTAATATCTTCCGCTGTCTATGGGATCTGCATTACTTAAGGAGAGTTCCTTATTTTATTACAGAAGATTTTACAGGTTCTCGCTTTATACCAAAACTTCAGCTATCGACTTGATATCTATGCTGGAAATGGATATGTTTACTCCTGCCTTGAAAGAAACTCCGATCGATTGTATTAGGTCACTTTGGCAGCTGAAGATCCATATGTTTACTCCTGACAACAGTAACCCCAATCGATTCGATAAGGTCAATTTGGCAGCTTGAGACGCATATATTTACACTTGTTTTAACAGTACCACTAATGGTTTCGATAAGGACAATTTGGTAGCTGAAGAAGCATGTGATTAAAACTGATTTTACAGTAACACTGATCGATTCGATAAGGTCAATTTGGTAGGTGGAGTCGCATATATTTACTCTTGGTTTAACAGTTCCACTAATGGTTTCGATGAGGGCAATTTGGTAGCTAAAGACGCATGTGATTACACCTATTTTTACAGTAAAACTAATCGATTCGATGAGGCCAGTTTGGTAGCTGGAGTCGCATATATTTAATCTTGTTTTAACAGTTCAACTAATGGTTTCGATAAGGGCAATTTGGTACCTAAAGACGCATGTGATTACACCTGTTTTTATAGTAACACTGATCGATTCGATAAGGTCAATTTGGTAGCTGGAGACGCATATATTTACACTTGTATTAACAGTAACACAAATGGATTCGATAAGGGCAATTTGGTAGCTGAAGATGCATGTGATTACACCTGTTTTTACAGTAACCCTGATCGATTCGATAAGGTCAATTTGGTAGCTGGAGACATATATTTACTCTTGTTTTAAAAATAACACCAATGGTTTCGATAAGGACAATTTCGTAGCTGAAGACGCATGTGATTATACCTGTTTTTACAGTAACACTTATCGATTGGATAAAGTCAATTTGGTAGCTGGAGACGCATATATTTACTCTTGTTTTAACAGTTCCACCAATGGATTCGATAAGGGCAATTTTGTTTCTGAAGACGCATGTGATTACACCTGTTTTTACCGTAACACTGTTCGATTCGATAAGGTCAATTTGGTAGCTGAAGACGCATATATTTTCTCTTGTCTTAACAGTAACCCTGATAAGTTAGATAAGGTGAAATTGGTAGCTGAAAACGCATTTCGTTACTCCTGTCACCCTGATTGGTTCAATAATGTCAAATTGGCTGCTGTTGTCAAATGGGACCTAAAACCTGCCAGAAATTGAGCCAAGGAATGGTTAATTAATCTTAATGCCTCTTGAAGAAATGTGTTCTTTATTAATCATCTGAGAGACCACTTTCTACCTTTGTCCATTATGGCTGATGCTTACCGCCAGAAGACTGACCCATTCCTCTTTTCGGACTAACATTCTCTGCTGACCGGAAAGGGGTAGTTTATATCGAATGAATTGCTCAGTTTATCGTTCGTCCATTCTTCGAATATTGCTGCCAGATATTGTTTCCGGTTATATATTTAGAGATTCTTGCTAAAACCCAAAGAAGAATCTGCGATATTATTGATCCTCATCTGGCATCTCGGCTTCTGTCACGTTCCCATAAACGTAATTGACTTTTCTATTAATATTTTCATGGTACTTTTTCGGGTTATGTTTTCGCCATAGTACCAAGACTTTATGAGTTTTAGCGCAGTGCCAGATTGGCAACAAGTTTTCCTCATTTTGCAATTGAATTGGCTAGAGATACAAACGTAAGTTCTATGCTAAAAGTTTATTTTCTCGCACTTCTTGCCTGTGGAAGTCTCATTCGATTTCCTGCTTTCTTGACAACTTTAATCTTCAAAGAATTAAATCCATTATCGTTCGTCAGCTGGTGTCTCCTTCATTCCACTTCTTTTGTTTTTCTTGCTCCATAATATTGTTTTTCTTTTTCTTATTATTTCACTCTCAGTAACCATTTGTTTCTTAGCGGCTTTATTGCCTTGACTGGGGTTAATTAAAAAAAAAACTTGATTAATTTATTTATACTTTTGTCAAAAATGTCTATTAATTTTTGTGAAACTCATGTATATATTTTTTGTTTCTTTCTTAAGCCCGTGTTTTCGTGTGTTATTCGATATTTTTTTTTCTTTTTAAGGATGATGCAACAGCTAACAAAGACCGACATCTTGTGGCATATGAATATATATATATATATATATATATATATATATATATATATATATATATATATATATATGTATGTATGTATGTATGTATGTATCTTCAGGTATTATTCCTTAAATCCTTAGGGTGTTTAAATCAAAGCACCCGGCGCCCAAATCATAATTCTCATTATTTTTATTAAATGTGGTCCCTAAAAATTAATCTAGATCCCCTTTCAAACGTTTATTCGAAATTAATCGGATAGAAATGGAACGTTTTTTAAATTCGTCTTTCTTCTTTCTTTAATTTTAGTATTTTTAAATCCTGGCATGAAAGGATTTTCTCAGCTTCAGAACGATAGATAGATAGATAGATAGATAGATAGATAGATAGATAGATAGATAGATAGATAGATAGATAGATAGATAGATAATGTGAGAGAGAAGTACTGAATATAACATTAGTCAGCTGAGAAATTTTATTTGTATTAATCATAGATGAAAAATATTACATTGCTAAGAGTGATAGATATTAATGAACAGAATGACATAGATAGATAGATAGATAGATAGATAGATAGATAGATAGATAGATAGATAGATAGATAGATAGATGAAAAGACTGAGACAGATAACGAACAAATTGATATAGATAGATAGATAAAAAGAAATCAACAGACTGAGATAGATCGATAAATAAATAGATAGATATGAGGATAAACACAGTTACACACACAGACACACACACACACACACATATATATATATATATATATATAGAGAGAGAGAGATAGGTGTGCTGAATATAACATCAATCAGTTAAGTGACAAGTTTTATTTGTAATCATCATACATAGTGTTGCAACCTAGGGAAGGTTACTGAATAGAATAATCAAACGAAGGTTGGTAATGAATGATAATACTTAGCACAAGAACAACACACATAAGATTCGCCATCGGCGCGTAGTAGACATAGTCAACTTCTAGAAGTGAATCAAGGGGATTCCACAATGAATCTCCAACTGCAGACCAACAGGCAGTATTTATATGAATGTGGACATACACATTATCGTCCGTATGTACGATACAACACATAGAGATATGAAACGGATGAATTAGATAGATAATGTGCAGACAGAATGTATTATTATATGTATTGTTATTTGTATTAATCATAGATGAAAATATTACATTACTAAGATAGATAGATAGATAGATAGATAGATAGATAGATAGATAGATCATGAACAGGCTCAGATAGATAGATAGATAGATAGATAGATAGATAGATAGATAGATAGATAGATAGATCATGAACAGGCTCAGATAGATAGATAGATAGATAGATAGATAGATAGATAGATAGATAGATAGATGAACACACTGTGATAGAATATGAAAAATCTGAGATAGATAATGAACAAATTGACATAGATAGATAGAATCAGAATTAGATAGATAGATAGATAGATAGATAGAATTACATAGATAGATAGATAGATAGATAGATAGATAGATAGATAGATAGATAGATAGAATTACATAGATAGATAGATAGATAGATAGATAGATCATGAACAGGCTCAGATAGATAGATAGATAGATAGATAGATAGATAGATAGATAGATAGATAGATAGATAGAACACACTGTGATAGAATATGAAAAATCTGAGATAGATAATGAACAAATTGACATAGATAGATAGATAGATAGATAGATAGATAGATAGATAGATAGATAGATAGATAGATAGATAACGTGGATACAGAGATAGAGAGAGGGAGGGGAGATACTGTGTAGACTGAGCTAAAATCATACCAACAACGCTACGAATCTTAAAGCAAGCAGATGCGAGATATGTGGATTACAACCGAAGCGAATATGACGTCATATGTTTCTTTATTCTGGACGTATATCGTATCCAACTTTTAGCGGACAATCTCTTGCTGTGGGTTACGTGTACGCCTGGACACTAACACACATAATTTTATGTTCACGCGCAAGGATAAACACATATGTGATTCTATGCTCACCTCCGTATAAAAGACGTGGTTTTAACACGATCTCAAGTGTTTCTATACAATTGTCAGCAGGTGGTTATTTTTGTAGTCTGGTTTTCTAGGCGGCGGTCCGCTTTGATCGAAGCTGAACGGAGTAGTAAAAGAGTGGATGAGGACTTTTTGGTGATCAAGTGACAATATGCTGGTGCTGATATTTATTAATAGCCATCTTGTGATCGGTGTCCGTTTTGGCCTGCCCTCATCGGGAAACTGACTTTTTTTTTCATCACCTGGTTCTGGGATCGTCTATTCATATTCTTAACCACGCTGATACGAGGCTTACTAATTAACCCATAATTGGGGAGGTGAAAGAGGTGCATTCATACCTAATCAGAATTCGATAAGCAAAAAATATTATAATGTGGATATAAAGTGAGGGGGGTCAATTCTACTACAATCAATATATAAACTGACTCCTCACTTTGTGGCCAGAATAGTTTCTATACATTTATATTCCAGAGAAGCTAATCAGTATTTCATTGATTGGTTGATTCATTTTCTACGGCTTATCAACAATCAAGATATTATAATAGAGATATAAAGTGGGGGACCAGTTCTACATTGCAATCAATATATAAACTGATCCCTCACTTAATGGTCACAGTAATTTCTATCTATTTATATTCCAGAGACTGTAAATAAATCTAAAAGACATGCCTGTGGAGCTAATCAGTATTTCATTGATTGATTCGTTTTCTACGGCTTATCAACAAATAAGAAATTATAATGTGGATATAAAGTGGGGGTTCGATTCTACATTACAATCAATATATAAAATGATCCCTCACTTTTTGGTCACAGTAATTTCTATCTATTTATATTTCAGGGAATGTAAATAAATCTAAAAGACAGGCTTGTTGAGCTAATCAGTATTTCATTGTTGTCACTTTCGTAATGATCGTTGTAGTAGAGACTTTGCAATCGTAGATACAGCTATAGTAACGCCGTTGATCAATACTGGTGTCAGACGCCTTCGAATATCACTCGCACTAATAGTACTGTCTCGATAATACTCGCTCGAATAGTAACCACCGTAAAGAAAGGATAATGCCAGCAATATAATTGTCTCTCGACAGAAGCCAACTTTGCAAAAGTGGTAATGAAACTTGATTTACAAAGTGATTTTGTTCCATCCATTTTTTTATTCATATATATATATATATATATATATATATATATATATATATATATATATATATATATATATATATATTAGACTCGCTAACTATTGCAACCACGCCGATTTGAGTTGGTAGATTTGAAGATTCAGGATCAAACGGGCGAAAGGTCAATTGTTAGCAAGTCCTTCTTAATATAATAATCATAGCTTCCTACCAGCTACTCTTAAATTTGTATCACACACATCATTCAGTTAAACACTATTCTGAGAGGCTCTCGAGCCTTCCATTTGTTGTTTTCATTCTACTCGTTTGCATTTCTTCATTCATCCCCATCTTTGACAAGCGGGTTTGTAAATTTTTACTATTTCCTTTTGTGTCATGATCGCAACTGTTGACGTCATTACTGTCAATGAGATTTCCTTGCGAGCCTGGAATCCATGGCGCCGGATTCTTTTGTACGCTAAATCCAACCCATAGAAATCTTCAATCATTTGTCGAACAGAATTCTTTTGGCTGAGTTGCCCCCACTCTCTCTCTCTCAATCTATCTCTCTTTCTCTCTCTCTCTCTCTCTCTCTCTCAACTTGCCAATTCAAACAATTTTTAAAGTAGCTCTTTCTTTCCTTCGACCCGTGCTTCGTTCTCTTTTTCTCTCTATCTTTCTCATTCTCTTTCTCTCTCTTGTTCTTTATTTCTCCTCTTTCTTATCAGCTCATTCTCTTTCTTATTCTCTCATTCTCTTTCTTGTCCACTCTTTCTTTTTGTCTCTTTCTCTTTCTTATTATCTCTTTCTCTTTCTTGTTCTCTATTTCTCTTTCTTATTCTCTCATTCTCTTTCTTATTCTCTCACTTTATTTTGTTCTCTCTTTCACTTTCTTATTCACTCTTTCTTCTTGTCTCTTTCCCTTTCTTGTTCTCCCTTTCTCTTTCTTATTCTCTCTTTCTCTTTCTTGTTCTCTCTTTCTCTTTCTTATTCACTCTTTCTTTTTGTCTCTTTCTCTTTCTTGTTCTCTATTTCTCTTTCTTATTCTCTCATTCTCTTTGTTGTTCTCTCTTTCTCTTTCTTATTCACACTTTCTCCTTGTCTCTTTCTCTTTCTTGGTCTCTAGCTCTCTTTATTCTCTCATTCTCTTTCTTATTCTCTCTTTCTCTTTCTTATTCTCTCTTTCTTTTTCTTGTTCTTTCCTTCACTTTCTTATTATCACTCTTTTTCTTGTTCTCTCTTTCTCTTTTTTGTTCCATCTTTCTCTTTTTTATTCTCTTTTTCTTACTCTCTCTTTTTTATTCTCTCTTTCTATTTCTTGTTCTCTCTTTCTCTTTCTTATTCTCTTTTTCTCTTTCTTTTTCTATATTTTGCACACAAAGTATCACAAGGAGAAATACGCACACAGACACACACACACACACACACACACACACACATATATATATATATATATATATATATATATATAGTCGAAAAATATGAATTAAATTCGACAGAATGATTAAATAAAAAAAAGAATTTAACTTTTTAAGGGTTGACAAACCGTAAAAAAGGAAACCAATCAATGTGTGCATTATATGCTGTTAAGTGTCTTCCAAGCAATCAAAATTTCTAAAACCATAAAAATATTTTAGAAAATAACCTGAAAAAGAAATTGGATATGTAAGACTGACCTAAGTTTGACACAAGACCGATAGTAAGTAGCAACCAGTGAGGATCGAACTCAATATTCATTCGTAATATTATTTAGGGAGTCAAGTTTGCCAGCCATTAGACCATGTTGAAGTACTCGAGAATATAGATTGAAATTATTAAGAAAAAATACAGAAATTAAATCGATCAAATTCATTTCGTTTTCTTTTGCAAAAGTAAATTTTGTAAAATCGTTGCCAATGCTGCCAAGCCAGCACTTTTTTGAAAGCATCTTAATTGTCGTTTCTACTCTTCCCGCCATTTTCCACATCGCGTTGCCATCCAGTTCGCTTTCACCTTTTCACTGTTCGCCTTCTGTCGTATAAATATTGAGAGACAATGAGAGATGCCTGCAGAAATTCTACATAAAAAAGGTATATCGTTATACGATCCTTCCATGGGGCTTTGCGGGAAAAAAAAACCCAAGCAAAGAAGCAGCTGGGGGAAAAAACTTCGATTTTAATTGGAAAGTAATCCGATTTTTTCAACGAGGATTCAACTCAGCGCTCATATCTATCTATCTATCTATCTATCTATCTATCTATATATATATATATATATATATATATATATATATATATATATATATAACGTAAAAGATAATGGGAAAAGTGTTTTATTAGCCGACGCGTTTCGTCCATTATGCATTTTTTAAAGGCAAAAATGAAATGTCCTTTGCAAGATTGGACAAAACGCGTCGGTTAATAATACAGTTTTCCTATTGTCTTTTACCTTTTATATATATAAGTCTGAGAAATACACACACACACACGCGCACACACACACACACACACACACACACATATATATATATATATATATATATATATATATATATCATAAATTAACTGATTTAAAAATATGGTTTCAACGTTACACAGGAATTACCATGTTTCTGTTTTTGAAACATGGTAATTCCTGTGTAGCGCTGAAACGATATTTTTATATCAGTTAATTTATAATTACTGTTTTGTAAAAATCAAAATATCAATAATGTATACATACATATATATATATATATATATATATATATATATATATATATATGTATGTATATTATTAAAGACGATAGACAAAGTACTACGATTAAGCTATTTATTTAATTTTTCTTGTGTTAGGACAAGTGTTTCCTTTTCAGAACACAGAGTGTGGAGAAACTGCCCAAAACTATCCAGACAACATACGTTACACCTATCTGCCCACAGTTTTATTAGAATCCATTTAAACGCACACACACAAACTAACCAGACTCCATCTGAAAGATACTAGTAGAAAATATAAACCTCATCGACTTGTAAAAAAAGATTAAAAATAATGGAAGCCTTAATAACAAAAAAAGAAAAGGCCAACACTTAGTACTAACTATGAACACGACCACAATGTGCTCGGAAATAAAACATCTCTAAATATAACACTAACTCTAAAAATATATACATTAACGAAACATGTATAAATGAAGGATTGCTGCCTAAATACACAATATATATATATATATATATATATATATATATATATATATATATATATATATATATATATATATATATATATTAGGTTGGTTGTAAAAATAATGACGTAATAATGTCGTTTTTTTACTTATTTTTTAACGTTAAAAAACGACATTAATACGTCATTATTTTTGCACCAACCTAATATATATATATATATATATATATTGTGTACTTAGGCAACAATGCTTCATTTATACATGTCTCGTTAAAGACCACACAAAACGTATTGCGATTAATATATATTTTTCTTGTGTTCGAAAAGTGTTTTCTTTTGGGGACACAGAGTGTTTAGAAACTGTTCAAATGTCCTGTAATTCCGAGCGCTTTCCCCTACCCTTTTAGCCATTGGATGAATTTATTTTTTCAATTTAATTGGGTGTGTGCGTTGTGTCTATATTTTTTTACGCTTAGAATATTAATACTACATATGGCCTAGTGACCCTGCTATTAACCTCCAGACTCTTGATAAGAATCAGCAATATTATTAGTCATGATCTGGCAGCTCAGCTCTCGTCTCTTTCCCACCGCTGTAAGTTTGCCCCTCTGTGTCTTTTTCATAAATACTTTCAAGGTAATTGTTCGAATGAGCTCTTCGTTATGGCACTTCCTGAATTTAAGCGCAGTACAAGACTGGCGTCGTAATCTCATCAATTCACAGTTCCACAGATTAGATGTAGTCGTAACTTCTCATTTGTGGAAATGCCTTCCAGTTCCATGCTCTCCAGACAAATTTAATCTGCAATAATTTAAATGCAATGTCAATTACTATCTACTGTCCCCCTGATTACTCTTTCTTCTTCCCGATCATTATTAAAGTTTCTGGTCTTAATTCTTCCACGCCCTGTAACCCCTTGTGTCTTAGTGGCTTTATTACCTTGCTTGTGGAAATCTCCTCCAGCTCCATGCTTTCCTGCTAATTTTAATATGCAAAATTTAAATGCAATGTCAATTGCTATCTACTGTCCTCCTGATTATTCTCTTCTCTTTCTGCTCATCATTAATGTTTATGTTTCTAATTCTTTCACACCGTGTAACCCCCTTGTGTCTTAGTGGCTTTATTGCCTTGCTTGAGGGTGATTCCGATTAAAAAAAAAAGAAAAGAAATACTCTGCTTAGCTTTTGGAAGGCATCTTTCGCTATTCCAATGCGCCTTCGGATTTCAGTGTCGCAGTTCCCGTCCCTTATCAGAACACTTCCCAGAAATATATGTTTTTTTGTACTTCTTTGATTTGGGTATCTTCATTTGTAATTAACTCTTTTGGCTCGTCTTTTGCTAAAAACCATGTATTCTGTCTTCTTCCAGCTGATGAATAGTCCTTTCTTCTCGCTTTCCTTCTTTACCTTATGCAGGAGATTTTACAGCTTTCTCTCTGCATCTGCAATCAACAACTATGTCATTTGCATACCTTATAATGCTTGTACACAATGTAAATTAGGAAGCTATGGAGAGACATGAACACCCATTGTCTGAAGGGACATCGTACATAAAGGAAAATGTTTTCTTGCATTTGATGAATAGTCCTTTCTTCTCGCTTTCCTCCTCCACCTTCTGTGGAAGATTTTGCAGCTTTCTATTTGTATCTGCAATCACCACTGTGTTATTTGCATGCCTTATATTGCTAAGATTCTACGAAATCTAAATTAGGAAGCTATGGAGAGACATGAACACTGATAATCTGAAGGGACATCGTACATAAAAGGAAATGTTTTCTTGCAGTTGATGAATAGTCCTTTCTTCTGGCTTTCCTCCTTCACCTTCTACAGGAGATTTTCCAGCTTTCTATCTGCGTCTGCTATCAATACTGAGTCACTTGCATACTTTGTGCAAAATCGAAATTAGGAAGCTATGGAGAGGCATGATCACTCATTTCAAGTGAGGTTTAATCTTTTCTTCTCTCTTTCCTTCACCAGCTTCTGTAGGAGCTTTTATCATTTTCTTTCCTGGTCTGCTATCAACATTTTAACATCTTCATATCACTGGGCCTTTAAAAATAATCTCCTCGAGAAATAAGATATTTTCCATCACAATATTCCAATCCACAGCCCTGGTGCTGCCGACTGGTAGTTCAAGCAAATTTTAACAAGCATTGCCTGGATGAAAAGTTCAGAAAAATAAGATATTTAGTGAGGCATTTTTTTTTTTTTCATACTTTGTTTTTCTGTCTTTGTATTTACTTTTTCCTTCCTGTGTCTGATGCATGCCAGTACCAATTTAGTGAAGGAATACCGTTTCCATTTTTTTTTGTTGTGGGACCATTATTTATCTGCAGTGTGAAACTCCCCCCTTTTTTTTTTTCATAGGTAAACCGGTAAACTGAAACACGTGTGTAATCACGAAAAATAACGTTTATAGTAATAAGAAAGCATATAGAATTAAAAAATTTATATATATATATATATATATATATATATATATATATATATATATATATATAAAGACATTTTTATGTTTATACATTCTTTTTATAGATACAAATATTTAAGTAAATGCTCTGTTTGTATCTATAAATTAATGTATGATCATAAAAATATCTTAAAATAATTGTCGGATTTTGTCAATTTCATAGCACACACACACACACATATATATATATATATATATATATATATATATATATATATATATATATATATATATATATATATATATAAAACCAATGCACCTGAGGTTTTTCCGGACGAGTATACTTTCTTTTATTTATAAGATTATTATTATTATTATTATTATTATTATTATTATTATATATATATATATATATATATATATATATATATATATATATATATATGCACATTTCATTGAATGCGACAGACAAGGTGCTTTTTTTTAGTTTTTCATAAAAATTTCTCATGCGATCTAATTTTTTTCTTTTCGGGTGATAAATTACATAAAAACAGTCCGAATGTTCTTTTTATCCGAGCGCTTTCGGCTATACATTTAGCCATTTTCAAGGATTAAATATTTTAACTTTTAAATAAGAAATAGTCAGTTGTATGCACGTTTCATAACGAATTAAACAATGTAAAACAAACGCTGATTAATAACGGATTTCCTAATCAATTGTTGGATTTCTACATGAGTTGTTTCCTGTCTAAGGTAGCTAATAGCAACGGCGAGAATAGAAACAGAAACAATAATATTAATATTTTTTATAAAATTCCGATGAACGAAAATTATAAACAGGATGAATGCAGAATTAAGAGCATTACAAAAAATATGGACGACACCAGTTGACAATAGCAAAAAAAATTAGATCAATTATTTATTACAAAAAATTTAAAACCTCCAACCTATTAGTTAAAAATGGTTACCGGAGCTCATATTGCAATTTTTGTTGTTATTATCTCTTTTCTCTGCCACTCCTTATTATTGGTTCCCATATTGTATTCATTTCTATGCTTGGTCGGCTCAGGAGATTTTTGTGGCCTAGCATATGTGCTGATTCCTTAAGTTTATGAATTTTCTAATGATGTTCTTTGTTTATGATTTCAATATCTGGTCAGCCACGCCTGATTTTTCCACTTCCCCTCAATTTAGAGCTAGTGTTCTTGAAGCCTTACCTTAAGGGGGCGGCCTGTCTCTCCTTTATATTTCATTCTGCAGATGCAGCGTATAAACACACACACACACACATACATATATATGATCGACTCTCCCGTCGAGATTCGACGTATGAGGGTCAAGCAGATCAGTTTCCAGGAAACCGACAGCCCGACACTGGAACATGAGATTTGATTATAGTGGTGAAGGCCTCGTGCAGGACCATCCACACTTTTTGGAGGGACGAATACAGAGACCTGGTGCACCGAATGCCACAAGGTTCCCAAACGACCCTCCTCAGGTTTTGAAATCAGAGTTGTCCTCCTAGACCAGTTGCCATCCAAGGCTATAGAACCCAGTCTGTCCTGCTATTTTACCCATAGCTGGAGGGAGAAGAAGAGGATTCATACCTTTCCCAAGGGTATTAGCACGTAAGTGAATGTAATGGATTCGACTGGAATTCGAACTCGGCTCTCAATCCAAGACTGGAATTCGAACTCGGCCTCAATTCAAGCCGATATCCATTACTCCACCGTGCCGATATCCATTACTCCACCGTGTGTGTGTGTGTGTGTGTGTGTGTGTGTGTGTGTGTGTGTGTGTGTGTATATATATATATATATATATATATATATATATATATATATATATATCATATGAGCCTGAATAAATTCTTTCTATTTGTGTGCCTTGTCCCTTCAGGACGTAGGCGATCGTGGCTCTCCACTTCTCCATCTCCCTTGCAACTCTCAACAAGTCTTATCACTTTGCTATTTCCCCAGGCTATGTTCTGTCATCTACTTCCTTAAGCCCGCCAGGTATGTCATGCATTGTTTTCTCTTGTCTTTCTTTCCTCCTATTCGTCCTGTGAGTATCAGGTTCTCCAAGCCTTCATGCAAGTGGTTACTGAATGTGAGACAAGATGAAAAATAAAATATTGTTAAGGATGAAGAACAATAGAAAAGAATTAAGAAGACAGAATGCTTACAAAGGATATACGCCTGTTCTATTGACCTTTCTTCTTTTATGTACCGTGTCCCTTCAGGACGTAGGCGATCATGGCTCTCCACTTCTTCCTATCTCTTGTAGCTCTCAATAAGTTTTATCCCTTTGCTATTTACCCCAGGCCCTGTTCTGTCATCCACTTTCTTAAGCCCGCTAGGTATGCCAGGCGTTCTTTTTCTTTGTCTCTGTTTCCTCCTATTCGACCTGTGAGTGTCAGATTCTCCAAGTCCTCCTTTCTCATTACGTGTCCCAGAAATTTCAGCTACCTCTTCCTGATGTTAAGTATAAGCTTCCTCCTTGTTTGCATCCTCTCCAAAACTTCATTGTTGCTCACATGCTCCGTCCATGATATCCTTCTGTTCAACTATACCTCCGTTGCTTCGAAAGACACAACGATAAGACGACGACATTCTTTAGCGTATAAAACAAAAGATTTTCTAAACGGCAAACAAAGAAACTAATGATCATTTCAGCTTTGAATATTAATGGTCTGAACTTGAAGAATTCTTCAAAACTAAAGCCTCTTTCAGAACAATGAAATGCGACAAGTCGATGGAATTTTTTTTCATTTTTTTTATTTTTATCAATGAATTCTGAGAGCTCTTGAAGTGAAGCATACTCCAAGACAAGATGAAGATCTTTAAGAAAATAATAGAATCGAGGAAGAAGGAATCGACACGCATTTTTTATCGATCTCTTTTCTCCTTCTCCTATCTATGGGTTAAATATTAGATCGGAGATCTTTAGCTTTGGCTGGCACCTAGTCTAGAAGAATGACAACTCTGAATACAAAACCTGGCGAGGGCTGCTTGGGGGGGGGGGGTCCGGGCCCACTACGCTCACCTTTTATGCTTTTTATCGTCGCCTTGCTAAGGCAGAATGGCATTACAAACTGTGGTAATACCTATTTTTCGATTGTATTTTGGATTGTACATTTAACAGCGTCTACCGTAATCTTTAATCTTAATAGCTCACAAACGAAGAATTGTTAAAACAATTTAAATGTAAAAAGGGCATTTTTATTGTTACGTATATGAAAATTTCCCCATTTTCAAATATTTGTTTCATTAAAGTATTTTGTTATATAAAGAAACTATAGACGTATCAATTATTCCACTTCACTGGTTACATTTTCTCTGTCCTAGCCTATTAAATCAACCTTAATGATTTTTGTATTTTCCATATTAATCAGACGGACTTAGCTTTATTCATGTCAAACACATTTTTTCCATTTGATAAAAAAAATGAAAATCTCAGTTTGAAAATCTTTTAAAAATCAATTATAATTTTTTCAAAATTGATTTGAAGAAAATCAGAAATTATAATGTTTATTTAAAATATTTTGAAACAAACATTACTTAGTTTCTGCGCCGAAAAGATGTAGTTTGAAAATAAAACAAAGCAGGTCATAACATCACTTGACAGGTGACGGAAGACATTTTTTTCATGAAGTATTAGCCAATGAAATCAACCTTTACGATTTCTGTATTTCCCATATTACTCAGACGGTCTTAGCTTACAATCATAACGTTCTTTAGAAAATAAACAAAAAAAAACATTGACCTTCAATCATTTGACTAACTTTTGGCGGGTGGGAGGTATGAAATCATTGCACCGGTGAACAAAATATAAGATGATATGATTTTCAGTATCCAGTTAGTGTAGGTACCTTTATGAGCGCTAAAAAAAGAGCATAGCATGATGAAAAAGACGCCAAACTTGACGAAAAAATTTTTTATCGTCTATCTAAATGTTTATGTTATTATTAAGAGGAAAGATCAAAGTATTTTGGGGGTATTTTTTTATATTTTTAATCGCCTAAAATTTTCGTTAACAACCTTGATTTTTTTAGTCAGCAAAATTGACAGATAATCTATTATGTCAATCATTTTTTTCCATTTTATAAAAAAAATAAAAATCTCAATTTGAAAATCTTTTAAAAATCAATTATAATTTTTTCAAACCTTATTTTAAGAAAATCAAAAATTTTAATGTTTATTTAAAATATTTTGATACAAACATTACTTAGTTTCTTCGCCGAAAAGATGTAGTTTGAAAATAAAACAAAGCAGGTCATAACATTTCGCATCACTTGACAGGTGACGGAAGACATTTTTTTCATGAGTTATTAGCCAATGAAATCAACCTTTACGATGACCTCCTTACAAAATATTATAACACACACACACATATATATATATATATATATATATATATATATATATATATATATATATAGAGAGAGAGAGAGAGAGAGAGAGCGTATCAAAAGTACTTTTACAAACTTTGGGGTTGGCTTTCTCACACCAAAACAAAGACAGAAGTTCATATAAATTTATGTCCGCAAATCCTTCGTTTGTGAGTTTAAAGAAAGTTTACTGTAGATGGCGTTGTGTTATTATGTAAACTAGGTTACATATTGTCATTTGTGTACATTTTTAGCTTGTCTGTCTTCAGCATTTAACGTAATTTCGATAGATATGATTTTTACATACGACCACGTGAATGGTAATGGACCCGAGGCTGCACGACTGTATAAGATTACGTTTCCGGACCGAATTCAACCGAGCCATGAAATCTTTGCTGGTGTTTCTCGTGGCGTTACTGAGCCAGGATCAGTGGCAAAGTTTGTAAAAATAGTTTTGGATTGTACATTTAACAGCGTCTACCCGTAAACTTTAAACTTAATAACTCAAAAACGAAGGGTTTGCGGACATATGTGTATATGGACTTTTGTCCTTGTTCAGTGTGAGAAACCCGTCCCCAAAATTTGTAAACGTATTTTTTATACACGCTGTATATTTGAAAATGTTTTGCCGACCATTCATTCACATATTCCCACCGACTAACAATATAGAAACCATAAATTTACACGACAATTCTTTTTACGTCTGCCTTGTAAATGCCACATTTGTCTCTCACACTTGCTCTTCAATCTCTCACCTTTGTCTTCTTCTTGGGTAACAGGCGTCTGCGAAAGATATCTGCCGACCACCGACTTCTTTTCAAAACAACGACCACCCCCACTAAATCTTACCCAGGTGTTTCCGGTGGAGAGACTGAAAACATAGAACGCTGACCTTTGCTGACCTCAATACTTTAATGCAATGCGCATGCGTCTGTCTTAAATTCTCGGAGAGTTTGGAACTTCATCTGCGATTCTGTTTAACGTCACGTTTCACATAATGTCATTCTTGAATGTGTTTCAGTCGATTCAACAAGCGAGAAGCGGAAGAGGAGGAATAAAGAAATGATGTTTATGTGTCTGGTCGGGAAGTGCAGGATTATTTATATACATCTCCTGGAGACAATGGCAACCAAAAGGGACCCTTACATTTAACAGAGGTACTTCCACTTTTTCGCGGGAAAATAACAGAGCAAAATGAAAAAGAACACAAACTTAATAAAAACAAAGTTTTATCGTCAAAATGTTTATATTATTATTAGGATGAAAGACCAAAGTATTTTTTGGTTATTTTTTAAAAAAATGTTTTTAATCCTTTCTAGCACGTTCGAAATTTTGAATCACATCTGTTTGGACATCGGACCCGGGTAATAATTAGAAAAAAAAATTACTTTTCTTCCGCTTTTTTTCCGGTGAAATCATTAATTTGGAAATTCTTGTAAAAATCAAATAAATGTCAGATTTTAATGAAACTTTCAGGACTTATTTAGAAATGAATGAAATTATTTTTTTAAATTTTTTTGTTTTAGAAAATTTCGGTAATTTTTTTAATTATGTTAACACACACATAATTAATTTCATGAACTTTCGCAAAATACCTTTCTACTTCCAGAATTTGTTTTATTAATTAAAGTGGGACTTTTTGGAAAATGTAAATCACCTAACTGTTTTTTTTTTTTTGTTTTTTTTGTTTTTTTTTCAGACTTTTACTATTCTAACTGAAAATCTGCTCTGAATAGTAAACTAAAAAAAAATAACCAAACTATGACATAATTTACTTAGAAAAGCTTTTAATTGCTTTTGTAAATAAGTCATATAGAGTACATTATTGTCTGAATAAATACAGTTTTTTCGATGAATAATGAATTTTTACGAGAATTTTTTTTTCATTTTTTGAAATTTTTAATTATAATAATTTAAAAATCATTTAAAATTTCTATATATTCTATATATTTCTATATATATATATATATTCCTGGAGGTGATTTTGAAGTTAAGTGGAAACGAAATTTACGAATCCAAAATTTAAAAAGTTAATAAACGTCGTTTTTCTATTCTATTTTTAAAATAATTTTTTTTTTTTTCAATTTAATTGTTCACTTTTTTCATCTATGATAGCCTAAACATATCATTATTAGGAAAAGGTCACGTGCTTGAATTGAAAAATAGAAAAATGTTTTTTAGCTAATGTTAATTAAATTTTATTAACTATTAATGATTAAACAATATTTTAATTATTATAAAAAATTCCAGATCAATGTGTAAATTTTGTTGCTTACTTATCTTTATTTTGATTTCATCTGTTATTAAATTTTAAAATTAATTAAATAAAATTTTATAGTACTTTAATTTATTTGTAAATTTTCATAAAGCATCTTCAAACATAACTAAAAATCAATAAAATATTAGATAATAGCTGAAAATATTTTAATTTTTAAACATTACTAGGTAGTTAAAAACGAAAAAAATGGGTTCTCTTAGATTTCTTAAATTTATGTCAATTCTGATCATCCATATCAGCTGTCATCACCTTAAAACTTATCTATACGTCAATAAACATCAAAGGACCAGTTGTTAACAAATGCTTGTATATTGCTTTTTTATGCTATAAGTAATATTTCAAATCAGATTAATTTAATATCTGTTTATATTTCTGAGATGAGGTATTATGTACACTATTTACATTATCTCGACTATTGTCTTCATCTTTGTCGCCATGTTTATCACAGCATTTCGGCCCTTCAGTATCTGTCTATATTTCTGAGATGAGGTATTATTTACACTATTTACATTATTCGGACTATTGTCCTCATCTTTGTCACCATATTTATCACAAAGTTTCGGCACGTGGCCCAGTGGATAAAAGCGTTAGTTAAGATCCAGGGACAGCACCCAAAAAGTGTGGGTTCAATACCCCGTTAAAGCAGTAGAGAACTTGGAGATGGGAATTAACAGGAGATAACTGACATCCATTATACATGGCACGTGGTACTAGAACAGTCTACCCCAGTGAGCGAAATAAAGGGTTCAGTTCGACATTCCAACGACCTGAAGTAAGCCGGAACGTACAATGTCCGAAACGTTGTAATAAATATGCCGGCAAAGATGAGGACAATAGTCCGAATAATGTAAATAATGTAGATTAATTTAACTTTTAACTTGCTAATTTTACTCAAATAACGTGTCAAAAGTATATATTTTATTTTTGGAAGATTTTTAAAACCGATAAATTTGTTTTGTTTCGTAAATTCTTAAAATTAAGAAAATGGCCGCTTTTAAGAAAATTTTCTTAAATCGGCGAAAACATTGAGATTCTGATCTATATAATTTCTATTTGAAATACACCAGAATATTTTTCTTTCCTGAAAATAGTAAATTTAATCATTTAGCTTTCAATTAAAGCTAAAATGAAATCTTGAAGAATGCTTTTTCATTTCTTAAAATTCCTTTTAAAACTTAGGTATCGAAAATTTATGCCGAATTAGTGAAATTACATAATTTATCATCAGGAAGGAACAGCTGCAATTTCTCCGGCACATATTGAAGAAGGAGGGCTTGGAAAATTGAATGCTCACAGGACGGGTTGACGGTAAGATGTACAGAGGAAAGCAGCGTATAATCTACCTTGTGTAAATGGATGACGAAGCAGGATTTGATAGAGATGGCAAAAAAGACAACATTTATTAAAAGCTGCAAAGGAGAAGAAATTGTGAAGAGCCATGATCACCAACGTCTTGAAAGGAGACGGCACATGGAATAAATTATTCCGTAGACTGTCAAGAAATTATTATGCGTATTTTAGTTTGAGAGGTTCATTCTATAAGACTTGATTTAGTCGATTGATATATAACAAAAATGCGATTACTGTTGGTTAAAAAAATAGTTTTCCATTCATAGAATTTCTTTTTACGTTTATACATTCTTTTTATAGATACAAATATTTAAGCAAATCTTCTGTTTATAATAAACAGTATAAATAACATTTACCGGCCTGAATGTCTGAGAAATTGTCATAGAAAATATGCGCCCTCCAACAGGAATCGAACCTATATCCTATACGGAACCGTCATATAGCCTGACGTGCCTTAACCGATTGAGCCACAGAGGAGCGTTCGGTTAGCAAGGTCGATTTTACTGCTTTTAAACTGCAATCTTCCATGATTCCCTCACGTACATTCATATCTGCTCATGGCGTATCCAAATGTAAACAAATCACGTCACACATTATGAAAGTATAAACATAAAAATGTCTTAAAATAATTGTCGGACTTTGTCCATTTCATAATGTTAATAATCGGTCAAGGCACTTCAGGCTATATGCTGGTTCCGTATATGATACAGGTTCGATTCCTGTCGAAGGACGAATATTTTCTATGAAAATCTCTCGAACATTCATTGTTTATTATTAACAGAGCATTTACTTAAATACTTGCATCTATAAAAAAAAAAATAATTATCAGACTTCGTCCATATCATAGTGTGTAATATATATATATATATATATATATATATATATATATATATATATATATATATATATATATAATTAGAGGGAATAGTCCACGTGTGCTTCTTATAGTATTATACATGATGTTTTTGACAAGTTTTGCACAGTGAGAAATCACCGGCTACTCGCGTTTCAGCATTCGCGGCTTCACACATCCGCGACTTCACATATCCGCGGATTTTTCTTTAGAACATATGTACTTGTTATTCGCGGAAGCCCCGAATAATCGCGTGTTTTTTTCTGAAGAACATATCTAGAAAGTATTTGTTGAGAACTCCCACGATTCGCGTTTTTTTTTTTTTTTATATATATATTTAAAATATTCTTGTATTATTTTCCTGTTATTTAAGTGACTTAACATATATCAGTTCATTTTTATGGTAAAAATTGACAGAATTGTACATCTTCATTGTAAAAAACAAACGGAGAAACCTGCGTAGTGCTTGGGCTTTGTTCTTTGTTAGGGGCTGCGGCTGGGGCCTTAAAAGTGGCTTATGCTAAGTTTGGGGGCATCATCACTTGTTCCGTTTTTAGAAAATGTTTTAAACTTTATATTTTATGTCTTGTTACATATATTTTATACAGTATTTTCAGTCGATCTGTGCCTAATTAAAAATGGTGATTGTACGTCTGAAAGTAAATTTACGCTAAATGAATGGTCAGCAATACTATTTTTCAAAAAAAATTTAAAAGCGTCTAAAATGTTTTCAAAGTGTTTAGGATGATAGTTTAAGGCGTATAGGGTTTTACCAATCCAAATAGGTAATTATAAGCACTTTTTTTGGTGGTGGTACAAGTATTCGCGGATTCTAACTATTCGAGGACGATTCTGGTCCCTAACCCCCGAGAATACGATGGACTCACTATATATATATATATATATACAGTAGCGTCCAAAACTAAGGGACAAAATTTTAAAACCTAATATTTGTTAGAAATAACAACTGTGAAAAGCTGAAATTTTGACAACTCGTAGTCGTTATCATCCATAATAACATACTAAAATTTGAATCATTTGCAAAGGATAGAAAAAGAATTATAACAATTATTTATTTATTTTCAAAATAGGATCGTCCAAAAGTAAGGGACAAAATTGAGAAAAACAATGTAAACAGCATGCTATATTCAATTTTTTTGATTTTCTCTAAAGAATAAGTCTTACTTAGTCATTTGTAAACGTTGCATCAGCCGGCACCATGGCGAAACGCCAAAAACTTGATTACTCTGTGAGACAAGCTATTGTGAAGCTACACAAGGAAAAGCACACCATTAGAGAGATTTCAGAGAAAGTGAAACGTTCCAAGAGTGTTGTAGGCAGGGTTGTTAAATCCTACAATGATACTGGCAAAATAGTTAGTGCTTTTAAAACCGGCAGACCCCGCAAAACTTCGGCAAGAGAAGATCGAATAATGCAGCGTATGTCATTAAAGGACCGTTTTAAGCCTTGCACAGAAATTAAAAGGGTTATGAATAGTACCTCATGTGTTAATGTGTCAAGACAGACTGTTTCTAGACGACTGCAAGAAATAGAGCTGTTTACTCGAACCCCAGGGAAGAAACCACTTGTTAGTTCGAAGAATAAGAAAAAGAGATAGAGTTTGCAAACAGGTATGTAATTTGGACATATGAAAATTGGGCAAAAGTATTTTTCAGTGATGAAAGCAAGTTTAATTTATTTGGAAATGATGGAAAAAACAATGTAAAGAGACGTATTGGTGAAAGATTAAGTGCAAAGTGTACTAAGAAAACTGTCAAGTTTGGGGGCGGAAGCGTCATGGTATTTGGAATGTTTTCTAGCCAAGTTACAACGCCTCTTGTCCGGTTACAAACTCGTGTAAACGCGCAGATCTATAAAAATATTGTTCAAGATCATGTTGTGCCAATCATACAGAATTCAGGTTTCGATAGGGCTACCTTTATGCAAGATAATGCCCCATGTCACACGGCAAAGGTGGTAATGAGTTACCTTAGCGAGCAAGATTTGGAAATTATGGATTGGCCACCGCAAAGTCCTGACTTAAATCCAATAGAAAATCTTTGGAAGACCTCAGGAGTGAAAGTTATGGAAAGAAATCCCACTAACACGGAGGATTTGTGGGTGAAGCTTCAAGAAGAATGGTCTAAAATTAGTATCGAGGATTGTCAAGAACTGATTCGTTCTTGTAGTCGAAGATGTGCAGCTGTCATTGAGAGCAAGGGCTCATTTACTAAATATTGATTGTACATGTATTTTTATTGTTTTTTTGCCGTTTACATTGTTTTTCTCAATTTTATCCCTTACTTTTGGACGATCCTATTTTGAAAATAAATAATTGTTATAATTCTTTTTCTATCCTTTGCAAATGATTCAAATTTTAGTATGTTATTATGGATGATAACGACTACGAGTTGTCAAAATTTCAGCTTTTCAAAGTTGTTATTTCTTACAAATATTAGGTTTCAAAATTTTGTCCCTTAGTTTTGGACGCTACTGTATATATACAGCACCCATGGAATTTTTACAGGCATTTTCAATTTTTACCAAATTTTATGTCATGGGATGTTTTGTAGGTTTCGTGTGGTATTATGGCATATACAGGATTGAGAGGTGATGGAGTAGTTCTTGTGGGGGATTAGTAAATTATAATCATGAATGGATCGTGATTCGGATTAACTAGGATTAGGCTAGGTAATGTTCCTTTAACCCACTTCCCCTTCGACCTTGTGCCAAAATTTTGTATTTTTACAAAATAAATAAACGCTTTTAATACAACGTTGAAAATCTGACTTGGAGTTGAAAGAAATCGCAAGAGATTGACACCTCTACACATAAACAAAAATCAGTACCCTATCCGGTAGCGCCAGCAAAACTGTGTTACCTCCCCTGATTGTTGGCTGTCGAGGGCAGGGTATCGCACGTGCTTTCACACATTGTATGTAGAAAATACATTTCTTCATGTCTACATCTTCTTTTTGTATCTTATTTGAAAATAATACTTAAAATAATTCAGAACATCAGTTGGAGAGGAGAAGTGAGATTAATCTCTCTTAAGCTGAAACAAAATCGACTAGTGTTAGCCGGCCACTACCACCGAGCGGACATGGAAATCGTCTCATCCCTACTCCTATGGCATCCTTCTGGAAGTGTCTCTTCACGAAAATTGACTTTCCTAGACACCATAGCTCGTGACACAGGGTTGGACATTGGGGATCTGGGGACAGCAAAACCTGACCGAACAGTGTGGAAAGAGATTGTCAATGGTGTTCCCACCAATCATAGAGACATCAGTTGGAGATCCCATGCAACAATTAACACAGTTTACGGAGAACTGAGATTAATCTCTCTTAAGCTCAAACAAAAACGATTACAGTTTGCCGGCCACTGCCATCGAGCGGACAGGGAAATCGTCTTATCCTTACTCCTATGGCATCCTTTTGGAAGTGTCTTCTCACGAAAATTGACTTCCTTAGACATCATAGCTCGGGACTTAGGGTTGGATATTTGGGATCTGGGTACAGCAATACAGGAGCGAACAGTGTGGAAAGAGATTGTCGATGGAGTCGATTGATGATGATGACCTGTCTCTAATTTGTATTTAGGTACATTGTATTTATTTTCAATTTTTCTCATTGAATTGTTCACCTATATTGCATATGATCCATTATTGTACATAATTAGGTTGCAATAAAATTTATATTTTATGTGAATACTACTTCCTGAAAGAAAGATAGATATGAAGAGACTGAGATAGATAGATAGATAGATAGATAGATAGATATGAAGAGACTGAGATAGATAGATAGATAGATAGATAGATATGAACAGACTGAGATAGATAGATAGATAGATAGATAGATAGATAGATAGATAGATATGAACAGACTGAGGTAGCTAGCTAGCTAGCTAGCTAGCTAGCTAGATAGATAGATATGAACAGACTGAGATAGATAGATATATAGATAGATAGATAGATAGATAGATAGATAGATAGATGGATATGAACAGACTGAAATAGATAGATAGATAGATAGATAGATAGATATGAACAGACTGAGGTAGCTAGCTAGCTAGCTAGATAGATAGATATATATATATGAACAGACTGAGATAGATAGATAGATAGATAGATAGATAGATAGATAGATAGATAGATATGAACAGACTGAGATAGATAGATAGATAGATAGATATGAACAGACTAAGATAGATAGATAGATAGATAGATAGATAGATAGATAGATAGATAGATAGATAGATAGATAGATATGAACAGACGGAGATAGATAGATAGATAGATAGATAGATAGATAGATAGATAGATAGATATGAACAGACTGAGATAGATAGATAGATAGATAGATAGATAGATAGATAGATAGATAGATAGATAGATAGATAGATAGATATGAACAGACTGATGTAGACGAATAGATAGAAAAGTAGGTAGGTTACTCCTATAGCATCTTTCTGGAAGTGTCTTCTCACGAAAATTGACTTTCTCAGACACCATAGCTCGGGACTCAGAGTTGCATATTTGGGATCCGGCAATGCAGGACTGAACATTGTGAAAAGGGATTGTCAATAGAGTTCCGACCAACCATAGAGAAGTCGATTAATGATCCTCATTTTACATACATATCCGACGTTTTAGACTATGTTTGTCCATCTACATGTTTCTGGTTATAAAATCACGTTTATTTTTGTTTTTGTTTAAATTATTATTATATAAAATTATTGTCACAGCATTTATTCATTCTTCGTTCTTTTTTTCAGGTAAGTTGAACAATTTTATCATCGCGGAAATATTGCAGGAACTGATGTTTCGAAACTGGTAAGACGACGAAATTCTTGATTTGAACAGAAACGTAATTTAACTCATTCACGTTAAGTGTATATATGTATCAATAGCTCGCTAAATATTGATAGTAGCTAGAGAGATAGATATCTTTGTATGTGTTGTAGAGTAGTTTTCACAGTGGAGGCTTCTATTTCGCTAAGTCGGTCCTAAAAGTGTCCGACGTACAAAGCGTTAGGAACTTGATATAATAGTTAATGACGCAGCAATCTAGTTGTGGTGGTTGATACTTCAATGTCCGACATCGACTAGTATTTAGTCACCCCCCCACGTAGGTATCATGTGGCACAAGGCCGGTTTAACGTTGGATGTCCGAGCCTGTGGGCTCGGCCAAAAATATACCCTTTGAACTCGTATAAACGGGTTCAGGGTCGGTTTACCTTCCCGAATGAGACTCCGCCCTTCGGCGTAGCCTCGTTCCGGTATCTCCCCGCCCGAAGGCAGAGAGTTCAACCGTTCAGCCGGTCGTCCGACATCGACTGACTCACTCAACTTCACTGAGCTCAACTGGCCACTGCTACTACTACTTATTATCTGTGGGAGAGTCTATTACAATAGAATAGGTAATGTTCTCGTATAACAGTATGAAAGGGAGAAAAAAAGAGAGAGAGTATCTGTGGGCGTTTGTGTATCTGCAAATAAATGGTAGGCCGTAAATTGTTTCGTTTTGAAAACCTTTTTTTTTTCTTTTGCTGGATCAATCTTCTGCATGAAAATAGAAAACAAAAATACAAACGTAGTTTTTTTTATTTTTATTTTTATTTTCTCATTTTCCTTTCCTTGTTTTTAAAATTTTATTTTGAGACCTGTGTCTATCAATATAACCAGGATGTTGTTGTTGATGTTCTTTTCTGAACAAAACGTTTAACAAATACAGTTTTCCGCCAAAAAGAACGTATAAACATAAAAAATGTCTTAAAAATAATTATCGGACTTTATCCATTTCATAATGTGTGACGTCATTTGTTTACATTTGAATACGCATCAAGCAGATATAAATTCACGTAAGAAAATCATGGAAAATTGTAGTTTAAAAACAGTAAAATCGACCTTGCTAACTGAAACGACCTCTGTGGCTCAATCGGTGAAAGCACGTCAGGCTATATGACGGTTCTGGAAAGGATACAGGTTCGATTCCTGTCGGAGGACGCATATTTTCTATGACAATTTCTCAGAATAAATTTCATTTCACAATTTGATAATAAAGATTAGAGTTCAAAAATTTGTCCGGGGGTACTGTAACCTTTCATCTTCTGATGGAAAACCGCTTCGAGATGTCCAAAGCAACAATTCGAGTTTCACTAGTCTTATCTCAAACTTGATAGACACTTTGCGCAATTATCGTCAGTCCATCAGCAGTTGATATGGACAAACGAATACCACCTTGCATGTCTGAAAGAAGGCCCTGTGATGAGAGATGCTGAGCCAATTCACTCCATCAGATTATCTACTGGAATACTGGTCCGTTCTTGTGGGGATCAGTCAGAGACCAGTCTTTCTCTGACTACTTAGAGTGCCTCCTTCCTGGACACCTTAGTGAACAAACTCACCACGTCCAAGCTCACCATCTAGTTGAATAGGATGGAGGGCATCTTTGATTATTTCCACGAAGTGGGCGAAGTTTCGGACATATGAAGGTGACTTTATCCAATAAATGGTTCAATTATATTTATAAGGAAGTGACTCAGAGAGTGGCACACAAAGCCTTAGCAAATAATAATCGGCCTGAGCGGAATACCGTCTTTGTGAATCTTAGGGAGACCGTATAAGTGAGGTAGCTCGATGTAAGGCTGTGACACCTGCCTATACATCTTAGGCGCGAAGTGACCCTTCTTCTTGATTAGTATCTGTAAGTTTGCGTTCCGTTTTCATTGTAGGATCCGTTTTCATTGTAGGATCATTTTTTACTTTGCTGTAGCTAACATTTCTAATGAGGTCTTCCAGACGTTAGTTAGATCCAGTGACAAAGAGTGTGAGTTCAATACCTGCTTATATATATATATATATATATATATATATATATATATATATATATATATATAATAGAGAGAGAGAGAGAGAGAGAGAGAGAGAGAGAGCGATAGATAGATAGATACGAACAGAGTGGGATAGAAAGAAAGAAAGAAAGAAAGAAAGAAAGAAAGAAGAAAGAAAGACAGAAAGAAAAAGACTAGGCAAGCTAGCTAGATAGCTAGATAGATATGAACAGATCGGGATAGATAGATAGATAGATAGATAGATAGATAGATAGATAGATAGATTGTGCTGGCTAAATAGATAGATATGAACTGAGTGAAATAGATCGATACGAACAGACTGGGGTATATATATATATATATGATAGATAGATAGATAGATAGTCGCGCTAATAATTTTGTATTCCTGCCGGATGTGTTGATCTGCGTGAATGATTTCTTTCATTTGCGTTTGATGTTCTCCAAGTTTATAAATCGATCATCAAAGTTGCGTTTTATACAATGCCATTCGCCCTATTACCCACCCCCTCCGCATCCATCGAGAAATCTCTATATCGATTTATTGATCGCATCATGAACTTTTCCAAAGACTGTGGTCAGCTGACATCAGAGGATAAGGAGTAAACAAACACAGATTTTAAAATTTGTAATTTGTAGCCATTGCTGGATAATGAATCGAAAGTCGGGAAAAAGGAGCGGGAAAAATATAGGGAAGAAATGAAAGTGAAGGAAGATCATGAGAAAAAGAAAAAATGTAAAGAAAAGTAAGAATAAGAAAAGAGAAAATAGAATAGAAAGAAAAGGAAGAAGTAAAGAAGAAGAAGTAAAAAGAAGAAGAGGAAGTAAAGAAGAAGAAGAAGTAAAGAAGAAGAAGTAAAGAAAAAGAAGAAGAACAAGAAGAAAAGAAGAACAACAAGAACAAGAAGTAAAGAAGAAGAAGAAGTAAAGAAGAAGAAGAAGAGGTAAAGAAGAAAAGTAAAGAAGTAGAAGTAAAGAGAAGTAGTAGCAGTAAAGAAGGAGGAGGAGGAGAAGAAGAAGGAGGAGGAGGAGAAGTATAGAAGAAGAAGTAAAGAGAAGTAGTAGCAGTAAAGAAGGAGGAGGAGGAGAAGAAGAAGGAGGAGGAGGAGAAGTATAGAAGAAGAAGTAAAGAGAAGTAGTAGCAGTAAAGAAGGAGGAGGAGGGGAAGACAAAGAAGAAGAAGAAGGAGGAGAAGTATAGAAGAAGAAGTAAAGAGAAGAAATAATACAAAAGAAGATGGAAGAGGAGAAGGAGGAGAAGAAGTAAAGAAGAAGAAGAAGTAAAGAAGAAGAAGAAGTAAAGAAGAAGAAGGAGGAGGAGGAGAAGAAGGAGTAGAAGAAGAAGGAGGAGGAGGGGAAGAAGAAGGAGGAGGAGTAGAATAATTAAAGAAGAAGAAGGAGGAGGAGGGGAAGAAGAAGTAAAGAAGAAGAAGAAGAAGTAAAGAAGAAGGAGGAGGAGGAGGTGAAGAAGAAGTAAAGAAGAAGAAGTAAAGAAGAAGGAGGAGGAGGAGGGGAAGAAGAACTAAAGAAGAAGAAGTAAAGAAGAAGGAGGAGGAGGAGGGGAAGAAGAAGTAAAGAAGAAGAAGAAGTAAAGAAGAAGAAGGAGGAGGGGAAGAAGAAGTAAAGAAGAAGAAGAAGAAGTAAAGAAGAAGAAGACGAAGAGGATGAGGAGAAGAAGAAAAAAAGAAAAGAAATAGAAGTAAAGAGAAGAAATAATACTAAAGAAGAAAAAGGAAGAGGAGGAGGAGGCGAAAAAAAAAGAAGAAGAAAGTAGAAAGAAATCTAGGAGGGTGTGCAGAAAAATTGTGATTAATTCCTGAAATCTGGCCAAATGTCCAAACAGCAGATTATTTTAGGAATCTTTTTTAGTGATTTTTTTTCTATGTGGCTATATGAAAAAACAAGTCTATATCCCCATCTTCTTTAAGCCGAGAAGAATTTAAGCAGAGAATCACCGAAGACGCTGGAGAATGTTACGCAAGACTTGCTACAGCGTGTTTGGCAGGAGCTGGACTACCGACTTGACGTGTGTCGTTTCTTAGGCGGTGGGCATATTAAATATTTTTGAAGCTTTGTAAAATCGGTTATAAAATATTAAATATCTAGTTGGGATTTTGATAAATAATGTTTTATTTAATTTCATTTGCCTGGGAGGACCCTGTATATTAAAATTAAATATCTGCCTATATTTCTGAGATGAGGTATTATGTACACTATTTACATTATTCGGACTATTGTCCTCATCTTTGTCGCTATATTTATTACAACGTTTTGGCCTTTCAGTATCTGTCTATATTTCTGAGATGAGGTATTATGTACACTATTTACATTATTCGGACTATTGTCCTCATCTTTGTCGCTATATTTATTACAACGTTTTGGCCTTTCAGTATCTGTCTATATTTCTGAGATGAGGTATTATGTACACTATTTACATTATTCGGACTATTGTCCTCATCTTTGTTGATGTTCTAGTTTCACCTCGGTTATCAGTTATCTCCTGTTAATTTCCCTCTGAAAGTTCTCCACTGCCTTAACCGTGTATTGAACTCACACTCTTTGGGTTCTGTCACTGGATCTAACTAACGCCTTTATCCACTGTGCTATATGTATTAATTAAAATTAAATTGTATCTTGCCTTGTTTGTTAGATGGAGTAGATCATAATAAGAACATTAAGATTCACAATAATACCAGATAATAATAACCACAAAAAGCGAAAATGAAATTATTGAAATAGAAATTATTTAAAATATTTCTACTGAAATAAAATTAAACCCCATCACAGTTCAGTGTTATTGTTTTGTTTTTTAATGATTACCACATTGTTTTTGTCCGCCTCTATTCAGATGAGTCTAAATTGAATTATAGGGATTGGTCTGGCAATTACTATTCCGAAAAATTAATGAACGATCCAAGACTTTAATCATCTTGTTGACTGGAAACAATGCGAGTAAGAACTGAGAATAAAATAAAAGAAAATATCCCAAGATATGAACGACGAAACAAGAATAATGTTTTCTTTTTAATCAATTTACCCGAAGGAAGGCGATAATATCACTAAGACGCAAGGGGGGGGGTTATAGAGTTGAAGAAGAATTTGAAAAAAAAATCGAAAGCCCAATCCTAAACAGGAAACAATAGATACACCTTTAAAAGATTTAATGCAAAGCAAATATAATACTTCTTCAACTAGCCCCAAACATATCAATCTTTTATATCGCTACCAAACGCATTCTAATTATAAAGAAGACGAAATTATCCTAAAAAAATAATAAATACTAACATATCCACTACAGACCCGAGTAAAAAATAAAATTAATTATATACTACACTAAATCTAGTATATATAATTCAATCATTCGTAACGACTATTCCCTACTAACTAAAGTGTTTCAGAAAAGCAACATTGTAAATAAATTTAAATGTCATCTGGGAGATTGTATCTCCAACGGAAAAAATAATTTTTATGTTGGCCACACTACAACCTCGTTGTTTCGGCCGCTGTGTTTTCATTTGAATGATGTATCCCACATTTTTAAACATTTACAGCAGCATACAAGTCCATATTCGCAACTCAGAAAAATACTTGTTGAAAATACATCTATACTTTTTCATGAAAATAATAACCGTACTCTAAAAATTCTTGAAGCCATCTATATTAAAAATTTGAAACCAAATCTTAATAAAATCAATTATGAATAGTGCACAAACGTTTAAAAATGGTTAGGGTGGATGGTTTGAAATATCGAGGTTTGCACTAATAGTTTTAATACCTATTTCTTAACCCGAGAACACTAACCATCAATTAAAGTTACCCCACTAATAACCATGGTTATATCATACCTGATTTTGAAAATATATTAAAAAAATATTAAATATAAATCTTTACTTGAAATATTTTACATTCAGGCACTTCAAACTTTGTACTTTGAGTTAACATTAATAGGAACTGAAAAACATTATTTAGGTAAGAAAATCAGGTACTGAAAATTGTAATTAAAAATAGGAAAATTTGCGCTGGGTACTATATACCCATGGTTAGTGTTCTAGGGTTAAAAAAATATCTTGACAACACCATAACTTAGTTACCTCCCCTGAAGCGTTACTCAAGCCAATAACACAACTCAGCGTTCTTCACAAGTAAAAACTTTTAACTTCAAGTTGAATACAGCAATTTATGCTGAGTGTATTAATAATCTTGCTGGTTTTTAAAGTGAGTTTTCTGATAACGTTTACTTGTGTATAATACGCGTCCACTTTTTGCCTTAAATTTTCGTCCATCATTTCTCGGATTTATACGAATAGCATTTATGGAACTGTCTGGCTGAACTGACACTAAAAGAGAATGTTATGTAAATTTGGTCTAGCTTCGAAAACGGCAATGATAATTTTGAAGAAATAACTTTGAATTCTCCTATTCAATCCATGGAACTTCAAAACCTCACTAGCCAGCAACTAAATCTAATATGATCTTTGTGTGCATTTAATTACAAGTCATAGGTAGTGTTGGACAGTCAATTCCTTTTTCACAACAGAAATATTCCGCCCAGGTATAACATCGAACCTGTATGTAGAATTATTTTTTTTGTTTTTTCAAAACAATTGCATGGCGAGGAATCCTTTGGAGAGTTTATGGAAGTGCGAAACAAACGTTAATTTTAAAAAAGTAATCTTGCTTAAACTCGAGTAGACAGCCATTATGAAAAAAATATTTTTTTTACAGAAATAGAGTCTTTGCGCTCACTGAAAACTACTTCTTTTCCGACCTCAGACATTTATTCTAGAATCCCTTCCACATTTTAAAACAATCTCTAAAGCCTTTTTCAGGAGGATTATCTTCATCTCTCTTTTCATAGTCTCCTTAATCTCGTCCACAAGATTTCAACAACGAAGTCACAGTAAGATGTGGATTATAATGTGGGTGGCTGACAGACTTGAATGATGGTGACGCTTTGCCCAACAACTAAAAAGCAAAAAAAATTCGTGAAGGATTCGTTGGTGTGTTTTAATCAAGAATGTAACGCGGTTCCCATTGGCGCATTAAGCTCTTCTCTGAATGGGCGTCAAATTAAATCAAGGCCACGTAACCGTTTATGAAGATATTCTCTATGGATGGAAACATTCTAGACCGTTCTCATGGGTGAGATGATTTTATTTTAAACTAGCTTAAAAGCAGCGGTCCGTGCGGAGTTTTAAGCTATCTCCTGAGGAGGACTAGTTATACCCCCGACACAAAACTATAGGGAACTCTGGTCTAGCTTCGAAAACAGCAATAATAATTTTAAAGAAATAATTTTGTATTCTTCAATTCACTCCATGGAACTTCAAAACTTCACTTAAACTCTGATTCGGCTTAGAAGTCCAATTCCGGCCAAAAATACAGATTTGGGCCGAAAATTCGATTTGGACCGAAATTCTAACTCAGTCCGAAAATTGAGTTCTTTTAATCACAAAATCTATGGAACTTCAAAACCTGCCATCACAAAATCTCTCATTTTAACTCTGATTCCTTGGCATTTTGAAGAAATGAAATTGATTTCCTCAATTCACAAAGTTTTACAGATATTTTAAACTGAATTTAAAACAATTTTTTTAAATTCACAAAGGTTTTGTGTTACTTTAAACTCAATATAAATTAAAAGCTTTGAAAATCACTATTTTCTTCTCAATTATTTTTAAATTTAAATTTTTAACTATTCCCTGCTCATCGGAACACAAATCCCAATGTTGGATATTCAAACACCAGATGAAGGGCAGATTTTCATCCTGATTCCAAAAAGGTAGGATATGTTTGTATAGAGCAAGCCTTGTCTAAGTTTAGGGGTTTTAGACTCACAGAGAGACAGAATTTGCCATTTATTTATTTAGATTACCATAGTACCTCTAAAAAATTGATTGGATTATTTAGACTTTAACTCTGATTTGGGCTATAAGCTCAATTCCGTCCAAAAATCCTATTTGGAACGAAATTCCAATTCGGACCGAAAATTGAGTTCTTCAAATTACAAATTCCGTGGAAATTCAGTTGAGTTCTTCAATTCACAAACTCGGAACTTCAAAACCTCCCGTAGCAAAACCTTTCATTTTAAAACTGATTCCTTGGCATTTTGAAGAAATAAAATTAATGTTCCCAATTCACAAAGTTTTGGAGATATTTTTAACTGAATTTAAAAGAAAAAAACTTAAATTCACAAAGTTTTTGTGTTACTTTAAACACAATATACATGAAAAACTTTTCAAATCACTAATTATTTTCAGTTATTTTAAAATTTGAGTTTTTAACTGTTCCCTCTTCATCCGAGCACAAATCCAATGTTGGGTGTTCAAGCACTAATTGAAGGGCATAATTTCAATCCCGAAATCATCCTTATTCCAAAAAGGTATAATATGTCTATGTAGAGAAAGATTTTCAGAGTTATCAGACACCCAGGCGGACTGGCAGAATTTGTTATTTTTTTATTTATATAGATTATGCTGAATATATTTGTAAACTTGTTTCAAATAAAGGTTTGTTTCTTTTTTAAGCTGAGTAAAATTTTCTGAAAACGTATTTTTGCGTAAATGTGGCCAACCTTTTGGGGCTTTTATTTTCGTTCAAATTTTCTCGTATTAGGGAGAGGAAAATACGGTAGATACATCAATACATTTTGAGATTGATAGCCAAAATCTGGGCCAAATTCTTAAATCTGGCCACGCCCTCTATCTTGTTTCTTCACTTCCTGTCCGCACATCACCTTCTCCGCCCCGTCATATCATTTTTTTCCGGTTTCCATAAACCCCGTTCCCCTTCCGGTTCCACTCACAACACGTGTCTTCTATCATTCGCACAGAATTCCCATCAAAACCGATCATTATTAGCCGAGCATCGACTCGACCGGTCTTCGCGTTCATACGCGATGGGGGGATTTTGAATATCGATCCGCCACCTTTTTGTCATTATTGTCTCGGGAAAGGTCGAGCGCATCAGATTTACAATGCAGCGGGATGTTTTCGTCTTTCTACGCCTTAACCCACTCATCCGCCATCACCTCTTGAATTTGAGCAAGGAACAACCTATCCCAAAAATGGCGCGGAGAGTACGCCTTCCCCCAAGAGAAAAAAAAAACTCTAATTGATATAAATACAACTTTGCGTGTGTTGATGCGGGCGCAACCGAGATTTAAGTCGTAGCCTGCAGTCAAAGAGGTGACCATCGCACAACTGTCTGGTGGCCGGTAATATTAATGTATCACAAAGTATTTATAGACTGAATAAATACTGGCGGGAAGAAAGAATGAAAGACAGATGCAACGTGTAGAAAGTAAATAGATACCTTCTGCTCTATCCGCCGTATCGATTGAAGACGTACAATCACCGAAGTTAAGCAACGTCGAGCCTGGTCAGATGAACGCTTGGGAATACCAGGTGTTGTAAACTTAGATGTGCGGTGGTGTAATGGATAATGACTAGGCATTATTAATTGTGGAGTCGATTTCCCGTTCGATCACTGAAGTTGAGCAACGTCGAGCCTGGTCTGTATCAAGATGGGTGACCGTATGGGAATATCAGACGCTGTAAGCTTGGATGTGCGTATGGTGAAATAGATAATTACTATGAATGTTTAATTGAAGAGTCGATTTCTCGTACGATCACTGAAGTTGAGCAACGTCGAGCCTGGTCTGTATCAAGATGGGTGACCGTATGGGAATATCAGATGCTGTAAGCTTGGATGTGCGTATGGTGAAATGGATAATTACTAGGAATTTTTAATTGAAGAGTCGATTTCTCGTACGATCATTGAAGTTGAGCATCGTCGAGCCTGGTCAGTACCTAGATGGGTGACCGCTTGGGAATACCAGGTACTGTTAGCTTGGATGTGTGAGTGGTGCACTTGATAATGACTCGGAATTATTAATCGGGGAGCCGAGTTCCCATTCGATCACTAAAGTTGAGCAACGTCGTACCTGGTTAGTACCTAGATGGGTAACAGCTTGGGAATACCATGTGCTGATAGCTTGGACGTGCGTGTGGTGTACTTGATAATGACTCGAAATAATTAATTGTGGAGCCAATTTCGCGTACGATCATCGAAGTTAAGCAACATCGAGCCTGGTCAGTACCAAGATGGGTGACCGCTTGTAAATGTCAGGTGCTGTTAGTTTCGATGCGCGGGTGGTGTAATTGATAATGACTCGGAATTGTTAATCGAGGACCGAGTTCCCATTCGATCACCGAAGTTGAGCAACGTTGAGCCTGGTCTGTACCAAGATGGGTCACCACTTGTAAATGCAAGGTGCTGTTAGCTTGTATGTGCGGGTGGTGTAATGGATAATGACTCGGAATTAATAATTGGAGAGCCGATTTCCCGCTCGATCAGTGTAGTTAAGCTATGTCGAGCCTAGTCAGTACCTAGATGGATGACTGTTTGGGACTATCAGGTGCTATAAGCTTGGATGTGCGTATGGTAAAATGGAAAATGACTAGTAATTTTTAATTGAAGAGTCGATTTCTCGTTCGATCACCGAAGCTGTAAGCTTGGATGTGCAGGTGGTGTAATAGTTAACGGATCGGAACTTGAAATCGAAGAACTCAGTTCCAATTCGATTTGGGTCTTCTGTATTCATTTAGGCGCAAATACCCATGGAAAAACATAAAACATCGAATATGAATATATTTATATAAATATAAATTAAAAAGGATAAAAGGTAAGTAGCACAGGTGGTTTTCTTTTATCGTTTTATATTTTGAATATATATATATATATATATATATATATATATATATATATATATATATATATATATATATATATATATATATATATATATATATATATATATCTATCTTTAAATATAATAAGCCATAAATATATATATATGTGTGTGTGTGTGTGTATAGTCTTAAGATATGCTATATTTGTGGGATAAAGTGTTCAATAGCAGAGATAGAGCGCATGTAAATATTAAAGTGAACGTAGAAGTCAACACTTAAAGGCAACAGTATGTTTCATGCTAGACGCAATCGTCAGGCCATATATATATATATATATATATATATATATATATATATATATATATATATATATATATATATATATTGTATGATGAAAAACAAACGCTTAAAACACCATGAGGTGATATTAATTTCGTTGAGGTCGGAAAAAAATGGCCTCAACTCTTCAGACCCTATCATACAAATGGAGATGGAAAAATCACTCCAGGTTTAAAAATTAAGAATAAATTTATGTTAAATATACTGATCTCAAATTGAGAAAGATAGGGGAAAGAAAGATGCAAATTTTTGATTGTGTAAGAGGAGGGGAGAAAGTAAGTTGGTGTATATACAAAGTGAGGAGTGAAAGAGAAAATAACTGAATTGACAATGAGACAGAAAGGATTCGTCTCCTTTGTATTAACTGAGATTAAGATCCATGGTTGACCTAATTTAACATACGGATTGTGGACATAAGATGTTACGGAAAATGGCAGCTGTGAATACACAAAAATAAAGAAAGGAAAGTGTAAAGGAAAGTACTGGGGAGTCAATGGGATTTGAAAAAAAGATTTACAGTGCAAAATCGAAATTCTGTCTGAATCCTTTGAATCCTTTTTTTGGGGGGTTAAGAACATTCTAAAAAAATATTCAGAAATTATCAACTCAGTCTCTGACATAGAGTTTTCACTGGATCTATATCCTCTTGAAAATTCTATATAGATTACCAAAATTTTTTATTATATATATATATATATATATATATATATATATATATACTGTGTATATTTAGGCAGCAATTTTTTATTAATGCATGTTTCATCAAATAATATGGACAAGTTTTGTCTATTTATTTTAAGTAAGTTCCTTTCATATTGTCTGATAAGCTTAATAACATTATCGTTGAAAGACGAAAGGAAATCACCATATTCATACATCTTTAAAATCAATCTAAGCTTTCGGCTTACATAAGCCATTATCAAAGATGACAATTTCAATAAATCAACCAACAACGGACAAAACAACAATTATAGTCCGTCCTTGGTGCATGAAAATTTCAAGTAACGACAGACTCGTATATACGAGACGCGGAAACGAAAATCGCGTCGCAGCTCGTGACGTCACACATAACCACACGAGAGAGAAAAACGAGAATTATTAAGTATGGGAAGCCGTTGGTATAAACCAATGGCTTCTGTTATAAGTTATAGGCATTTAAGGATATTTGTGGAGATTTCAGGTTAGGTTTCTTGCGCTTGGAATATAAAAACATTCGGACAGTTTATATATAATTTATCAACTGAAGAGAAAAAATTATTAGATCGCATGAGAAATTGTAAATAACTAAATAAAAGTAAATAAAAGCACCTTGTCTGCCGTTATATATATAATAACTGGCTACTCGAATTCGAGGATACCCATCTACTAGGGCGGCTATCCAATCCCTATTGCAGAGGCTCGCTCAGGCACATTTGTGCTTGTTCAACAAGCACAGAGCCCACCTGTGGTTTATACTGTAACTATGCTGAGCAAACCTTAGTTACAGTTTCTGGGAGACAGCATGTTATCTAGCATGATCAACAATCTGAACAACACTCAAATCCTCGATCACGATGACTTGAGACTTCGTGCTAGCACAGCTATCAACGGTTTCCAAAGTGTTCTGTCTACCCAATTTCACTCACAAGGCTTGGGTCAATCCGTGGTATGGTTTTCAGACTCTTGACAAAGTTGCCGCACGGTGGGATCGTCCCCATCCCACACTGATATCATCAGGTAAGATTCGAACGCGGCCTCATGGTCAGAAAGCGAATTACTCGATATATATATATATATATATATATATATATATAGATAGATAGATAGATAGATAGATAGATAGATAGATAGATATCGATATGAATATATATGGTGATTGCATTTAACTAATGGAATCTATTATCAGTTTTGAAAGATGTTCATTTGTTTTCCTGCTGAAATATTAGCCTCCAGGCCGTGACAGGGTTTAGACAACATTGTTTGGGCGTTGGTGACTAAGCAAGTGTTTCTGACATGAAAGGCTGAGAGAAAAAATGGCGGAGACGCAATTTGAGCGAATTATGGGGGAAATGAATGAAGAAAGAGATTAAGAGACGTCCGCCCCCGAAATGTCGATGTATCACGGGAGTGTAAAAAGATTTGCTTCTAAGGAATAAGACAAAACGTTGTTCCCCAGTGTCATCTACTCACCCACACCAAGACATTAAATTAGTTTTCGGCTTTTCATTACTAACCATCCCCCCTCTGTGTCCACACACACACACACACACACACACACACACATATATATATATATATATATATATATATATATATATATATATATATATATATATATATGTAACCTAAACTTGAAGTAAGAAAGATTACCCGTATAAAAATAATTACAAATTGCATCCATAAATTAGATTATTTTTACAATATTAAAAAAGTACGATCGGTCGGGTAAACAAACTGTTATAATTTAAAATATTTTTTTAATATGTTTTCTATAAATGTGTTAATAAATATAGTATTTATATTAAATCCATAAACTATTTGTTTAAAAAAATTAAATACTTAAATTGATAGCAAACATCAAATTAATTTATTCGGGTTTTTTTAGATATCTAAATTACTATCAAACATTAAAATCTATTCTTTACATAAATTGCTAAAACCCAATTACAGCCTCTTTCTCTTTACTTCCCTCTCCCTCTTCTTTCTTTTTCCTTTTTCCTTTTCTCCCTTCTCCCCTCCCATATCAATATATCACTTCCGTTAAGTTAACCGTCTAAGTAGGTCAAGGTCTGGTCACTCCTCCTCCGCCAATACTAAGTATGATTGAGAGAGAAATTAATCCCTCCCTATACTCTACCATGTCTCTTTAACTATCCCACTCACACCCCCTGTTAAATTACAAAAACTTACACTACCCATCAATTTTAATTTCATTTTTCGTTTCATTTCATTTTTGAAAGTGCTATCTGATGATCCAGCGTCCTTTAAAAGGGCTCTGCTGAAATAAATTATTATAATGGTACCTTAAAGTGGTCCGTTTTTCCTTAAAATATTAGCTCTGGATTTACATTGAGCTCTCAGGATTTCATCCTCCTTGAGATTACCCATACGGATTACCAAGTTTTTCATAACTTAAATATATATATATATATATATATATATATATATATATATATATATATATACGATTTCATCCACAGGCAGACTGTTTCGCCGTATCACAGCTCATCAGTGTGATTACTTATCCGGTTGCCTCTAGCTCGGATCGAAACAACTGAATTGGCGTCAGTCGGAGATTCTACCATTAATCCGTTGGCACAAGGCAGGAATGAAAGTGAATTTATTTAAACGTATTTATTTTTAGATAAACACACAGTGACTGAGAGAACTCGATTCGATTTAACGAATAATTATTGGATTATTAGTCGTAATAGTCACTATGTAAAGGAACGAAAAGTAAGATTTCAGCGTTCAAAATATTAATTTAAAATGGGGCTCAGTGCAAAAATATTTTTTTTCAACCTTTATTTTCTTTTTCTTGGTCTGTTTTCCTCTTATTTCTATCTTCTCTCTCTCTCTCTCTCTCTCTCTCTCTCTCTCTCTCGCTGTTACTTATCACTTAGCTTTCTTTCCTTCTCCATATGTAAAGCCTTTTTACCTTTTTTTGGAAAACCTTCCAATGATGGAAGTGGAAGATGCAATTAGTTAACTGTATTTTGAAATAAAATATTTTAGTCGCATCGTGATTTCCCACCTGAAGAAACATTACTTTTTTTAACGTTGAAACAAGATGTACAGTTTTGTAGTGGGTATATACATATTCTAATAGAACAGTATATATATATATATATATATATATATATATATATATATATATATCAGTCCACAGCAGATAACATTAGAGATTTTAAAGTTCCATGAAAATAAGTGGGTACATCGTTTAAAAACGCACTATACAGCCGGACTTAACTATAAATTTAAAAATATAGATAGTATTAATATATAACCTTACAAATGAAAACCTACCCACAATTCTGACCCACACAAGACAGACATACTTACGGAGGTGTTGAGGCTTCACACTTATACACACACCCACACGAATATACACGCTTACACACATCATACTCATTCACTCCCTAAGAACCAAATAACACACACACACTTAACAGACATACATCCCCTTTCCAGGAACCAATAAAACTGTCAAAATGACAAAGGGAATTCAGAGCAGTATAGATCCATCCAGCTCTTATCTCAAATAACAACTTAAAAGAGAATTTTTGACCAACACAAAGACTGGCCAAAATTCATGATAAAAAAAATTAACAAATGAAACTACAGACAAAAGTTCATTTTTTCCTTCAAGACATTTATTTCTGTAGGTCACTGATACCAGCAAGCAGAAAATTATTTTTCTCCTGATGATGGCCATATTGGCCGAAACTAGTCAAGTATCTAAATGAAATTATAATAAAAACGAAGAAATATTAATATACAACACAGTGTGTCTGAAGATTTTAATTTTTAATATTTTTTATTGTTCAATATATATATATATATATATATATATATACCGAGTGAAATTGTCCATCTCACAAAATGTTTAATATTCCTAAAACACCAACCTAAGTTTCTTTTTCCGATTTTTAGAATGCACGTTCAGCCATCTTGACATCATTACAAAAATCTTTTATGTTATTCAGCTAGAAAGAGAAAAGTTTAAAATAGTTTTGTGTGAGCCCCATTGTCTTGTCAACTGAGCAATGGTGAGATGAAAAAGATCATTCGGCCCTTCAGTAATAGTACCAACACTCATACTCTGGCTTCCATCTTCAAAGTTCATTCAAGAACCATCAAGAGAACGATGAGTTTTAAAAAATGGAACAGTAGAGAGGAAATCTGGATTAGGAGGTCACAACAGGAAGAGAGATCATCATTTCAACTTAGAACTAAAGAGATCAATTAGAAAAGATCCAACTCAATCCATAAGACGTGAGAGAAGAGTTACAGATATGACAATCCAAAGATCCGTGAAAGAAACTGTGAAGCATTTTGTTACTTTAGGACAGAAAATAAGAAGGTTGGAGAGGTCGAAAATTATCTTGAATATATATATATATATATATATATATATATATATATATATATATATATATATTAACTTCATCTCAATCCTTCATAATCTTTCGATGCTTAGCTATAATTAATTAATGATGAACATGTCATGTTCGTTCATGATCAATTTCATCACCATTTTTCATAGTAATTAATTTTGCGAATGAACATGCTTATAAAGATGCGTAAATTTCAAGATTGGTTATTCCTAAATTTTCGCTTGAGGATGAATCAGAGCTTGATACTTTAATTCAATTTAATTTCAATAATTATATTGAGCTTTTGGCTATTGTTTTTGCAACATGAGAACTATTATGTGACGGAGGAATCATATTTTTTTTAAATAATCATATATATATATATATATATATATATATATATATGTGTGTGTGTGTGTGTGTGTGTGTGTGTGTGTGTGTGTGTCTAACACTTTTGCCCCAGCCCCTCAACCTCCGACGTCTTACTCTCTGGGTTGAGGTGTCTACTCGGTCTTAAGGTAGTGGCCATAGGTCCCCTGAGCATCCGTAGATCATTCGACCGGTCCGCTGGTTTAATCCTGCTTCCTGCCCACGTTGTGTTTGGTTTGATCCAGAAAGCAGAAGTGATATTCATCCATTCACGGTCCACTGAAGCTGTAGACACAACTGGAGAGTCTCTGCTAAGAAATTTAGAATGCACCAAAATTATATATATATATATATCTGCAGAAAGCCGGACGAACAACTATTTAATGGTTGAATTGTTAATGTCTTTTATATAGCAGAAAAGAATAGTATAATAAAGAAACGGGTTACAGAAAAGAAAATTATTTGACGTAAAAAGAAAAGGAAAAATCATACACTGGATTCTAAACAGAGAGAAAGTGGGTTTTGATTAACTTGTTGTTAAATAGTCTCAGAACGATATACGACTCTTGTGATGGAGAGATAAATATTTATGTGTACAGCTTAAAGTTTATAGTTGCGTTTCTCCTCGGTAGTAGTAGTAACAGTAGTAGTAATCTTCATGGTAGCAGAAGCATCGGTACTTATATTAACAGTACATGTTAGCGGATGTTTTGTTCCAATCTCTAGCATCACTTTCAATCTCCGTCATCTCTCCCCCCAGCTCGACTGCACTCGAAGACAGACGACCAAAAACCAACCTTTGCTTATTGTAGCTTGTTCGACGTTTCCGTTTCCAGTGCTAGTAATAATAGTAGCAGCAGCAGTCTTAGACTCTTGGAGGACTAATTCGCTTCTTCGTACTTATATCAACAAGATATATTAGCGGGCGTTTGGTTCCAATCTCTGACGTCACTTTCAATCTCTGACTCTCTCCACACAGCTCGACTGCTTTAGACGGCAGACGAGCCAATCAATCTCTCAACAGATTTCTGTGGGCGTTTAGATAAGCCTGGCTGATCATAAATCGACGCTTTGTCCACACACGATTATCACGAGTCCCGCTTTCAACCTCAAGTCATGTGAATTTCAAAGTTCCGTATAGTTTAGTAAGCTCCATTTTAGATTTTAACCGATAAAATTTATTTCGATCATTTCCATTGTGTTTTAAACGACCCAATTCCAAATGGTCTAGATCAGATTTCCATCAGTAAACAAAATTGTTCTGATCTAATTTCGCTGTTCGAATCGACTCCAATTTCAATAAAAAAATATACGTGTGTGTGTGCTTGCGTGTGTTTCCCAAACTCTCTCCGTTACATATATATATATATATATATATATATATATATATATATATATATATATATATATATATATATATATATATATATGATTGTATAGCTCATATTTTATATCATAAGGAAATAATTCATACAAAGTATTAAATAGTAATATGATTAATGGCGAAATCACTTCGGTGACAGAACTTATGAGAGATTAACTTTTATTAATTCCTTGGATAATAAGATGAAAGACACGTGCCAAGTACTTACGACTATTTCAAATTGTCATCTTCTGGGCGCAATTTTCCCATATACATGCAAGCACTATGACAAAATATGTGTAGCCCTAAAGATATTTGAAATTGTCGAAAGTACTTGTCATGTGTCTTTCATCTGACAACAACTCGAATTTATTCTATTACTATTCAAGGAATTGATTGTAAGTTAATGCCTCATTAACTTCTGTTAGTGAAGTGATTTCACCATTAATCACATTAACATTGCTATTTACTGCACAGTAATAATCAGAATCTTAAATTCTGTGGAGAACTACTAAGACATTTTAATCTACTAATTGGATTATACAAAGACCATTTCACATTAACAGATAAATACATATAATAAGAAAATTCAAACAACATTCTTACTTGATCGATTTGAACAAGAACTCTAGCGTCGCGGCATCGCACGCTTCCAAACATTTTCATTTGTTAATAGTATAATTTAAAAAAAAAAAAACCTTTCGGTCTACATATATTTCGTATTAGTATTTGCCTATGTATGAGAAAATTGCGCCCTGAAGATGACAATTTCAAATTGTCAAAAGTACCTGACATGTGCCTACCATATGGCAACAACTCGAATATAAGGATCATATTATTGAAGGAATTGATAGTAAGTTAATGTCTAATTATGGCTTGTTAGCGAAGTGTTTGCGCCATTAATCACATTAACATTGGTATTTAATTCTTTGTATAAATTGATCTTTATGATATATATATATATATATATATATATATATATATATATATATATATATATATATATATATATATATATATACGTAAATAAAACACCGATACAAATTATGTATATATATATATATGTATATATATATGTGTGTGTGTGTGTGTGTGTAAAATACGTAAATAAAACACCGATTAAAATTATATATATATATATATATATATATATATATATATATATATATATATATACGTAAATAAAACACCGGTTAAAATAAATATATAAAATCAGAAATAAAAATAAAAAAGTAATAAAAACAAGCAAAATAATCTAACCCAAATAAATAAACAGATAAACGACTGTATGTATGTATGTAAAAGGAAGAGGTTATAGTAGTTCCAATGAGAGAAAAGTTTGTATGTTAAAAAAGAGAGAAACCGCAAACGTTTTTGGTTGTAACGTCCATTTTTTTTTTTTTTAATATTATGCTTTATTTTCCATAATTTTGCTACACGAGTTTCCGGTCTTGTGACTGTCATCAGGCAAAGGGTGGAGATTTACACATATTATTAAAAATAATTAATCTTTTTCTTTATGTTTTTCGATGTTAAATATTCTTGATATGAGACATTCTCTTTTTTGTGTTAGTGATCCAACGTCTTTCTTGAACTGGCAGTGAAAAGTTCTGCGTGAAGGGTTATAAAAGAATTAAAATTAATTCGAGATCTGATTGTGTCTTCTTAGATCTATTTCCATTTTCGTGTGCTTTTGTCAGCACACATGCATATATGTGTATATCCCCTCTCCATACATACACATTGTCTCACTACTAGGAATCAGTGAACACATCTGTACACCCACACACATACACAAAAACACACAGACACACACACATACCGTCCCATTACAAGGAATTAGTACATACACACACACATACACACATACGTACATACACATACTTCCCAAGTTACATGGAATCAGTATACACACGCACATACATACACACATATATATGTACACGGATACACACATACTTCCTAAGTTGTGTGAGGTTTGTGCGAGTGCCTGTGAGTAGTTCCTCTGCTTTTGTCAATATGGGTATATATATATATATATACACACATTCGTGCCCCACAAACATCCGCATGTGAGCGTGCATGTATGTATGTGAGTGGTTTGATCACTGTATTTGGTTACTATGCGTGCATATTGTGTGCTTTTGCGTGTGGTATCATAATCTATTTAGTTCTGGTTTAAATTTGTTTATGAAGTTCTTTTCTTGTATTTGTAGGTAAGAATAATTGTCTGTTTGATATATTGGCATGATTTTAAATTTTCCCTGGTTACATAATGTTTTGTGATACTAAAAGTTGTCTGGTAATTTTATGTTGCTTTTTTGTCGGGAGAATATATATATATATATATATATATATATATATATATATACAATACAGTTCAAAAGTTTGAAACCATCCCTAGAATTAGCACGGGATAAACTTGACAGAATAGTGGATAGATAAATCTCTTGGAGTCATTGAAAAAAGAATGGAATTACTTATCAAACTTACTCTGAGAAACATTTGTAATGAATGCTAAAAATTCGTGGTTTACGGCCACATCAAGTTGAAATATAAACGTGAACATTGGAGTCAACACTTAGAGGCGACATTGACTTCAATGTTCACATATATATATATATATATATATATATATATATATATATATATATATATATATATAATCAGCATATCGTCATTCAAATAATGTTGTTTACATACTCATCCTTTTCATTTTTCTAATCAGTTTTATTGATGTTAAGATAAAATTCATCAAGGACAATGCGATAGATTTCTTTTCTGCCTAAGTACTTTCGATCATTTATAACATCATCTTCACGGGTAACTTTATTAAGGACATGAAATTGTGGAAGAGCCTTGATCGCTTACGCCCTGAAGGGCCCCGGATCATAGAAGAAGAACCGGATCCAAAGCACTTACATTACTATCCTTTACCCCTACCCAGTCCCGTTCTTTTTTTTATTACCCACTCCAACGTAGAGCAGACCCTCAAGATTCTCGTAGCTGTGGGCAACAATTTATTTCGTTAATGTTGCATTTTCTTTGATGTTAAGCAATACGAGCCTTGTTGCCCAGAGTCTTCTCCACGGGTCGTTAAAATGATTTACAGAAAAAAAAGTAAACCGTGAACGTTTTTCCCTCCTAATATGTGTTAGAATAAATATCTTATAGACAAATGTTGAGAAATTCGTCCAGGTCTTACATACTCATATATATATATATATATATATATATATATATATATATATATATATATATATATATATATATATATATATACATATTTCATTAAAAACGACAGACAAGGTAGTACGGTTAAGCTTTTTATTTAAATTTTCTTGTGTTCTGACAAGAACTTTCTTTTCTGGACAAAGGGTGTGTAAGAACTGTCCAAATGTTTTATATTTCCGAGCGCTTTCGGCTATACCTTTAGCCATTATCAAGGATGATTCGATTTTTCGGCTTAATTGAGTGTGTGCGTTCTGTGTATGTATTAGTGTGTGGTAGCGATGTTTTTAATTTCCGAATACGGTTAGTACATTGTGGCCTTGTTCGTAGTTAATATTGTTAAGAGTTGACTTTTTATTTTTTATTATTAAAGCTTCCATTATTTTTAGTCTTTTTTGCAGGTGGATGCAGTTTATATATTTGTGTTTTCTACTAGTATGTTCCTACTGGAGTCGGGTAAATTTGTGTGCGTGTTTGGATGAGTTCTAATGGAGCTGTGATCAGATAGGTGTAACGTAAGACGTCTGGATAAGCGTGTAATTGTGTAACCGATGTAATTATTTATGAGTCCGGTTTGATCAGGAACACATTTCCCTAAGGGACATTTGAACACATAGATAATGTTCTTTGTAATTTTGACTTAGTTGGTGTGTTGTTATTTTTGAGAATAAGGTTGGCTGTCGTAAATTTTTTATAATAGATAATTAATTTGATTTTTTTATTCAGATCATTTGGGGTAGTATATTTTTTTATTATATGCCTTAGAGAATGAAACATGCATAAAGGAAGAATTTCTGCCTAAATATACAACTATATATATATATATATATATATATATATATATATATATATATATTAATAGTGGTACTGGTTTGGAAAATTCGGATAGCTCAACCAGCAGATACGTCAGGACAAACCCGAGGAAAAATTTGGAAATAAAAAAGAAAGAACTAAAAACATCAGAGAAAGACGAAATAAATCGATAAATGCTTTATTTCTTTAGTCCAAAGAATAAAACTCCAAACGAGTAGAAAGACTAAAACGCAGAGTGCTCAGTACGCTAAGTAGAGCGATAAACTAGAATAAATCCGAAGGAGCCAGGTAAATCTACCTTGGTCACACCTAAACGGATCTTCAGGGTAACAGTATTTATTGAGAAAACCATTAAAACCATTAAAAACAAATAGGCAGAAGAAGAAGAAGAAAAAATAACCAAAGCCCCTATTTTAATAACCAGGCTTTTTATGCCTACACTTATAAAGTATCTCTGATCTTTGATTTCATAATTTTTTAGGTTCCTTATGGGTAATTTTTCCTCCATATATAACGAGTAAAACCTGGTGCCAGCCTTAAATTTATGGCATTTTTTTTTTAAATATTTCCCATTTCAAAAAGGAGTCACTGTAATCTTCTTGTTTTATATTCCATATATATGTGCACAGGCTGGTATTACTTTTATAGGTTTCGTGATTAAAGTTACTTAAGTGATTGTAGTAACGTCATATATATATATATATACGAAGAAATATACTCTTAAGGTGTGTTATATTTATGGGATAAAGTGCTCAATATCAGAGATAGAGCGTGTGTAAATATAAACGTGAACATTGAAGTCAAAACTTAGGGGCCACAGGGTCTTTCATGCTAGACGCAAGGTGGCCTGACGATTGCGTTTAGCATGAAACAGACTTCCGACTCTAAGTGTTGACTTCAATTTTCACTTTCATATATATATATATATTAAGACATTTTTTATTTATACGTTCTTTTTATAGATAGAGATATTTAAGTAAATGCTGTTTATAATAAACAGTATTAACAACATTTACTGGCCTGAATGTCCGAAAAATTTTCATAGAAAATATGCGTCCTCCAACAGGAATCGAACCTGTATCCAATACGGAACCGTCATATAGCCTGACGTGCTTTTACCGATTTAGCCACAGAGGAGCGTTTCGGTTAGCAATGTCGATTTTACTGTTTTTAAACTGCAATTATCCATGATTTTCTCTCGTACATTCATATCTGCTCGATGCGTATCCAAATGTAAACAAATGACGTCACACATTATGAAATATTTAAGTAAATGCTCTGTTTATATATATTATAAACAGAGCATTTACTTAAATATTTGTATCTATAAAAGTATGTATAAACATAAAATGTCTTAAAATAATTGTCGGACTTTGTCCATTTCATAATATATATATATATATATATATATATATATATATATATATATATATATATAAATATCAATTTAAAGCATATGATTAGTGGATATTCAAATTTAAGTAGACGCTCTTTTTATTTTAACCTATAGAAGTAGTTATGCCCGCATCGACCGGTTCGCACTCCTTCCAGATATTTTGAATCGGAGTAGCGTATTATCCATTGTTTAGGAATGTGTTCCCAGTTCTTTCTAAATTCTACTTAAATTCTATACTTTTTACATCTCCGCGTAAACAGTGAAAATTTTATTTTTTCCAAAATAGGAGTAGATAGGTTCGCCTATCTTCCGTTTGTCTATATTAGTATTATTTTCTTTAGGTATTACCTTAACGAGAAAATGTGTCCTGGGTATAACGATAAACAACATCTGGCAGCAAGGCCTCTGATCGGAAGGTTTTGAGGAGGGAAAGCCACATCTTAATAGCTGTTGTTCCCAGGCCCACCCTAACCTGCAATGGGCAAATAATTAACCCTTAAACAGATGTCAAATATTATCTAAATATAAAAATATATTTTATAATAAAAATACGAGCAATATATATTTGGAAAAAAAAACCATTGGGGTTGATATACCATAGAACAAAATAAACAAAACCTGATTTACAAACTTACAAAGTATACATATTCTATTCATACGAACTTATCCTAAAAATGTTGTCGGCATTAAATAACCCATTGAGGTTGATATGCCATAAAACAAAATAGACCAAACCAATCTAAAACAAAGAATACATACTCTATTCATACGAACCTATCCTAAAAATGTTGTCGGCATTAAATAACCCATAGAAGTTGATATACCGTAAAACATAAAATAAACCAAACCAAACTAGACTCTTGACAAAACCCTCTTTACAAAAATACAATGAAACCTGATTTACAAACTAGATTTTTGCAAAAATACTAATATAATATTTGATATGCCGTAAAACAAAATAAACCAAACCAATCTAAACAAAAGAATACATATTCTATTCATACGAACTTATCCAAAAATCTTGTCGGCATTAAATAACCAACTTAAGTGTTGAACTACCGTAAAACAAATTAAACCCAAACCGAACTAACGAAAAAAGGTGATATTTCCTAAAAAAAAGAAAGTTTTCATTAATCGAATTTGAGCTCTGTCCTTGATTCATTCACTTACGCAAAAAGACCCTTGGTTAAGGTATAAATCCATCTTGACACTCACTCCCTTGCTATGGATTAAATACCAGGTCAGAATTTGTGGGAACAAGTCTACTACAGAAAGAAAGGGCAATGTTATACGGGAAAATCTGCCTAATCAGTCATAAATCGAAAGAGACATGATCGCCCAAATTGTGTATTCCTGATGGCACTTTACTGTCTTTATCTCTTCTTCCGTCGGCTACGATTTGAATAACAGGACAGAATGGGTCCTATACCCTTGGTTGTCAACAAGTCTAACACAGAAAGAAATGGCAACCTACTGCGGGAAAATCTTCTGCCTAGTCAGTCATGAATCGACAGAGACATGATCGCCCAAGTGTGTATCACGTGATGGCACTTTACTGGCTATATCTCTTCTTCCCTCGGCTATGATTTGAATAACAGGACAGAACGCACTATAGCCTTGGTCGTCAACAATTCTACCACAGATATAAATGGCAAACTACTGCTGGAAAATCTTCTGCCTAGTCTGTCATTGCAAGAACTTAGAACCGTTTAAACGGCGTCCATTTGTGGCTGTTCATTAGTCTGATTGGTCATTTCGAATAAATAGAGAATAAGTGCAATACAAATTTCAGTGTAGGCCATCTGGGGGCAGTAGAAACGCAAATATACGTGAGCGACCCTCTTCAATATGGATTAGCCAGGTCCTCTAGGAGATTCAATAGACTCTCGAGACTAACGTATTCATACTAATCTAAACTATTTAGACGAGAATTTTAAATATTCATTTAATGAAATATGGAACAGTGTGCAACGCCGTTGGCATAAGTTTTACAAACATACACCACCGATGGAGAGAAAAGCTGAGGGAAATTTGTCAGAAGCAGTCGTGGGTTGTGCAAAATTGTGTAAATAATAATTAATATGTGTCTATATCACTGAGATGAGGTATTATGATTACTTGCATTATTCGGACTGTTATCCTCATCTTCATTGCCATATTCACAACTTGTCAGCCTCTATATCTCTGAAATGAGGTATTATGATTACTTGCATTATTTGCATTGTTCGGACTGTTATCCTCATCTTCATTGCCATATTCACAAAGTTTCGGCCTCTATATCTCTGAGATGAGGTATTATGATTACTTGCATTATTTACATTATTCGGACTGTTATCCTCATCTTCATTGCCATATTCACAACTTATCAGCCTCTATATCTCTGAGATGAGGTATTATGATTACTTGCATTATTTGCATTGTTCAGACTGTTATCCTCATCTTCATTGCCATATTCACAACTTATCAGCCTCTATATCTCTGAGATGAGGTATTATGATTACTTGCATTATTTGCATTATTCGGACTGTTATCCTCATCTTCATTGCCATATTCACAACTTATTAGCCTCTATATCTCTGAGATGAGGTATTATGATTACTTGCATTATTTGCATTATTCTGACCGTTATCCTCATCTTCATTGCCATATTCACAACGTTTCGGCCTCTATATCTCTGAGATGAGATATTATGATTACTTGCATTATTTGCATTATTCGGACTGTTATTCTCATCTTCATTGTCATATTCACAACTTATCAGCCTCTATATCTCTGAGATGAGGTATTATGATTACTTGCATTATTTGCATTATTCGGACTGTTATCCTCATCTTCATTGCCATATTCATAACGTTTCGGCCTCTATATCTCTGAGATGAGATATTATGATTACTTGCATTATTTACATTATTCGAACTGCTATCCTCATCTTAGAGATTTTGGCAAGCCAGTTCTTCTTTCATTGAACCACCTGAGGGAACAGATAAGCTGCTACGCTATGCGCATCCAGATTTAGAATTTTTTTACAATGGTACACACCTGGTAAAATGCCTAAGAAAAACTCTAGGTAGATGGTTACAGAGGAAGAGGCACAGTTGTTGGGGATATGTGAGGGAGATGATGGTTGACTCTCGATATGAACTAGTGTTGCTTTTCAGCTAAGACGAAGAACCAAGTTCGTTGACAGGGTACAGTTTCTTCCAGTCATTATCTAGATCAGTCATCGGAATGTATAACTAAAGCTGTATGCTTCGTTATTGCACACTATTGTAAGTGGGGGTAATATACTGTCTAAGTAGTCCACCACTAACAGTGGTTTACCTACTTCACGCCGCTGGCGAGTATTTTATTTTGTTGATGTTATAAAGATTAACATTTCATTTCCAACCTTCGTTAGGTTGTTCCTCATTCGGTGACCTTTTCTAGGTTACAACATAAATCAAAGGACAATGTTTGTCTATTTAAAGTTTTTTCAAGTTTTCAGTATAAGCTGTCGAACATAAAAATCAAATGTATAAGGAAACTGAACAAAATTATTATTATTTATATAGATTAGTTTCTGTGAGAGATTGAGAGAGAGTTCACTGTAATGATGTCCAAATTTTAGAAGCACCCGAATGTGAAACCTATCAAGATCAGTCATCGGAATGTATAACTAAAGCTTTACCATTCATTATGGCAGCGAAAGGCTCCATTGAGGTCTGCTTTAGAGTCCATATCAAAGGCGATACATATAACAAAGTCTTCACAGTGGTGGTAAAAGTTACTAGTTTTTTTTTGTTATATTTTTGGTGGGGGGGGGACTTAATGAATTTGGCAAGCCAGTCTTTCCTTTCTTTTTTTTTTTCTATTTCTATTTCCTTCTTCCTTCATTCTTTTCCTTTTTTCTTTCTTTCTTTTTTTCTTTTTAATATTTTCCGTTCTTTCTTTCCTTCTTTCTTATTAATATTACTTTTCGTTCTTTTTCATATTTTTCGTTCTTTTTACTTTTCCTTCTTTCTTTCTTTTTTTTCTATTTCTATTTCCTTCTTCCTTTCTTTTTATCTTTATATTTCCGTTCTTCCTTCATTCTTTTCCTTTTTTTCTTTCTTTCTTTTTTATTTTTAATATTTTCCGTTCTTTCTTTCTTTCTTTCCATCTTTCTTATTAATATTACCTTTCGTTCTTTTTCATATTTTTCGTTCTTTTTACTTTTCCTTCTTTCTTTCTTTTTTTTCATCAAATTTTCAGTTCTTTTTTTTTTCTTTTTTATTCATCATATTTTCCCGCCTCTTTTCCCTTTTTTCTTTCTGTCTTTTTTCATTCATCTAATTATTTCATATTGTTTACAAATTCATTTGCTTTATTTTCCCAATCGAAATAAAGGGAAGAAAATGACTGTCAGTGTTCTCTTATTTCTTTCTTCATTAATTTTATTCCTCATTTTTTCATTTTTATCTTCTTTTTTCCTTCCTTTCTTCCTTCCTTCCTTCCTTCTATTCTTGAAATTTATAGAGTTTTCCCGCCATTGACTCACTTCGTTGAGTTCAAATTCCCGCCATTTCACAATACGGCCGACATCCATCACAATTAGAATGCGACATTCGAGTTTTTGTGCACTTTTGCCAACGTTCAATTGGACACTTAAGATGTTTTCTCTTTTTGGGGAGAGTTTTTTGCGATTTCTTTTCTTTTCTTTTTCTTCACAACGGGCTTTCTTCAAGACCCAAAAGACTGATTTCTCTTTTCTGTAAGAAACCAAATTAATCATCAATTTATTTAAGAGGGAATGTAGGTGAAAAGCGTCAGATTGGCACGTTTTCTGGAAGAGAAACTTTAAGTTTACAGTCAATGGTAGAGGGAGACAAAAAGAGAAAGAGAAAAGCACATGTAATTTATTATGAACGGTATGGAAGAGATAGATAGATAGATAGATAGATAGATAGATAGAAAATCAACATAGATAGATAGATAGATAGATAGATACATACATACATACATACATACATACATAGATACATAGATAGAAAATCAACATAGATAGATAGATAGATAGATAGATAGATAGATAGATAGATAGATAGATAGATAGATAGAAAATCAACATAGATAGATAGATAGATAGATAGATAGATAGATAGATAGATAGATAGATAGATAGATAGTCAAAAATATTTCTAAATATGAAATTAACATCATACAAACACAGAGAGGGTGAGAGCAGAGGGTAGGATTAGTGAGAGAGACAGGCGGACATTATCAGCTTCATAAATAAAACCATTCTCTGCTGGGTAGGACCTCCGGCCATTGCTCTATCCTGTTTGCTGTCAATACCACCTTTCTCGATATCCCTTCTCCGCATCATCCACAACCCTGCATCGCAATTCGAACGGTCAAGCCCAAAAGTGGCGAGACAGGAAAATGGCTATCTTGGCATGTGACCTTTTCGTTACTCAGTACATCAAGGCCATTTTTATGTCTTGGATTCGCACCAGGGGAAAAATTCTTGCGTGTGTGTTGGCATCGGGCGGAAGCGGCCATCAGCAGAGAAACATTCGTGTCGGCATGGAATGATGTAGACGTGGGGTCGATGTGAGTGCGTCCGCGTGTCTGTCGGCGAAAAGGAAAAGAGAAGAGTTTATGACGGCGCTGTGTCCTGAAAAATGACTACAAAAATGTTAATAGCAGCTGACATTTAATTAAATATTTTTCCACATAAACTTGAAGTAATCTTTGTTTTAATTCCCGGTGTTCAATGAACTTCTGATCACTCTCAATACTTTTACATTTATATATATTCAATGCATTCCTATAGTAAAATGCATTTACATTATACATAAAATAGACATAATCTATCAGTAAATCTAACGTTCATTCCTGACCCCGGACAATCCCTTTCTTCCTCATTTTCAATGCATTCCTATACTAAAATCATTAGCAATACATTTCCATTATACATATAATAGCCCTATTCTAACAGTAATGCTTGCCTTCATTCCTGACCCCGGACAATCCTTTTCTTCCTCATTTGCAATGCATTCCTACAGTAAAATCATTAGCAATGCATTTCCATTATACATATAATAGCCCTATTCTAACAGTAATGCTTGCCTTCATTCCTGACCCCGGACAATCCTTTTCTTCCTCATTTTCAATGCATTCCTATAGTAAAAACATTAGAAAGGCATTTCCATTATACATATAATAGCCCTATTCTAACAGTAATGCTTGCCTTCATTCCTGACCCCGGACAATCCTTTTCTTCCTCATTTTCAATGCATTCCTATAGTAAAAACATTAGAAAGGCATTTCCATTATACATATAATAGCCCTATTCTAACAGTAATGCTTGCCTTCATTCCTGACCACAGAAAATCCCTTTCTTCCTCATTTTCAATGCATTCCTATACTAAAATCATTAGCAATGCATTTCCATTATACATATAATAGCCCTATTCTATCAGTAATGCTTGCATTCATTCCTGATCTCTGACAATCCCTTTCTTCCCTATTTTCAATGCATTCCTATAGTAAAATCATTAGCAATACATTTCCATTATATATATAATAGCCCTATTATATCAGTAATGCTTGCCTTCATTCCTGACCCCTGACAATCCATTTTTTCCTCATTTTCAATGCATTCCTATAGTAAAATCATTAGAAATACATTTCCATTATACATTTAATAGCCCTATTCTATCGGTAATGCTTGCCTTAATTCCTGACCCCTGACAATCCCTTTCTTCCTCATTTTCAATGCATTCCTATAGTAAAAACATTACCAATACATTTCCATTATACATATAATAGCACTATTCTATCAGTAATGCTTGCCTTCACTCCTGACCACAGACAATCCCTTTCTTCCTCATTTTCAATGCATTTCTGTAGTAAAATCATTAGTAATGCATTTCCATTATACATATAATACACCTTTCTATCAATATTTATTTCTATCACTGATTTTCAATGCATTTCCATGAAAAGACTTGAAGCAAGAGAAACAAAGAAAAGAGTACTGAACTGTTATGTAATATCAGTCCTCCTATATGGCAGTGAATGCTGGACAATCTCCTCAGAGATGAAGTGGAGATCTGAGGCAGCAGAAATATTGTTCTACAGAAGGATGCTGAGAATCTCATGAACTGAATATGTGAACAATGACTAACTTTTTCAGAAAATGGAAACAATTGGGGAACTTATACATAACACCAGGAAGAGGTATTTGAAGTTTCTACGGTACATAATGAGGAAAGCAGGATTAGAAAATCTGATACTCACAGGACATATTGAAGCAAGTGAGAGAGAGGAAAACAATGTATACCATTCTTAAGAGACACGGCATATTGGAGAAGACGGCGGTTAAACGGATGGTGGTACAGGCTTTATAAGAATTAGGAAAAAGACAACATCTATTAACAGCTACGAAGGACATGGAATTGTGGAGAGCCGTGATCGCCTACGTGCTCAAGAAAGTCGGCTCATAGAAAAAGTGAAAATGTGTTTTCGTGCTTGCATTTTGAGATGTGTTCTGATCACTTATTTGGTAAATTGTGTTGGTCTGGGAAGGTTATAATATCTATTTTCTCTTCCGGACAGAGTTTACAGTAATTGCATTTGTTGTAGGCAGATTCTGTTTTCTTTATTTTCCATGATACTTTTTGTGATTTGATATTTCGTTTTTAACATCCCACATATGTTTAGAAAGTATTGTGCTGTTTGATATGACACACACACATACACACACACACACATATACATATATATATATATATATATATATATATATATATATATATGGTTGTACCGTTTTCATGAATAATAATGACAACTTCTGTCTATTCCATTTATTAGCTTAAATATTATTAATATTATTATTATATATATATCAATATTATTAATTATTAAATATTTTCATATTTCCGAAATAGTTGTTTTATATCATCGATAAATTTACCAAAGTTTTTTTTTAAGTACTTTTGAACGTTGCTTTATTTATTTTCAAGGAAATGCTTTTTTGTGTGTTTATGTATCTGTTTTGGCTAATTTCGGTGTTCCTTCTTTTTAAGGTAACGTCATTTAAATAGTCAAACTGGATTTTTACGTGTTTTATTTTATTTATTTATTTATTGTATTCTTAAAGAGGTTACAAACAGACCACGGTGGTACTCGAGTGAAGGAACACCAGCATGCGCGGAGATGAAAGAAAGAGAGGTTTATTGTACAAAAGAAATTACTACTAAAAGACAGGGAATCAGGTGGTAGGCTAGTAATTCCCGAAGTCCCCACGTATATCCTGTGCTCACCAAATATAGCTACGGATATAGTCAGTCCACATAGGCGATAGGGAGTTTTTTATACAAACTGCAATATGCGATCCCCTATGTTGAAAAGTACGTTATTTAATTTTGGTAGTTTCACTTGCACAACAACTGACTTCCAGAATTTTGACTTTTTCTTTGTATTACTAGCAATATATTTTGGTGGACCTACTAAATTTTGTCTTATACTAATTATATTTTGCTTATTGGTCATATGTTGATATATATCTGCGCGAATAACATTAAATTTAGTCGATATTATTCAATCAAAACTGTTTGAAATTATTCTTGCTTCCTAATTTCTTTATATATATATATATATATATATATATATATATATATATATATATATATATATATATATATATATATATATAATTAAAGAATATCAAGTAATTAATATCCCACAGGTAATAATTTTTATTTCATGAAGGCTCTAAAAACACCAGCTCTCAATATTCAATGGGATTTTAAGTGTTTTCTATTCTTTAATTAATTATAATTTTCCTCTGTTTTTTGATATAGAGCTCTTCTTGGGTCTATTGCCGCCTGGAAATTCTATACAGATTACATTACTGTATCATTAGAGAGAAAGAGAGACTTTTATTTTGTTTTGTTTTATGCCATATAAAATTCAATGTGTTATTTAATGCCGACAAGATCTTTTTTGCACGTAATAGGTTTTGTCAAAAATATGTTGCTGGCAATCTTTTTTTTCCAGAAACGTATTGCTCGTAATAATTCTTCTTCAAAATTTATTGCTAGAAATAATATTTACAAAGTAATTCTGGTTTGACACTTTTAAACTTTCATAATGTTTTGACCCCAGTTTGAGGGTTAACTATTTACCCATAGCTGGGACCCTAACAGATTCTACGGCCCCGGGTCAGGGTGAACCTGGGAACAACAGCATTCAAGAGGTCTTGTTGTTGGACGTAGTTTATCGTCTTACCCAAGACACGGATGTCGTTTAGCGTCATTCCCAGGACGGATATATATATATATATATATATATATATATATATATATATATATATATATATATATATATATATATATATATATACATAACAATTTAAAGAATACACACACACACATACAGATATATATATATATATATATATATATATATATATATATATATATATATATATAGTCAAAACGAATTAAAGGAAATAAATAAGACAACCAATATTGAATATTGTGCCAACTGTTTTAGAAACATTATAAAATAAATACAAATAACCCGAAAACAATAATAAAACAGACTGTCACCGCTCAGTTTTGACATCAGTGTCCAAGCTTATATATATATATATATATATATATATATATATATATATATATATATATATATATATATATATATATACAAATGAAAGAAAGAACAGATGGAGAAAAAATACTGTTCGTAGCATTTACTTTTAAAAAAGCTCTCACTAGAAAGTAGAGGAGTATATTATTATTATTATTATTATTATTATTATTATTATTATTATTATTATAATTTTGTTATAATAGATTATAATAAAAACGTTTTGAAATCGCCACACAAATGCTTTCATGTTTCAATACTATGATTGTACTTCTTAAGGAGATGGTAACTAAATGGTAAAAATGATTCTAATCACCTGTTATTTACCATCGCCTGAAGAAGTACAATCACAGTATTGAAAGCATTTCTGTTTTTATTATAATCTCTTATAATAAAAAATATAATATAGTCTGTGTGCGTGTGTAAAAAAAAATTCCGAAATATTCATCTCCCGAAAATAGTCATGTTAAAAGCAATCTGTCTACTCACTTAATCGATCCTAACCAATATTTTTTATTTGACATTGATAATATGAATCTTAATCGTTTCCTTATAAGGAAACATTCGGCATTCATTGAACGAGCAGCCAATGCTACACGAGTTACGTTTTTGTTCACTACCTAACTATGGGAATGGGATCAAAGTGTAGTATCTGTTCTCCTCATCACTAATGCTTATGGTAATATTAACCGTTTCCTTAGAAGGAAACATTCGGCATTCATTGTCCGAGAAGCCGGTAATGCGTTCGTTTGAAATGTATCTCTCTTTAAATAATCTTTCAGCAAAATATATTTCTCAGGTCCAGTAGGTATTATCGCTCTTTTCAGTGATGACAGAGTTGGGATTCTTTATAATCTTTTATTTTAGGATACTTTGACATTGTGCGGTGGTTAGCAAGCTTGTCTCCCTAAATCAATTACGAAGTGAATTCGATCCTCACTGGGTGCCCTATACTTTCGGCCTTGTGCCACATCTGAGCTACGCTTAGAAAATCATTGGGCACAAGTGGTTAGCAAGATTGTCTCCCTAGATCAATTACAACTGCGTAGAGAGTACGATCTTCACTGGGTACCCCATACTTTTGGCCTTGTGCTAGATCAATTACGACTGAATAGTGAGTTTGATCCTCACTAGGTGCCCAATAATTTCGACCTTGTGTCACATCTACGCTTAGAAAATAATTACGAATTTGTGTCCCATCGCTTCTCACTACCTTTTATTTGGGTGTCTGGCACAAGGCTGTAACCGATGGAGCACTCATTAAAACACGTGCCGAACCGGTTGAGAGTGTTAGCAAGCCGTAAATCAATACGCTTGTGATGCTTCATCCCAGAGCCGTGTTTCCATTCGTATCATTCCCAAATGTGGGAGATTTGCCACTGACCGTTTATACTCTAGCTATATGTGTATGTGTGCGCGACTGTAAAGGGGGTGTCGTGTGTACAATCAACGTTGTCGCATCGTAAATCCGTTTCGATCGATCGATACTTTTAACTCATTCTGAATCTTCGAATTGACGTTGCTACCGCTACCGATGTCGACGATTTTCCCTTTTTCAAAAAATGATACAAAAAAGAAATTGAAAAAAACAAACAAAACGAAACTCTATCAAGAAATATATATATATATATATATATATATATATATATATATATATATATATATATATATATATGTTTTGAATTTGTAGTAATAAAGATTAAAACCTTTCGTAAAAACCAAGATTTAATCGCAAAAATGTTTCTTAAAAGTCAATACTCTTTTCCTCAAGCAAAGCATTTTACGCTTACGTTCCTTTGACACAAGTATTATTCACATTTTCATGTATTATTAACATTGTCAGCCATATTTATTTCCGATCATGCGCAATGAAGACATCAATGAAGTCATAATAAAAACTAAAATGGAGTATGAGCCTAAATTGATGCAAATATTTGGCAATAATTTATCCAGTAACTTAAAGATGAGAGTAAATATTTTAATTAATTAATAATAATAATTCTTTATCCAATAATAAACTAAGATGAAAGACAAAAATTAATAATTGTTGACAATGCTTCATCTGATAAAAATGAAAATGATATTGAACGCTTTGACATATATATGTGTGTGTGTGTATGTATGTATGTATGTATGTATGTATGTATGTATGTATGTATGTATGTATACAAAAAGTTATTTGTACCCAAAGAAATGAAACATAGCTTTAAGCAACACAGACGTCATACCTTAGGAACCTTTCGGCCAACACTTTTTCAAATGTATTTGTTGGCGATTGGAAATACAAATGAAGACATACTCAATAAAGTAAATGAAGAAGGAAAGATGGAAAACGGTTAAAAGAGAAATTTTAATGACACAAAATTAAAATTGAACAGGGGTGGGCGGGGTTGAAAATAACAAGTTCCACAAGAGTATAAAATGGAAAAAAGACACAAATCCTCCAACAAACTCATATATATACGCGCGAGCACGTGTGTGTGCATGTGTGTGTGTGTGAGTAAATTTTAAATGTAATGTATCTGTAGAAGAGACAGAGTTAAAAACAAAGAGGAAAAACTATACTTAGCCGACGCGTTTCGTCCACTGAAGGACTTTATCAACGCAACATTTGATTGTCTTGATAAAGTCGCTCAGTGGACGAAACGCGTCGGTTACGTATAGATTTTCCTCTTCTTTGTTTTTATTCACACACACACACACACACACACACACACACACACACACACATGCACACACACACACACACACACACATATATATATATATATATATATATATATACATATATCATTATATTTTTATTATAACAGATTTTAATAGAATATTTTGAAATTGCTACAGGAAAAAGTTTCATGTTTCCATACTATGTTTGTACTTTCAATAGTAAGTTTGTACTTTCATATTTTAATACTATGTTTGTTGTTCTTCAGGCAATGGTAGGTAGTTACTTAGTATCATCTGAAGAAGAACAAATATGGTATTGAAACATGAAAGCATTTGTGTTAGCGATTTCAACATGTTTTTATTATAATCTCTCATAATAAAAATATAATAATATATTTTGTATTGAGCACTTTTTCTAAAAGTAAATCCTACGAACAGTGGACGTATTAAGTCTGTTTATTCTTTGTTTTAGTTCTTTCAACTCCACGAGTTAATTTCTTGTTGACTGTAGAAAACTGATAAAAAAAATTCCAAAATTTTCTTTTAAATGATTTTTATTTTCCAAAGTACATTCTATCTCGCCTGAAACCATCTTCAGGGGTTGCATATCTATGTGTTATGCGTTAACACCGTAAATTTCACAATATTTATTACCCTCTATAAAAATAAGGTAATTTATGTGATTTTTTAAAAGATTTTTTTTATATATATGTGTATGTGTGTGTGTGTGTGTGTGTGTATGTATATATATATATACGTGTGTATCATGCTACGTTTGAACACCAAATTTTGAACTTAATTTGACTAGAGAAAATGGATATAGAGTTTGGTCAACGCTAATTTTAGATCTCGAATACAATGCGACCACCTTAAAATTAGCTTCAAAATTTGCATAATTCCCGAGAATATACGATATCTATCTATCTATCTATCTATCTATCTATCTATATTTATTAAAGACATTTTTTATGTTTAACGTTCTTTTTATAGATACAAGTATTTAAGTAAATGCTCTGTTTATAATAAACAGTATTAAATAACATTTACCGGCTTGAATGTCCGAGAAATTTTCATAGAAAATATTCGTCCTTTGACAGGATTCGAACCTGCATCCTATACGGAACCGCCATTTAGCCCGGCCTAACCACTCGGTCACAAAGGATCGTTCGGGTGGTAAGGGCGAATTTAATGCTTATAAACTTCAATCTTCCATGAATCTCGTACATTCATAACTGCTCATAGCGTATCAAATGTAAACAAATGACGTCATACATTAAGAAATGGACAAAGTCCGACAATTTATTTATTAAAGACATTTTTTATGTTTAACGTTCTTTTTTATAGATACAAGTATTTAAGTAAATGTTTAAAACAGGGAACCGGGAGAGACAGTAAAGAGATAAACATTGCTTAGAGCTACAAAGAATAGAAAATTGTGGTGAGCCATGATAAACGTAAAAAGAAAAATTGAAAAAAAAGTTAGATAATGGATAGCAGCTCGGATAAAGGAAACGGAGGGCCGAGTTCGAGTTCCAGTTGAGTCAGTTTTTTTTCCCCCTTACGTGTATCTCTTCTCCCCCAGCTATTGGTTAAATAAAAGAACAGCCTGGGTGCTATGGCTTTTGATGGCAACCGATCTAGGAGAAAGAAAACTATGAAACCAAACCAGCCTGATAAGATCTGAAAAACATCAGGATATCTTGCCCAAGATACACTACGGCTGAATGTAACAGGCCCAAATGCCATTAGAACTCGGATCTCCTGTTTCTCATCCCGAGTCGCCCTCCACTACTCATCCAAATTGACTTCGTATGATATCGATTACCAAAATAACAAACAAAGCCCGCCATAACCTTTTCGTGTCCGCTGTTGCACGAGTGAAAGATATTTTAAGACATGTTTCTTTCATACGAGACAAGCGTTAATTTTATTTTATTTTATCGATAATGTACACGGAAAAGGTTAAAATACATATTATGTTAAAATGAAATTTATACCGACTTTCGTCTATCTTTACAACCATGTCTGTCTGAGCACCAAAAAGTGAACAATATTCAGAAACAATTTGGTGGTCAGTTTTGGTGTGAAATAAAATATGTTCTATATAATGGGAAAT
>OZ010615.1:7842780-7855280 GCA_963932145.1 Acanthosepion lycidas | reverse complement strand
CCATGGAAATTTTTGATTTCAATTCTGACTATACTATTAAAACTCGTAAATTTCAGAAATAAGTCATTCCCCAAAAAATTTCGCTTGAAGATGGAACAGAGCCTACTTTAACTCAAGTTAATTCAAATATTATTTTGAAGTTTTCGGCTCTTGTTTTGAAACACGAGACCTCTTATGTAGCGAGTTGGAATCATATTTTTAAATAAGTAATTATATTTATGCTCTACTTTCGTATCGAGCACTATTTTTTAAAAATAATAACAAAAATACTAAGGAACTTTGGATTATTTACCAAACCAGTTTCTTTCCTATTTTCTACAATATTTTCACATATATATATATATATATATATATATATATATATATATATATATATGTAATTCGCCTTTCTGAACTTAAGAAGAGATGACGCAGTTTTTAAGTATAACTGTGAAAAAAATGCGTAAACATTGCTTAGAATTAATATAATTTTATACAGGATGTCTCTAAAGTCCGAACAATAGGAAATCTCATCTATATAATAAATGCGAATGTCAGTGTGTCACACTTTTTCAACTTTACTCCTAGAGGCCGTAGCCCAACATATCATACCATTTTGGAATCGAGCCGATTCCATGAGCAAATTAAAACCATTCCATGTCGGATCCGGAACCGCATTCCTGAAGATTTGGATTCCCGAATTTTCATTACTGCGATTGTTTGCGCATTCCGCTATCTTGGCGTCTACTGATAACAGAATTAAAGGGACACAACTCTCTAACTTTCGATAGCTCATGTTCAAATGACAAAAAAAATACTGTTTTCAAATTACACTGTTTCGAAATAAAATTGTCCGTTTTTTTCAGCTTGACTCGTAGAGGCTGTAACCCAACATCCAATACCATTTTGGATCAGTCCAACTCGTTGAAAAAATTAAAAACATTCCGGGTCGTTTCCAGACCCATAATCTTGAAATTGTGGATTCCAAAACTTTCATTACTGCGATATGATTTTGCGACGAATCTTTTGTACGATAGCAGTTTTTATAACTTGGAAATAAATTTAGGAATAATCAAAATGAATGACGAAATCCAGCGAAAGTCACCAATGAAAGAAAAATAAATCTTTGTACGGAAAGTAAGAACATACGTAGATCAGAGTGTCTTTAAATTAAGTGGCGGCAGAAGAATTATTGTTGAACTTTTAAAACACTAATTCAATCAATACTGAGTTCTTCTGTAGTTTATTGTTAACTATCGCATTTACTCTTCCCTAGCTATTGTGACGAAGGCTTAAACAAGAAAGAGACAAAGAGAGAGTGAGAAAGAGATAGAGAGAAGGAGAGAAAGACAAAGAGAGTGTGAAAGAGAAAGAGAGAGAGTGAAAGAGAGAAAGAGAGTAAGAGCGTGAGAAAGAGAGAGAGAGAAAGAGATAGAAAGAGAGAGAGATAGAGAGAAAGAGTGAAAGACAAAGAGAGTGTGAAAGAGAAAGAGAGAGAGTGAAAGAGAAATAGAGAAAGTGAGAGAGAGAGAAAGAGAGTGAGAAAGAGAGAGAGTGAGAAAGAGAGAGAGAATCAGTGAGAAAGAGAGAGAGAAAGAGATAGAAAGAGAGAAAGAGAGTGTGAAAAAGAAAGAGGGAGAGTGAAAGAGAAAGAGAGAGAGAAAAAGAAAGACAGTGAGAGAGTGAGAAAGAGAGAGAGTGAGAAAGAGAGAAAGAAAGAGAGGAAAATTATTATTATTTGTTTTGTTTTTTTTGTTTGTTTTAAACGTGATTTCTTTGCAATGAAATTTTTGTACAATAACAATTTTTATAAGTCGGAAATACATTTGGGAATAATTAAAATTAATTGCAAAATTCAGCAAAAAACTCCCACAGAACGTAATGAAGGAGAGTGAGAAGAAAGGACTAAATATCAAATGCAAGAAGATAGAATGCACGGTTGTTAGCAAAATGATGAAGCCAATGTATGAATTGCAAATCAGAGGTACCAAAATCAAACAAGTGTGGAAATTTAAATAGATTAGAAGTGTTTTGACAGAAGATGAAAAGAGCGACAATGTGATCCGAAGGCGTATTTGTATAGCCAAATAGGAATTCCAAAAGCAAACCAGAATACTAAGAAACAGGAAAATTTTGCCAGAAACAAGGAAAAGATTACTAAACTATTAAGTGATATCTGTCATCCTGTATGGCAGTTAGTGCTGGGTAATCTCATCGAAGATGAACAGGAGATTTGAAGCAACAGAAATGTTGTTCTACAGAAGGATGCTGAGGATACCGAACATGTGAGATAAAATAAAAACAAAAATGAATATTCATATTTACCACCAGGTAGATGGTGTTCTACAGGAGGATGATGAGAATGCCATTAAGCAACGAAAAAGTCTGAAAGAAAATAAAAATTAAAGAGGACATTCAGAATCAGAAAAAGATAGCTGAACATTTTTGGGCTCATAATGAGGAAGGAATGCTTGGAGAATTTGATCCCTATTTCCATGGCAAGAGAACATGCGAAAGCTACGTGTCACTAATCTGACTCGTTTATGTAAATGTGTGCAGAATGGGGTACACAGGGTTGATCAAACGTTGGTAAGGGGTACTAGAGATCGGAGGTCGTGGAGGGACATGAACTTCCACTTCCTGAAGGTATACAATATATAGAAGAAGATATATGACAAAATCTAGATGAGAACCCGACGGAATAGCAAATATATATGACAATTTATGAAGATGTTTATTTTGACACGTTTCGGAGATGAAACTTTCATCATCAGAGAATTGGGCTGCACAAAAACTAAGCCCAATTATATTGCTGAGAAACGCCGTAGTAGGAATATTGAGGATGTCATTTCTAACAGAAAATCCGAAACTACTCAAAATTTAAAGAATTTCCTTGATAAAGATGTAGGCTTTATAATACCTGAAACGTGCCAAAAAGGCTATTAAAAGTTTTATGAAAGATTGTAAATGTGAATTAACAATGGCGAAACATCTTTTGGGCGATATTAATTTTCTTTGTGGCTTCATTTGTTCATGACACATTTTTCTTTATATCTTATGTTGCATCCTTTCTATTTGGCGTTTCAAATGCAATAATGTCGTTCTCTACACACACACACACACACACACACACACACACAGAAGCACCTTGAGGTAGTGTAATGTTAACAAACTTGTCTCGCTAGAACAATTACGACTGAATAATGAGTTCAATCCTCACTGGGTATCTCTTACTTTCAGCCCTGTGCCACATCCAAGCTACGCTTGGAAAATCACTACACACACACACAAGCATTTGGATTTCATTGTGTACTGGTATTTATTTGCTCGGTTGTAATAAATACATTGAGCTCATTTTGTAAATCAGTCTTGATATTTTATATTAGCCGGCCATTAATATTCGCGGATACCCGTCCACTAGGGTGGCTAACCAATCCTTATTGCAGACGCTTGCTCAGACGCATTTGTGTTTATTCAACACTCACCAGTGCCTTATACTGTAACTAAGCTGAGCAGATCCTCTAGGAAAGAGCGTGTTATCTAACGTGATCAACAAGGTCTGCACGCTCAAGCCATCAGCCACGATGACTTGTGACTTAATGCTAGCATGGATGAACCCAATTTCAATCGTCTATCCAATTTCACTCACAAGGCTTGGATCAACCCGTGGTATACTTTTCAGGCAATTTCCAAAGGTGCCGCACGCTGGGTTCGACCACTCTAGCATCAGAACAAATCGACCATGATGAGATTTGAACCCGAGTCCCATGGCCAGAAAGAACGTTATAAGCGCACGGCCAGTACAGATTTATTACTCTCTCTGTCTCTCTGTCTGTCTGCCTGTCTCTTTCTCTCTCCCTCTCTCTCTCTCTCTCTCTCTCTCTCTCTCTCTCTATATATATATATATATATATATATATATATATATATATATATACATACTATACAATTTTGTATAATTTTATATATAAACAAACAATATTTAGAACAATAATATGACGAACTGTAAAAAAGTTTTTGTGACGCGTTTCATTCATTAGAATTTCATTGGACTTGACTTTGATTATGTTGCCACGTCTAGACATGTGCACGAAACGAAAGATGCTGATAGTTTCATAATTTCATTGAATTCTATTTAAGAGCATTCACAATTTGCAACCCTCAATATTTACACGAAGACGATAAATGTATTGAAAATACATTCAAGATCATTCAATACTCTATTTCATATTCAATGCGAGACAAAAGTCTTATAACATATTCCAAAATAGAAAATTGTCCTTCCTGACAAATCCAATGAATCAAAAAAATATATTGTTCTACCCATTAACTCTATCATAGCTAAAACCGTATATAATTTATCTGATCTCAACATAAAATTTAATACAACTGCATCTAAAACAATAAAAAAAATTATCAATAAAATAATGTCCAAATTTGACCGGGAGATTTACTCTATCAAGTGCAGGAATTGCCAGGGAGTATACATTGGTGAAACCTCAAGAAGTTAAAAAAAAGACTTTATGAATACAAAAGGGACATCTTTAAAAACAACATACAAATGGCATTGTTTGTGTACCGTAACGAAACTGACCATAATTTTGACATAGGGAACGCTACTTTGATTAAAAGAGGAAATAATCCACTAACACGAAAATGTCTGGAAAGTGCCTTGATCGCTAGTTCAGCCACGGTAAATTTGTGCCCAGGTTCTTACAATATATCACCATTCTTGGTAAATTTTCTTTTGTCACAATGTGGGATAGTCAAGGACAAAGGTGATGGAGAGAAAAAAGAAAAAGAAAACAGATGAATTTGGCTGGATTGAAAAAATTCTTTCAAAAAACTATTCTTTCAAAATATTAAGACTCTCTCGTTCCATGCGAATATATATCATACCACGTGAGAGACCGAAATATCAACAACAGAACAATATGTTTAGATGCAATGTAATGTGTTGTGACTACTTTGAAATGTAAACATCCCAAAATAGTTCGACGTCATAGAACAACATCTTGAATTTAATTCCGCGATCTTTATTGTCGCATAACAATTTTCTATGTCGACTTAACAGAATATCATATTTGATAGTGAATATCTTTGTTTAAATGTCCGTATAACCACTCTGAAGATGGCTCATGTGAGCCGAAAGCTGACATCAAGGAACAAGCATAATAAAAAAATATCCTAATGCAGGTCTATTTTTGTCTTTATTTTCACTTGAAATTAAAGCAAATATACTAAGTTTAGAACGACTCATGATTAAACATAATAGACATTCCTTGTCTGTTATATATTCAACAATATATGTTTAAATAAATATATATATGTGTGTGTGTGTTTGATTGTTCGGAATCGAACCTCTTCCAGAAGATGGAAAATGATATCGTATAATTCCGAAAATAAACAAAAAATACGCTCAATTCGCACTGTAATTGAATATTCCATTTATTTTCCATTTCTTAAGGATCCGTCAGAGTTAAAGCAAACGGATGACTAACAACTTTACGTGTCGATCGCTTCTTTCAACACCATTCCCATGATGTCAGCCATTTTCAATCTGCCTGGTCAACGTAACAATCACGTCTGCTTCTTCCATTCTTCGCCATGATAGTTTTTCGCTACTCCCTTTGACGACGACGAGGAAATGACTTTGCTATCTAAATGCGTAGGCTTTCATTTTCTTGCAAAACTTTATTTCTTCTTCACCCTCCTTCAATCTATCTTTTACTCTTGCTTTCTCTCTCTCTTTCATTCTTTCTCTATCTTTCTTTCTTTTCTTTTTTCTCTCTCTCACTTTGTCTTTCTTTCTTTCTCTCTCTTTTCCGTCTTTTTTCTTTCTTTCTCCATATTTATTCCTCCCTCTTTCTTTCTCACTCTCTTTCTTTCTCTCTCTTTTTCCGTCTTTTTTCTTTCTTTCTCCATATTTATTCCTCCCTCTTTCTTTCTCACTCTCTTTCTTTTTATTTTTCTCTCTTTCTTTCTCATTTTCTTCATGTTTCTTACCCTCTCTCTCCCTCTTTTTCTTTCTCTCGCTGTTTCTTTCACTCCCTTTCTTTATCTTTCTCACAACTTCTTTCTTCCTCCCTTTCTCTCTCTCTTTCTTTCTGTCCCTCTTTCTGTCTCTCTTTCTGTCATCCCTATCAGTTTCTTTCTCATTCTTTCTATTTCTTCCTTTCTTTCATTCTCTATCTTTATTTCTCCCTCCCTCCCTCTTATTTTGACTGTCTTTTATCCCCTTTGTTTCTTTTTTCTCTTTCCTTTTCTGCTTCTTTCTTTCAATATCGATCACTTTCTTTCTCTTTATTTTTCTCTCTCGTTCTTTCTCACTTTCTTCATCTTTCTTACTTTAAATTTCTTTCTCTCTCTCTCTCTCTCCCTGTCTTTCTTTCTCTCGCTCTTTCTTTCTTTCACTCCCCTTCTTACTTTCTTTTTTTCTTTCTGTCAATTTCTCTCCCCCTCTCTCGTTCTTTTACTCTCTCTTGCACTCACTCTCAATTGCTCCCCGTCTCCGCCTTTCTTTCTTTATTTATTTATTTATTTATTTTTCTTTAATTCTTTCTATGTTTTTCTTTCTTTCTTTCTTTCTTTCTTTATTTCTTTCTTTCTTTCTTTCTTTCTTTCTTTCTTTCTTTCAATATGTATCACTCTGTCTTTCTATCTATTTCTCCCTCTCCTTTTTCATTCTCACTCGATCACTCTCTCGTTCCCTTTCTTTCTCCCACACTCGATAACAGCATTGATTTTTTCATAAAAAAATATTTGACGTGTGATCATCCTTAAGATATGGCCAGGAAAGCCTGACTCATCAAGATCTACACTTTCTACAGAATGGCCGAGTACAAGGGATGTTTTCTTAGCTCAAATACGCTTATAAACGAATTTATCTCTGACTTTCTCTCACTCTCCACATATAGACATATATATATATATATATATATATATATATATATATATATATATATATATATATATATATATATATATGTGTGTGTGTGTGTGTATATATATATATATATATATGTATGTATGTATATACACGCACATAGAAATGCAAGTATAACTGATATATATAGAAATATATATATATGTATATATATATATATATATATATATATATACGCATATATATATAAATATAATTGATATATATATACATACATACAAGTACACATATATATACAATTATAACTGATACACACACACACATATATATATATACATCAGTTATAATTGTATATATATGTGTGCACTTATGTATGTATAGCTATATATCAGTTATATATATATATATATATATATATATATATAAATATATATATATATATATATATATATATATATATATATATATATATATATATATGCGTTTATCTATATATATATGTGAATTCAAAACCTGTGGAGGGCCGTAGGGGGACCTTGTGGCACGTAGTGCATTAGATCACTGTATTGGGCCCTTCAAAAAGTGTGGATAGTCTTGCACGAAAGCTTCACCACTATAATCAAATCTCATGTGCTGGTGTCGGTTTCCTAGGAACTGAACTGCTTGACCCTCATACGTCGAATTCGACGGGAGAGTCGAGAGAGTATATATATCGAAATGAGAGAAAGGACACTTCGAGTAAAATTCCACTGTTCGTAGGATTTACTTTTAGAAAAAGTGCTCAATATAAAGTAGATATATATATATATATATATATATATATATATATATATATATATATATATATATACATAATTTAAATAATGTACAAATGGACCCCTACCTTTCTAAAGTGAATTTAACGATTTCGAATTCCAGAAAGGTTCCTTAGATTCACTTACGCGCAAATACCCTTGAGAAAGTTACGAATCTTTCTATTTTCGCCCCGGTTGTGGATTAAATAGCAGGATTCACTAGGTTCTTTAGCCTTGGTTGGCATCCAGTCTACCGCAGAAATAAATGGCAACCTATTGCGAGAAAAAATCTGCCTAGTCAGTCATGTAACGCTTAAATATGTATCACGTATGGAACATACCTGATTGAATGTACAGAGTAAGCAACTCACGATTTGCTTACTTTGCACATTACTATATATATATATATATATATATATATATATATATATATATATATATATATATATATATATATATCCAAATGTGTGAACAGATGGAGTAAAAATCAACTGTTCCATTGCCTGAGGAAGTACAATCATAGTATCGAAACATGAAAGCTTTCATGTATCGATTTCAACATATTTTTATTATAATCTCTTATAATAAAATAATATATATAGATATGTATGCATTATATATATATATATATATATATATATATAATCCTTTATTCATCGTCATATTTTTTTCCTTATAAAATTAAAACTTGGAGACGAAATAATTGTTTGTAGACCGAAAGATGTTTTATTTATTTTATTAATATTTTTATTAGGGATTATTCGAAAGTACTTGCATTTTATGAAAAAATAAACTGGAAACAACAGACAACAGTTTTATAAATGAGGATCACATCATTCTGTGGATTAACAGTATTTTAATGCATACATTATATACTACTATCGATGGATATCGCCAATAATAGCATTAATATTGCTGATTGATTCTATGCGTGATTATTTCTTTATATATATATATATATATATATATATATATATATATATATATATATATATATATATATGATCGACTCTCCCGTCGAGATTCGAACGTATGAGGGTCAAGCAGATCAGTTTCCAGGAAACCGACAGCCCGACACCGGCACATGAGATTTGATTATAGTGGTAAAGGCCTCGTGCAGGACCATCCACACTTTTGGACTCGTGCAGGACCATCCACACTTTTTGGAGGGACGAATATAGAGACCTGATGCACCGAATGCCACAAGGTTTCCATACGACCCTCCGCAGGTTTTGAATTCAGAGTTGTCCTTCTCCTAGACCAGTTGCCATCCAAGGCTATAGAACCCAGTCTGTCCTGCTATTTTACCCATAGCTGGAGGGAGAAGATGAGTATTCATACCTTTCCCAAGGGTATTAGCACGTAAGTGAATGTAATACATACACACCGACGAGAAAACATATATATATATATATATATATATATATATATATATATATATATATATATATATATATATATATATATATATATATATATATATATATATATATATATATATATATATATATATATATATATATATATATATTAGGTTGGTGCAAAAATAATGTCGTTTTCTCACATAGTAACATATGTGAGAAAACGACATTATTTTTGCACCAACCTAATGGATTTGACTGGAATTCGAGCTCGGCTCTCCGATTCCTCAATCCAAGCCGATAACCATTACTCCACCGCGCCTCAACATGCTGCATGTGTATATATATATGTATATATATACATACACACCGACGAGAAAACACACACACATACAGTAGCGTCCAAAACTAAGGGACAAAATAACAACTTTGAAAATCTGAAATTTTGACAACTGGTAGTCGTTATCATCCATAATAACATACTAAAATTTGAATCATTTGCAAAGGATAGAAAAAGAATTATAACAATTATTTATTTATTTTCAAATTTGGAACGTCCAAAAGTAAGGGACAAAATTGAGAAAAACAATGTAAACGGCAAAAAAACAATAAAAATACATGTACAATCAATATTTAGTAAATGAGCCCTTGCTCTCAATGACAGCTGCACATCTTCGACTACAAGAACAAATCAGTTTTTGACAATCCTCGATACTAATTTTAGACCATTCTCCTTGAAGCTTTACCCACAAATCCTCCGTGTTAGTGGGATTTCTTTCCATAACTTTCACTCCTAAGGTCTTCCAGGACTTTGCGGTGGCCAATCCATAATTTCCAAATCTTGCTCGCTAAGGTAACTCATTACCACCTTTGCCTTGTGGCATGGGGCATTATCTTGCATAAAGGTAGCCCTATCGAAACCCGAATTCTGTATGATTGGCACATGATCTTGAACAATGTTTTTATAGATCTGCGCGTTTACACGAGTTTTTAACCGGACAAGAGGCGTTGTACCTTGGCTAGAAAACATTCCAAATACCATGACGCTTCCGTCCCCAAACCTGGCAGTTTTCTTAGTACACTTTGCACTTAATCTTTCACCAATACGTCTCTTTACATTGTTTTTCCATCATTTCCAAATAAATTAAACTTGCTTTCATCGCTGAAAAATACTTTTGCCCAATTTTCATATGTCCAAATTACATACCTGTTTGCAAACTCTAATCTCTTCTTATTCTTCGAACTAACAAGTGGTTTCTTCCCTGGGGTTCGATTAAACAGCCATATTTCTTGCAGTCGTCTACAAACAGTCTGTCTTGACACATTAACACATGAGGTACTATTCATAACCCTTTTAATTTCCGTGCAAGACTTAAAACGGTCCTTTAATGACATACGCTGCATTATTCGATCTTCTCTTGCCGAAGTTTTGCGGGGTCTGCCGGTTTTAAAAGCACTAACTATTTTGCCAGTATCATTGTAGGATTTAACAATCCTGCCTACAACACTATTGGAACGTTTCACTTTCTCTGAAATCTCTCTAATGGTGTGCATTTCCTTGTGTAGCTTCACAATAGCTTGTCTCACAGAGTAATCAAGTTTTTGGCGTTTCGCCATGGTGCCGGCTGATGCAACGTTTACAAATGACTAAGTAAGACTTATTCTTTAGAGAAAATCAAAAAATTTGAATATAGCATACTGTTTACATTGTTTTTCTCAATTTTGTCCCTTACTTTTGGACGATCCTATTTTGAAAATAAATAAATAATTGTTATAATTCTTTTTCTATCCTTTGCAAATGATTCAAATTTTAGTATGTTATTATGGATGATAACGACTACCAGTTGTCAAAATTTCAGCTTTTCACAGTTGTTATTTCTAACAAATATTAGGTTTTAAAATTTTGTCCCTTAGTTTTGGACGCTACTGTATATATATTAGGTTGGTGCAAATATAATGTCGTTTTCTCACATGTGTTACTATGAACTGTATCGACTACTACAGTGGGTTAACACAGCTGATGTTATCAACTGGTTTAATAACATCCGATATAAGGGAAACTGTACTTTTATACAGTTCGATATTGTCGATTATTATCCCTCTATATCGAAGGATCTTTTTACTTTGGCCTTGGATTTCGCCCGGGAATACTCTAATATTTCTGAGAGTGAGGTGGACATCATCATGAAATGCCGAAATTCTGTTCTAATCTACAAAGATGAACAGTGGACTAAAAAGTCTTACAACAACAATTTTGACATTTCGATGGGTTCTCTGGATTCTGCTGAAGCTTCTGACATGGTTGGATTATTTCTGTTGTATAATTTAAGTGCATTTGACTGTCTGGATTCCGATAGTATAGGATTGTATAGAGATGATGGTTTATTAGTTGTTAAAAACTCCACTAAAACTAAGGTAGACGGTATTAGGAAAATGATTCATAGGGTATTTAAGGATTTAGGTCTTAGGACAATAGTCACTACTAATGTTAAACAAGTAGATTTTCTAGACGTCACACTAAACCTTGCTAACAACTCTTTCCAACCATATGTGAAGGTTAATTCCAATCCGATATACGTTCATCCAAATTCCAACCATCCCCCTTCAGTTATCAAACATATACCCTCTTCCATTGGATTTAGAATTAGCACTAACTCTTCTAACAAAGATGTTTTTAATAAACACAGTGACTTTTATAATTCTGCACTTAAAAATAGTGGATACAAAGATATCAATATTCAGTATAAAAACCCTGTTAACTACAACCATAATAAGAATAGATCTAGAAAGATCATCTGGTTCACTCCTCCTTTCAATTTAATGATTAAATCTAAATTAGGACGTATGTTTCTAAACCTAATCAAGAAACATTTCCCTAACACTGAAACTAACCCCCTTAGTAAAATATTTAATCCTAATACACTTAAATTAAGCTATAGTTGTGCAGATAACCTAGAGAAAATCATTAAAAAACATAACAACATAGTCTTTAACAAGTATAGGGATTCAAAAAGCTCGATTACTCAAAAGGTTACTGACAGTAATACTAAATATAATGACACAAATAATAATTCATGTAATTGTAGGTATCCTAATAATTGTCCACTACAAAATAACTGTGGAATACGTTCTGTAGTCTATCTTAGTACTATCTCAACTATTGAGTGTAGTGATTTTATAACATATTTATGTTATAAATTTTTTTTTCTTTAAAAATAAATAATATATATATATATATATATATATATATATATATATATATATATATATATATATATATATATACACCGGGTGTAACAGCAAATTTGTCGAAGTCATGCAACAGCATTGGATAATTGTCCATCCCACATAATGCTTAATATCTAAAAAAAAAAAAATTAAACTAATTTTGTTTCTTTTTTATAACTTTTCGTATAATACGTTTAGCCATCTTGAATTTATTGGTGGTAAGAATCACAGGAAAACCCTTTGAGCCAGAAA
>OZ010615.1:7835280-7837780 GCA_963932145.1 Acanthosepion lycidas | reverse complement strand
AGGCCTTGTACAGTGTGAAAATTACTGTAATAAAATGTTGTTTTGGTTGTTTGTTTGTTTGTTTGTTTTTTGTTTTTGAGTTTATAAAATTTTATAAAATTTGCTTCCTTTTTATCCTTAAACATATTTTGCAACTACATGTTTTTTTCTTTTAAATACAATATTCTTTACAAGATTTTTCCATTATGGTATTTTAAATGCTTCCTTAACGTACTAATATCACTCAACTGGCTAGTCAGACCTCGTCTTAAAGAACTTGCCGTGTCGCGTAGCCAAAATATTTGTCTGAATTTTATAGTTTTATACAAGATTCATAGATTTTCACTGGAGAAAGGAATAAATATTTTGCATTGGTGGTGTGTGGATTGAATATTTTGAACGGCTTTTTATTGATAACTATAAAGTTAAGTTAACCGGGTTTAATTTTCTGTAGTATAATTAATTTTACACGCTTCTTAATGTCTACAGGTGAAATGCATTATTTTGTGATGCGTTCCATGGTCAATCCGTCTTCTTTATACTTTTATGCATATACATATATGAAGAATTTATTTAAATCAGTTTTGCTAAATACAATTGAAAATGTATTTCCAATTTTCGAAATATTAGTTGCCCAAAATTTGAAGAAACTACTCAAAGTTCATTCGTTTTTCTTCTGTTTTGTTTAGAGTACCTTTAACATCGCTGTCAATTTACAAGAATTAATATTGTCAGTATCACAAGAAGGAGATTGTTACTTACACACGGTTTTTGGGGAGGAGTACATTTCAAAATTAAATATGTCAAAAAAGAATTTGACTAGAATTTATTTTCATTTTTTATTAGATAAAGCATAGTCAAAGATTGGTATTAATTTTCGACATTATTATTATTCTCATTTTTGACTAGTATTTACTTTCATCTTCAATTTTTATTAGATGAAGCATTTTGACTCGTATTTAAATTTCATCTTCATTTCTAAGTTTTTTATCGCATAATTCCGAATTGTGTATCTGAAATAATGAGTTTGGAAAACTGTGGTGGTTTTATTCCCAGTCGCATTTATCAAAAGGTGCCATAACCTGGATGTTTAACGAGGAAGACAGGATGTTTCGAAACTGGTGATTTTATCTTCGGACGCATGCATTCGTGATATCAAAACTTTATTGCACATCAACTGAAGCGTCACATTTGGTTTTTAAATGTTCCGTTTTAAGCTTATCTGCATACAACGATCTACGGGATTCTATAAAAACTTTTCAATTTGAAAATCCTGTCAAAAGAAAAAACTTTCTCCATTTTGTTTTTGTTATTTCTTTGTTTTAATTTGATTTTTTTTTTTTCGCTTCATACGACCAAAAGTCTAGATCCGTTCCTCGGAAAAGCTCTGACTGACGTTAGATAATCAGACGGATGACAAAAAAAATCAAATGTCAAGAGTCAATCTATTATTCTTATAAATGTTGATGTTCTACTGCAAAAGGCAAAGCATCATTTCAAAACCGACATGTTTTGTTTTTTTTTTGTTTTCAAGAAACAAAGACGGCAAGAAAATACAATACAAGGTATCAGCTTAACGTTGCATAAATTACAAGGAGGGGGGCACCTTTGAAATACAAGTATTAAATAAGAACGCAAACAGTAATAATCTTTATTTATTTGAAATAAAACACAAATAAATATGCGTTTGTTGTAAGCAAAGACATAGAAAAACGTCTTTGAGTCCATTATATATATATATATATATATATATATATATATATATATATATGTGTGTGTGTATGTGCGTGTGTGTGTGTGTGTGTGTGTGTATGTCTGTGTCTGTGTCTGTGTTTGTGTGTGTGTGTGTGGGTATGCGTGTCTACTCCAGATGAAAATAAAATAAATATATATACAATTATTTATATATGTGATAAAAGTAGTCAAGGGTATTTGTTCCTTATTTTCTTCTGGGAGATATATACATACATACATACATCTATACATATATATATATATATATATATATATATATATATATATATATATATATATATATATATATATATATATATATATATATATATATATATATGTGTGTGTGTGTGTGTGTGTGTATTTATATGTGTGAGTGTGTATGTGTACTCCAGATGAAAATAAATAAATATATATACATTTATTTATATATATGATAAATGTCGTCACACAAAAGGGCACTCCTTTAAAGACAAGGAAGGGCAAAAATATCTCAAGTGATAGCGATTGCTGTATGAGTCGTACGATTTTTGAGTCAGGCACGGTCAACGCCGAGTAATGCTGGTAATATATATATATATATATATATATATATGTGTGTGTGTGTGTGTGTGTTTCTGTGTATGGGTAAATGCGTAGCAATTCAGATATAAATCAAATATATCTGTAGAGACAATATAAAGTGTATATTTTTAATATATATATATATATATATATATATATATATATATATATATATATATATATATATACGCATTAGGGGGCGGCAACTTCTTTTGACGAAAAT
>OZ010615.1:7802780-7832780 GCA_963932145.1 Acanthosepion lycidas | reverse complement strand
GGGTGTATTCAAGAATGGTGGAGTAAAATTATGAATGAACGCAATAATTTTCCATGAAATGTTTGCAGTGAAAATTTCAGTTGAATATATACCTATGCATATGTTTATTCATATATATACCGAATGTAACAGCAAAATTGTCCAAATCGCGTAACAGCAAAATTGTCCAAGTCGCGTAACAGCAAAATTGTCCTATTATTAGATTAAGTTTTGAACTGTTGTACTTTAAAAATAATTAAAGATATCTTATTGAAATTCACCGAGGTTTTTATAACACTATTAGACTCTACTTTGAGCAATAATTATTACTCTCCAAGCATAATAGAAGAATCATGAAGAAATCGATGATAAACAAAAATGACATGTACGTTATTAATTAAACAGAGCTAACGATCGGAAGCTCAAGAAGGATTGAAAAAAAAAATTCTCATATATATATATATATATATATATATAAATGGCAATAGGAAAACTGTAGTTATTGCTGACGCGTTTCGTCCAATGTGGACTTTCTCAAAGCAAAAGACAAAATGAATTTAATTAAGTAATAATAATAAAAAAATTGAAATTAATTAACTAATAATAATAAAAAAAACCAAAAAAAACAATGTTCTTAGCAACTGGAGGAAACGCGTCAGCAATAACTACAGTTTTCCTGTTGTCATTTATATTTATAAATATTGTCTTTTCTATATGTTAACCCCGAGAAATCTTCATATGTATATATATATATATATATATATATATATAATTATTTACCTAACGTGTTCTTTCCTATTTTTCTACATATATATATATATATATATATATATATATATATATATATAACGTGTTCTTTCCTATTTTTCTACACACACACACACACACACACATATATATATATATATATATATATATATATATATATATATGTAGAAAAATAGGAAAGAACACGTTAGGTAAATAATTCGGAGTACTTTAATATTTGTCTTTTTATTTAAAAAAAAACAGTGCTACATACAGAAATAGAGCTTACAATTTATTAAACCATAGGTTAACATTTTTTCCGACATCAATTTTTCATTAAATAATTACCATGAAAAAAATTAAATTTCATAGTATAATAAAAGTTTTAAACTATTCACCCAATCATAAGATAGAAAAACCCTTTATGAAGTCGTCAAAAAAAAACAATTTTTATTTCAGTGCGACGCGTTTATGCACGAAACAACGCTTTAGGAAAAAAATCAATAAATAAATTATAAATAAAATAAAATTCTTTAGACACTTCACGACGTATTATGGTGCCAACAGCTATCTTTCGCTGTGACTGACCAACCATGTGCGTACATGAATGCCATCATTCGCTTTGAAATGGTCAACCCGATCCTATTTCGGCTTGACCACTTTCCGAAGGTGACTAATATGTGGATACAAATTAACACTTATGCCACTTATCAAAATGTTCGCCGTTTCCATAATAACTAATTTTGCGAATGAACATGCTTATAAAGATGCGTAAATTTCAAGATTGCTTATTTCTAAATTTTCGCTTGAGGATGAAACAGGGCTTGATACTTTAATTCAATTTAATTTTAATAATTATATTGAGGTTTTCGGTTCTTGTTTTTGAAACATGATAACTCCCATGTAGGGAAGAAATCATTTTTTTAATAATATATATATATATATATATATATATATATATATATATATATATATATATATATAATGGTGAACTGGACATTTTGCTGTTAGACCCGATATATATATATATATATATATATATATATATATATATATATATATATTTGCGCGTGTGTGTGCGGATACAGATACATAAATGTATGCATACACACACGCGTGCACACACACACACACACACACACACACACACACATATATATATATATATATATATATATAATAGCTGGTCACTCGTATTCTGTCTACTAGAGCGGCTAGCGAATCCCTATTGCAGACACCTGCTCAGGCACTTTTTTTCAACACCCACAGAGCCCAACTGTGGTTTATACTGCAGCTATGCTGGGCAGACCTTAGTTACAGTTTCTGGGAGAATGCGCATTAACTAGTGTGATTAACAGTCGGAAAAAGGCCAGCACACCCAGACCCTCGGTCACGACGACTTGTGCTAGTCCAGCTATCGACGGACCCCATGGGTTCCGGCTACCGAATTTCACTCACAAGGCTCGGTTCAACCCGTGGTTTATGCTGTAACTAGGCTGAGCAGACCTTAGTTACAGTTTCTAGCGTCGTCAACATTGTGAACAAGGCCAGTACGATGATTTGTATTCTTCGTCGTTAGGCGTACAATCGGATCCTTAGTTTGTGGTGCCACGGATTCTGTCCCGATAAACCACAGTAACTGCTGTATGATTCGACTGCCTTCGGTCCGGAAACCAAATCTGATACAGTCGTGCAGCCTCACGTCCATTACCATTCTGCCTGCCCACGATATGAATATCCTGGCATTGTTAAACGGACCACTTCTTAGTGAAATCAATACTACACACGTTAAACGTTGAAGACAGATTAGCCAAAAATATATACGAAAGACAAATGTAACCTAGTCTATATAACAACACAATGGCATCTACAGCAAACATTCTTTAAAATGAATAACTAACAAACAAAAGATTTGAGGACATATGCTTATACGGACTTATGTCCTTATTCTGGTGTGTGTAACTATTTGATTCATTAGTTTTTTTTAGCTGTTTACCAACCTTTTGAAGGTTATTTAATCCAAGAAAATATATGTCATTGTATTTTTTTATTTTTTGAAATAATAATGATTTTCACCTACAGCTGCGAGGAGGAGGAGATAAGAGGTGCATTCCTACTTTCCCCAATGGTATTTGCACGTAATTGAATATAATGAACTCGACTGGAATTAGAACTCGATTGTTCGATATCCATTTCCAAGCTCTTATCTATTACATTATCCGTATCTCCAATCTTACAGCACCAGGTATTCACAAGCGGTCACCCATCTAGGTACTGACCAGCCTCGACGTTGCTTCGGGGCTCATACGGGAACTCCTCCCCACGATTAATAATGCCGAGCCATTATCTATCACACCATCCGCCAATCCAAGCTTACAGAATCTAGTATTAGGTTGGTGCAAAAATAATGACGTAATAATGTCGTCTTTTGACGTATATTTTAACCTCAAAAAACGACATTATTACGTCATTATTTTTGCACCAACCTAATATTTCCAAGCTTACAGAATCTAATATTCGCAAGAGGTCACCCATCTAGATACTGACCAGGCTCGACGTTCCTTATTGGGCGTCCCTCTTTGGGCTGAAATATGCTCTGCCCTGATGAATCCATGGAATAAATTAAAATGGAGCGAGGTATGGACAAGGAATTGAGAAATCTTCCAATCTTTGATGTGTGTGGTTTTAGTCGAACGTTTAGTGGCGAATATTTTCCTGCAAGAAGTATTTTACGCATTCTTTATTTATCTTCGGAATTTCTCGAATAATTCGTTAATCTTTTTATTTATTTCTTTTTCATTTTTTTAGGGTCGGGGGGGCCTTGGCATTTCCCCAACATACGAACGATTTTCTGGGAATTAGATTTTTTTTCCCTCTGGAGTATATCCAACAGTTTCAAAGAAAATATTAGTTTCATAATTCGATCGAACGCCATCACATTTACACAAATGCACACACACACACACACACACACACACACACACACACACACACAAATACATACATATATATATATATATATATATATATATATATGCAAACATACAAATACGGACACAAACACACATACATATATATTATTTATTTTAGGATATTAAAAAAGCATGTTAAAAATCGCTAGACAATTACAATAATGTTTCAAGACTACAAATGTGACTCCCCGAGGAAACACATTTGTAGAGTTGAAACATAATTGCAATTGTGCGGCGATTTTTAACATGTTTTTGTTTTAATATAAATATAAATTGTTTTAAAATAAATAATATTTAGCTCTACTCTGTATTGAGCCCTCTTTTAAATTAAATGTAACGGACAGAGCAATCATAATCAATTTCTTCTCATTTTACCTGTATATATATATATATATATATATATATATATATATATATATATATATATATGTGTGTGTGTGTGTGTGTGTGTGTATATATATATATTGTAGGATAAGGTGCTGTAAATTTCTAGGCAAAATCAAAAAAGGATTCACGCAAAATTTTGATATTTGATAATTTAATAAATTGATAATTTAATAAATTGATAATTTGGCTTTAAAAACTGGTTCGAGGCAAGAACGTTTCATTCCCTCAATATATATATATATATATATATATATATATATATATATATATATATGATAATTTCTATGGATAATTTCAAAGAGGATACAAATCCAAAGAGAGTTCATTCCCCATCCCAGCATATTAAGACTTAATGCAACTTTTATATTTCATAATTTTCTTTTTTGCCTGTATCTGGAGAATTTTTAAATCCATTATTGTTGAAACCGTTTATTGCGAAATAAAATAGTACTATGTGTTTCTAAAGTTTCCGTTTTTATCCTCATTACTAGCAGCATGGCCCGGCATTGCACGTGCTTGATTAAAAAATCGTACGACTCATAGAGCAATCACTTGACTTAAAATATTTTGCCCTTCCTTGCCTTTAAAGGAGTGCCCTTTGCCGTGCTGATATTACTACGATTAAAGCAATAGTGTTGACAAAGTCGAATATGTCATTTGTGGCTCAAAGTCAGAACTGGTAGCAGGGATAAAAAAAAAAGCCGAATTTCAATGGCCCTGTACCGATTCCAGAATTTGAGGTCAAATGTTTTCTTCCACTCCACTGCACGCACTGACCTGTTTTTTTCCCGCGCATAGCGTCACCTTAAATTAATCTGCATTTAGGAAATACCCAACCGGAAAAAAACATTTTTAAGGGTTGACTGATTGTCGATTTGCACTCTGTTTGTTGGGCGCTCAGAGTTGAAACTTCACATGTTGACTCCCAATGGCCTCCTCATAAATCCGGTAGGATTTCGCTAAAAACCGACATGCGGTTCAGGCGCAATCTGAGCGTATCGGTTTTTGGGTTATATCGATTTTCAGCGCTGTTTAGGGGTCAGTGGCCATGAAACTTCTGGATAACATTTCTAATGATAGTCTCTAAGAGGGTGTCAAATTTGGTTGAAATGCGATCATTCCTTCTGTAAGCAGATTTTTTCGATTATCGATTTTTTCGGAACCTGAGTCCGAACTCAAAAATCGGCCTCCGTCATGTCCTTACGGCAGCCATTTGCAAACTTGTGGTGAAAACCGCATCGAAATCGGGTGAGAAATGCGGCCTGGGCGAGGTAACAACGCCCACAAACAGACACACAGAGAAATATTGATAGTAGATATCTACATATATATATACTCGACTCTCCCGTCGAATTCGACGTATGAGGATCAAGTATATCAGTCCATAGGAAAACGACAACATATATAGTGGTGAAGGTTTCGTGCAGGTTCATCCACACATTTTGAAGGGCCGAATACAAAGACCTGCTGCACTACGTGACACAGGGTCCCCAAATGAACCTCCGCAGGTTTTGAATTCAGAGTTTCGTATATATATATATATATATATATATATATATATATATATATAGGAAAGGTAACAAGGCTATATAGAACCCAGCCTGCCCTGCTATTTACCCATAGCTGAAGAGAGAAGAAGAGGATTCACACGTTTCCCAAGGGTATTAGCACTTATGAAGTGCTGTAAGTGAATGTAAAGAATTTTACTGGAATTCGAACTCGGCTCTCTGATTCCCTTTTTATTATAAATTATAAGAAATTGTTTTGTTTGTGTTAATAAATAAATCAGGGGAGAAGAAGAGGATTCAAACCTTTCCCAAGGGTATTAGCACGTAAGTAAATGTAATGGATTCGACTGGAATTCGAACTCGGCTCTCTGATTCCTCAATCCAAGCCACTATCCATTACTCCACAGTGCCTCCTTTTTATTATAAATTATAATAAATTGTTTTGTTTGTGTTAATAAATAAATCAGGGGAGAAGAAGAGGATTCAAACCTTTCCCAAGGGTATTAGCACGTAAGTAAATGTAATGGATTCGACTGGAATTCGAACTCGGCTCTCTGATTCCTCAATCCAAGCCACTATCCATTACTCCACAGTGCCTACTTTTTATTATAAATTATAATAAATTGTTTTGTTTGTGTTAATAAATAAATCAGGGTAGAAGAAGAGGATTCATACCTTCCCCAAGGGTATTAGCACGTAAGTGAATGTAATGGATTCGACTGGAATTCGAACTCCGCTCTCTGATTCCTCAATCCGAACGGCTATCCATTACTCCACAGTGCCTCCTTTTTATCACAAATTATAATAAATTGTTTTGTTTGTGTTAATAAATAAATCAGGGGAGAAGAAGAGGATTCATACCTTTCCCAAGGGTATTAGCACGTAAGTGAATGTAATGGATTCGACTGGAATTCGAACTCGGCTCTCTGATTCTTCAATCCGAACGGCTATCCATTACTCCACAGTGCCTCCTTTTTATCACAAATTATAATAAATTGTTTTGTTTGTGTTAATAAATAAATCAGGGGAGAAGAAGAGGATTCATACCTTTCCCAAGGGTATTAGCACGTAAGTGAATGTAATGGATTCGACTGGAATTCGAACTCCGCTCTCTGATTCCTCAATCCGAACGGCTATCCATTACTCCACAGTGCTTCCTTTTTATTATAAATTATAATAAATTGTTTTGTTTGTGTTAATAAATAAATCAGGGGAGAAGAAGAGGATTCATACCTTTCCCAAGGGTATTAGCACGTAAGTGAATGTAAATGGATTCGACTGGAATTCGAACTCCGCTCTCTGATTCCTCAATCCGAACGGCTATCCATTACTCCACAGTGCTTCCTTTTTATTATAAATTATAATAAATTGTTTTGTTTGTGTTAATAAATAAATCAGGGGAGAAGAAGAGGATTCATGCCTTTCCCAAGGGTATTAGCACGTAAGTGAATGTAATGGATTCGACTGGAATTCGAACTCGGCTCTCTGATTCCTCAATCCGAACGGCTATCCATTACTCCACAGTGCTTCCTTTTTATTATAAATTATAATAAATTGTTTTGTTTGTGTTAATAAATAAATCAAGGGAGAAGAAGAGGATTCATACCTTTCCCAAGGGTATTAGCACGTAAGTGAATGTAATGGATTCGACTGGAATTCGAACTCCGCTCTCTGATTCCTCAATCCGAACGGCTATCCGTTACTCCACAGTGCTTCCTTTTTATTATAAATTATAATAAATTGTTTTGTTTGTGTTAATAAATAAATCAGGGGAGAAGAAGAGGATTCATACCTTTCCCAAGGGTATTAGCACTTAAGTGAATGTAATGGATTCGACTGGAATTCGAACTCCGCTCTCTGATTCCTCAATCCGAACGGCTATCCATTACTCCACAGTGCTTCCTTTTTATTATAAATTATAATAAATTGTTTTGTTTGTGTTAATAAATAAATCAGGGGAGAAGAAGATGATTCATGCCTTTCCCAAGGGTATTAGCACGTAAGTGAATGTAATAGATTCGACTGGAATTCGAACTCCGCTCTCTGATTCCTCAATCCGAACGGCTATCCATTACTCCACAGTGCCTCCTTTTTATTATAAATTATAATAAATTGTTTTGTTTGTGTTAATAAATAAATCAAGGGAGAAGAAGAGGATTCATACCTTTCCCAAGGGTATTAGCACGTAAGTGAATGTAATGGATTCGACTGGAATTCGAACTCCGCTCTCTGATTCCTCAATCCGAACGGCTATCCATTACTCCACAGTGCTTCCTTTTTATTATAAATTATAATAAATTGTTTTGTTTGTGTTAATAAATAAATCAGGGGAGAAGAAGAGGATTCATACCTTTCCCAAGGGTATTAGCACGTAAGTGAATGTAATGGATTCGACTGGAATTCGAACTCGGCTCTCTGATTCCTCAATCCGAACGGCTATCCATTACTCCACAGTGCCTCCTTTTTATCATAAATTATAATAAATTGTTTTGTTTGTGTTAATAAATAAATCAAGGGAGAAGAAGAGGATTCATACCTTTCCCAAGGGTATTAGCACGTAAGTGAATGTAATGGATTCGACTGGAATTCGAACTCGGCACTCTGATTCTTCAATCCGAACGGCTATCCATTACTCCACAGTGCCTTCTTTTTATCATAAATTATAATAAATTGTTTTGTTTGTGTTAATAAATAAATCAAGGGAGAAGAAGAGGATTCATACCTTTCCCAAGGGTATTAGCACGTAAGTGAATGTAATGGATTCGACTGGAATTCGAACTCCGCTCTCTGATTCCTCAATCCGAACGGCTATCCATTACTCCACAGTGCTTCCTTTTTATTATAAATTATAATAAATTGTTTTGTTTGTGTTAATAAATAAATCAGGGGAGAAGAAGAGGATTCATACCTTTCCCAAGGGTATTAGCACGTAAGTGAATGTAATGGATTTGACTGGAATTCGAACTCGGCTCTCTGATTCCTCAATCCGAACGGCTATCCATTACTCCACAGTGCTTCCTTTTTATTATAAATTATAATAAATTGTTTTGTTTGTGTTAATAAATAAATCAGGGGAGAAGAAGAGGATTCATACCTTTCCCAAGGGTATTAGCACGTAAGTGAATGTAATGGATTCGACTGGAATTCGAACTCGGCTATATGATTCCTCAATCAAAGCCACTATACATTACTCCACAGTGCCTCCTTTTAATTATGAATTATAATAAATTGTTTTGTTTGCGTTAATAAATAAATCAGGGGAGAAGAAGAGGATCCATACCTTTCCCAAGGGTATTAGCACGTAAGTGAATGGAATGGATTCGACTGGAATTCGAACTCGGCTCTCTGATTCCTCAATCCGAGCCACTATCCATTACTCCACCGTGCCTATATATGTATTTGTGTATGGTAGTAGAGTTATATTTTGCCAAGCTTCAATTGCGGCACCCTGAAGATATTCCGTCTCCGTAAGTTATTTCCCTTTTATAAAGTTGCGGAATTATTTCAATCGATGCTGTCGTTGATTTTTTTTTTTCAATATATAACTTATGCATTTGATAAATTTTTTAAATGATTTTGTCTTTGTATGTTTTTTGTTTTTTTACAGTAAAGGTCACTCGAGGTAGAACGCTACGGACAGGTGGGCTGATATCAATTAACCCTACATTTGAACCGGTTAATATTGTAAGGATCGGACAAACATCCTCTTGGGAGTCGGTTCCATAGAGCAGTCGATTCTTTTAAAGTTCTTTTGTTAAATATGAAATCAATTTTTACTGGTGGGAGTCACGGAGTTCTAAAATTGGCTATAGTGTCCATTTTCCAAAATGTTTTCGATCACTTCTTGTGGTGTGGTCGTTTTAGGTGTTCTTAATTTCTTTTCAGGTTTTGACAGATAAAAATGTATATTTATGTAGTTTTGTATACTAATCGGGCCGTTTATTCCGAGCCTTCGCGGCTGGAATTCGATTGAGAGTCTCCCTATTATTATAAAAAATTACAACATTATTCTCATTCTTAAATAAGGCGAAGTTTATAGTAAGAGAGATTTTAATATACAGGTCAGTCCTTATAGTGAGATGTTTCCGGTGATGTGATTTATATAGGATTTTAGAGTTTTTATAGCAATTTCTCATAAGGTTTCTTATAAATTGTGGATAGATATATGTATTTTATAGCACTTTGATCTGATAGCTAACAGGTAAGGTGTCTACTCAAGGAGGTAGTAGCGTGTCCGATATAGTTAAATGATATATGACAAGAAGCAGTTATGTACAGCACAGTGAGATTTGTACACTATATTGGTCATATTAGTTTAATTTGATGGGGTTATTTTGATTAATGGCAACAAGGTTTTCGGTTTTCCATTTTCGCCAATATATTATAAGATTTACATGTTTTTTTCTAAAACTACAGCAGAAATATATATATATATATATATATATATATGTATGTATGTATATAGTAATTTTCTAAGATGTGGCACAAGGCCGAAGGTATGGGGCACCCAGTGAGGTTCGAACTCTCTATTCAGTCGTAATTGATTTAGCGAGACAAGCTTGCTAACCATTACACCGCCTCAAGGAGCCCCAATGATTTTCGAAGCACAGCTTAGATGTGGCACAAGGCCGAAAGTATGGGGCACCCAGTGAGAATCTAACTGACTATTCAGTCGTAATTGATTTAGCGAGATAAGCTTACTATCCATTACACCACCTCGAGGTGCATATATATATATATATATATATATATATATATATATATATATATATATATATATATATATATACTTCTGTTGGGCAAATCAATGTTCGCCAGTATAAAGTCGCTGAGGTAGGAACACTTGGGTATAATTCTTTTAGCGAGATACAATTTCCCTCAAAAACCCATCAATAGTTTCCTTTGTTTTCCTCGCCGTAAAAATACACGTCAAATGCAGAACGCAGCATATTTCTAAAAGCTTAACGGCCAGAAAAGAAGAGAAAAGAAACGCAATAATAACATGATAAAAGAAGATAAAATGAGGCTTGTAAAAAAAGAAAAAAAAAAGATGGCCGTCCTTCCGGTTATCAAGTATGGATGATCGAGGCTTGGCTGGTTTGCAAGTCGGCCATCTTTGAAACACTTGCTGTCCACGCAGACTCGTAAACGAGAAAAAGGCATTGATAACACAAAGGCAGACATAATTTATAGTCTTTGATGTGCTTTCTTTTATTTGTTTCGTTTTTCTGCAAAGAGAGTGGTTGAGTTCTTATTTACAGGGTGAACATGAGAAGGACAATTGTGCAGTGTACCTTACGCTAATGGCCAAGATCAAAATCATGACAACGACGCATATCTTAATTCCAGTATCACAGCAATAAACATAAGCGTTGAAATACACATAAGAATAAGTAGCGTGATAGACGTTGTGATACATGAAACAGTATAGGCATGATATAGATAGGCACAGGTTGGGTGATAGATAGACAGATAGATAGATAAGGAGAAAAGGATAAATATGAAGACAGTAGGACAGACAGAGTGACAATCTAATGGATACCTCATATATATATAGAGAGAGAGAGAGGTAACAGATGTTCCAACGAGAGAAAAGTGTATATTTTAAAAAGAAAACCATAAACGTTTTTGTTTATAAAGTTGATTTTTTTAAATATATATTATACTTTAATTTCCATATAAAATATATTATATATTTTTCAAAACTCCACATTATAACCAAAAACGCTTGCGGTTTCTCTCTTCCTTTTAATATATATATATATATATATATATATATATATATATATATATATATATATGTATATATAGTGTAACCCGGATATAAGAAAGTTGTCGGGACCGGAGAAGAAGTCTCTTATATCCGGGTCTCATATATCCGGGTTACACTGTATATACATTATTTGGACTATTGTCCTCATCTTTGTCGCCATACAACGTTTCGGCCTTCTTCAGGTAGTTGGAATGTCGAACTGAACCCTTTCTTTCGCTCACTAGGGGTAAACTGTTCTAGTTCCACGTGCCATGTCTAATGGATGTCAGTTATCTGTTATCTCCTGCTTAATTAATTCCCTCTCCAAGTTCTCCACCGCCTTAATCAGGTATTGAACCCACACTCTTTGGGTCCTGTCACTGGATCTAACTAACGCTTTTATTCACTGTGCCATGTTGAGTATCACTGCTACTTTTTTTTGGAGCCACGACTGAGGACGAATAAAGTGAAAAACATTGAAAAAGAAAAAGCAGCACAACACGAATGTACACAACATGGCGGTCAACTAAGAAATGATTCCATTCGTATTAACTCAGCAATGTTGTTCGAGAAACTTTTCTTTTTCCTTTACCAATATCACTGCTAGTTTTCTTTAGAGCCATGACTGAGGACTAATGAAGAGAGAAAAAATTGGAAAAGAAAAGCATAGTACAACACACGAATGTATACAACATGGCGGTCGACTCTGAAATGATTCCGTTCGGGTTAACTCGGTTCGGTTCGGCAATGTTCGAGAAACTTTTCTTTTTCCTTTACCAATATCACTGCTAGTTTTCTTTCGAGCCATGAGTGAGGACTAATGAAGAGAGAAAAAAGGTACAGTACAATAAAATTGGAAAAGAAAAGCACAGCACAACACACGAATTTATATAACATGGCGATCGACTAAGAAATGATTCCGTTCGGGTTAATTCGGTTCGGTTCGGCACGGTTCGGGAATGTTGTTCGAGAACCGAAATTTTGTTCGACATGTGAGACGTTTGAGAACCGAAGTTGCATTGTAAATAGGAAATAAAGGAGGAATTAAGAGATTGGAAAGAGGGGCATGCGATGACACAAGTGGAAGGAAAGAGATGTTATTATTTGGAAAAGGGGAAGGAAAGACATGGTCATCTCTTTTATTTATAAGAATAGTATAGATCGTTGATTTTGCCATATGAAACTGAAGACAATAAACATTAACAATTGTTTTTTCTCTTAACTTTTCTTTTTCCTTTACCAATATCACTGCTAGCTTTCTTTAGAGCCATGACTGAGGACTAATGAAGAGAAAAAAATTGGAAAAGAAAAGCTCAGCAAAACACACGAATGTATACAACATGGCGGTCGACTAAGAAATGATTCCGTTCGGATTAATTTGGTTCGGCTCGATTCGGCAATATTTTTTCAAGGACCGAAAGTTTGTTCGATAACCGAGGCAATTCCATCTCAAATTTTCTGTTCGGAAAGCGTTTTGTTCGATATGCGAGACATTCGATAACCGAGGTTGCACGATAGATAGATAGATAGATAGATAGATAGATAGATAGATAGATAGGGAGAGAGAGAGAGAAAGAGCGATAGAAAGAGAGAGATAGAGATGAACAGAGCGTGGGATAAATTATTAGAATGAAAGACGTACATTCATCGATACCTATGTACCTACATACGTAGCGACATAGTTTATTTACTGACGTGACACCAGTCTTATTATGACGGTATAAGTTCATTGCCGGATCGTTAGTAACATTGTGTTGATTCTATGGAGGATGACATTCACTAAGAATGCTGTATTTGCACCAAGCCATGATATTTTAAAGCTTGTCTTTCAAAACGACCATTCAGTTTATCCTGACCTTATAGATAGATAGATAGATAGATAGATAGATAGATAGATAGATGAATTGAAATATATACCTACATGCGAATAGGAATAGATAGATAGATAGATAGATAGATAGATAGATAGATAGATAGATAGATTGAAATATATACCTACATGTGAACAGGAATATATATATATATATATATATATATATATATAGATAGATAGATAGATAGATAGATAGATAGATAGATAGATAGATAGATAGATAGATGGATTGAAATATATACCTACATGCGAACAGGAATAGATACATAGATAGATCATTTAATCACTGAATTTTAATGTTTTATCAAGTCCATTCACAAGAGATTATTTTGTAAAAAACGTTTAGAATTGACGTATTATAGGGCTGGATAGCCACTCAAGATAGAGTGATGCTGTAAAAATAATTATCATAATTGAGGTTTGTGTAAAAATCAAAGAAAACCTGGAATTTATCATCATGTGGTAAAAAGGAATAGAGAGCGATTGGCACTTGACCTCAATATATTCTTTGTGTATGGTATATGCTGTTCTCGGCATTAGGTAGAAGACTTATTGATGAACCTTGGTATATATATATATATATATATATATATATATATATATATATATATATATATACGAGCAGCATGGCCCGGCGTTGCCCGTGCTTGATTCAAAAATCGTACGACTCATACAGCAATCGCTATCACTTGATTTTAAATATTTTTGTCCTTCCTTGCCTTTAAAGGAGTGCCCTTTGCCGTGCTGATGTTGCTATGTGCCTTACTTCTTTCCTATCTCACACTGCGATTTTTTTCTAAGCTCTATACTAAACATTAAATCTGTTACGAAAAAAGAACTAAACAAAATGAACACAAAACGATCAGCTTTAAAAAAGGACTCGTAAGTGGAAAAATATTTTTGTCCTTCCTTGCCTTTAAAGGAGTGCCCTTTGCCGTGCTGATGTTGCTATGTGCCTTACTTCTTTCCTATCTCACACTGCGATTTTTTTCTAAGCTCTATACTAAACATTAAATCTGTTACGAAAAAATAACTAAACAAAATGAACACAAAACGATCAGCTTTAGAAAAGGACTCGTAACTGGAAAAACCGAATGAAAAAAGAATGTTAACAACAAATACTTTTTCACACACAACCCAGTTCTGCGGAATCGACATCAATGTTGAGTTTAAGCAAGCGAATGAGCCAATTGGAGTAAAGTGCCATGCAGATTTAAATTTTTCCTACTTGTGACGAATGTAGCTATCGAGTTTTTTGCATGCTATCATGCTAGTTAACATTCCTGTCAGTCAGCTGTTGGCTCTCACGGTGGCCAGTAGAATCTTCATGACTATTCGTGGCAGCCTGCTATAGGCTCTCACTCTGTCCAGTAGAAAATGTCAGCAAACTACACGAAGACTGCCGTAGAAGAATGAAAAAGTCGATCATATCCACTATCGATGGGAGTTGGTAAATGCAAAGTATATATATATATATATATATATATATATATATATATATATATATATATATATATATATATATATCCAAGAGGATAGAATCCAGGACAGATTAAGAATATAATATAGAAGGCTTAAACACTAATATTTCATGGTTATAATTTATTACATTGGTATCGTAATTATGATCCAATTCATCAGACCTACAAACTGTTTTTTAATTTTAATTTTAGACATACACAGAACGTACACACTCAATTAAGCTGAAAAATCGAATCATCCTTGATAATGGCTAAAGGTATAGCCGAAAGCGCTCGGAAATATAAAACATTTGGACAGTTTTTACACACCCTTTGTCCAGAAAAGAAAGCTCTTGTCAGAACACAAGAAAAATTAAATAAAAAGCTTAACCGTAGTACCCTGTCTGTCGTTTTTAATGAAACATGCATATATATATATATATATATATATATATATATATATATATATATATATATATATATATAAATATATATATATAGTTGAAGTGATGTGAGTTTGTTTGGTTCATATTTCACAGACACATCCACAACCATCTATATATATCTATATCTATATCTATCTATCTATCTATCTATCTATCTATATATATATATATATATATATATATATATATATATATATCGACCATTTTTTATTTCGTAAAAAAATGATGGTATTTGTATCTAACATAAAAATGGATCATGTTTCAGCGCAGAAGCACCCTCGCTTCAAACAATGGCCAATTATTGACTATATATATATATATATATATATATATGTGTGTGTGTGTGTGTGTATAAAACGAACTTAATATGCATGATAATATATATATATATATATATATGATAATATATATATATATATATATATATATATATATATATATATATATATGATAATATAGATAAACCTAGTGAGCCAGACAAACCTACCCATCGTCAGGGAAAGCCGGCTTTCCCTGACGATACGCTTAGGTGAAACCTGGGTAGGTTTTTCTGGCTCACTAGGTTTATCTAGGTCTGCTCTATGGTTGTATTGAGCTCTTTTGTTAGTTGTTTACTCATGTCGGGGTTTTTTCTTTGGGCTTTAAACCTGTATCTGTGCGATTTTTTTCGACAGACTTTCATGTTTCTAGCTCTTTCTTTTTTTAAAACCTTTTTTCCCTTCGTGATTGATTTTATTATTGGCAAATCAAAAATTCGAAGGTTTTTCGAAACGAGTATAGTTACCTATATTTGTATATATGATAATATATATAATATATATATATTTATATATATGATAAAATTTAGTGAGGCGATCAGGATCAGTGCGGTAAAAAGTTCAAGTATATGCCGGAGTCTTACGAAGAAATGCGCAAGTTGTTATTTATAGAATTTGGAACCGTTTAAATGGCATCCACTTGTGGCTGTTCATTTGTCTGGTTGGTCATTTCGAATAAATAGAGCATAAGTGCAATACAAATTTCAGGGCAGGACCTGTGGGGGCAGTAGTAACGCAAATAAACGTGAGTGACCCTCTTCAATATGGATTACCAGGCCCTCTAGGAGATTCAATAGACTCCTGAGACTAACGTATTCTTACTAATCTAAACTATTCCGACGAGAACTAATTTTAAATATTCATTTAATGAAATATGGAACAGTGTGCAACGCCGTTGGCATAAGTTTTACAAACATACACCACAGAAGAGGCGTGAGGGAAATTTGGTAAGCGAATCTGTTCTGAAGCTGACGTTGGTTGTGCTAATACGAAAGCCATCGTGAACGAGGCTATAAATGTACTGGACTTGTTCAAAATTAGTGATCTCGCCAGATGATCCGGACTCTCCCAGAAACTGTAACTAATATCTGCTCGGCATAGTTGCAGTAAAATATGTAGGTTGGCTTTATATATATATATATATATATATATATATATATATATATATATATATATATATATTTTATGTATTAATAAAAAGAAAGAACAGTAAGATATATAATCCGGTGTTCTTATAGATATTTTTATTTTTACAAAATGATGATGAAATGGAACTAATGTCCTTAATTTAAGTACAAAATTAAATTAGGGGCTTATAGCTTCCATTTTTGAAACATGGTTGGAACTGTGTAGCGAAAAACCATATTTTAAGTCTATTAACTTATAATATATATATATATATATATATATATATATATATATATATAGAGAGAGAGAGAGAGAGATAGATAGATAGATAGATAGATAGATAGATAGATAGATAGATAGATTTAATTTAAATTAAAAAACAAACAACCTAAAAGGTCCATTGCTTATATTTTATTTCCCCAGGAAAGTGATGATTTCCTGTTTCCTCAGGTCACATATCCAAGCATATATATATATATATATATATATATATATATATATATATATATATATATATATATATATATATATATATAAGAACTCGTAGAGCTTAAATTATAATTATTTAAAAAATAATGATTCCTTCACTACATAAAAGTTCTCATTAATTATTACGATTAAATTGAATTAAAGTATCAAGGCCTGTATCATTCTCAAACGAAAATTTAGGAATATTCCCATTAGGGTTTCGGCTCTCGTTTTTGAAACATGAGAACTCTTATGCAGCGAAGGAATCATATTTTTTTAAAATAATTATATATATATATATATATATATATATATATATATATATATATATATATATATATATATGCCAATGAGAGAAAGAATAGATGGGGTAATAATCCACTGTTGGTAGAATGTAATTTTTATAAATGATTTTAATCACCCGCTACTTACCATCGCCCGGAGAAGTACAATCAAGTATTGAAACATGAAAGCTTTTGTAAAGCGATTTAAAAATGTTTTTATTATAATCTCTTATAAGAAAACCAATAATAATATATGGTTCTATTTCGTATTGAGCACTTTTTAAAAAAAAAAAGTAAATGCTATGAACAGCGGAATTTTAATTAATATGTTCCTTCTCTCATTATATATGTATATGTATGCATATTAGGATATGACACACATATATATATATATACATATATATATATATATACATATATATATATATATATATATATATATATATATATATATATATATATATCCTAATATACATATGTATATATATATATTGCATATTTGACGATCAAAAAAAAATGACTATATTGTCTTTTAGGTAATTTTCCTACAGCTCAACATACTTCTCTTGTACAGCCATATTTTCTGAGCGCATTCATCTTTCATAAGTCATTTGTGTATGTTTTTTTTTTGTTTGTTTGTTTTTTTGGTGGTGGGGGGGGGGGCGGGGAGTGGAGATGCTCGTGTCAATGGGCGTTGTCATTTCACTTAGCGCGATTCACGCATCATCCTGTCGTTTCCTGTTTATTGCTAGGATTATCTGATTTGATTTCCTCGCCGACTCTTTCGGCCAGTCTCTAGTTCAGCTAATTCATATCTATCTATCTATCTATCTCTTCATTACTGTTCATTTTCTATCTATCTATCTATCTATTTCAGATAATTCATATCTCTCAATCTATCTTTCTAAGATTTTCATATTTATGTACGTATCTATCCATGATATAAAACTATTTTATCTCCTTCAATTCCATTAATCTAATTCAATTTTATTCTATCTATCTATCTATCTATCTATCTATCTATCTATCTATCTATCTATCTATCTATCTATCTCAGTCTGTTAATATCTATCTATCTATCTATCTATCTATCTATCTATATATATATATATATATATATATATATATATATATATATGTGTGTGTGTGTGTATGTATATACTGTAGAATTAATTCACACATGAAGTACACCAAGAATAAGTCCTTGAATTGATCCCGCTTGTATACTCATGTTCCTTATTTTCATCTCATGTTTTTCTCCCGTCCACTTTTTAAGCCAGAGGTTCTCAACAGGTGAAATTTGGATTTTCACTGTTTTAATTGTGACCCTAAAAAGTTTATGGAGTTGTGAGTGCAATTATAGAATTTGGTCTATCTGGCCTGTCACCTTGAAAAGGAGCGGATGGGATGCCATTTTTACAAATGATAAAACGATTTCAGGGTTTGCTTACCCTTTCTCATATATCATTTGTATCAAGGTCTTTCATTTCAATTTATTTCTAAAACTGTTTCCGTCTTTACTTGTTTTGTTTTTTGGTTTTTTTTGTCTGTTTTTTTTTTTTTGTTTTTGTTTTTTCGATTTTAATTTTTCGATCCGTGGATTTTGCTGATTGCCTATTATTTTATAACTTTCTGAGAGGGATTATTGCAAGCACACCACGAATAATTCGCTCGAATATCCTCACTTCAATATTTTTTATCCTTTTCGGAATTTTCAGGTAATGTATGAAATTTTCAGATTAACATATTATTAATATTATTATTGTTGTTGTTGTTTTTGTTTTGTCCATGCATAAACATTTCCTTCCGACTCCCAACCAGAGACCTAAGTTGGTGAGTCAGTTGTTTGCTGTCCTAGCCAATTCCTTAGAGCAGTTTTCATTTCTTCATGACCACAATAACGTTTGTCCCTCACTGCCTCTTTCATTGGGCCAAAGAAGAGTAGTGGGGTCTTAAGATAGATAGATAGATAGATAGATAGATAGATAGATATGAAAAGACTGAAACAGACAAACAGATAGATAGATAGACAGGCAGACAGATATTAACAGACTGAGATATATATATATATATATATAGATAGATAGATAGATAGATAGATAGATATATAGATAGATAGATAATCTATCTATCTATCTCATAGATAGATAGATAGATAGATAGATAGATAGATAGATAGATAGATAGACTCAACAAGTAATGCAACTTGGTTTATAGTCTATGTCCTCCACCCTACGAATGAGACCGTCATAAAAGTCAGCCGCCTTCTGATGTGGCTTATTTCTTGCAGCTATTTTCACGTCTTCATCCCCCTCCATAACGTTTGTCCTCCCAGGTTTTCTTTCATTGAACCAACGAGATGGAAGTCTGGAAGTATTAAGTTAAACGTTAATGAAGAAGTGAAAACTCCTCTAAGGAATTAGCTACATCCCAGTTTTACGAAGCTGGGATGTTTGCCCTAATTCATAGGAGGAACACTGGCAGAGAAAGAGTCGGGGTGTGAAGCTGTGATGTATAACTATATCTTGATGCGAGATATATTTTATTGGCTTTCTTATTTCTTATATGATAAAACAAATTGCATTCAATTTTGACTCACATTCGTATATTGAATAGCAGAGAAGTGGATTCCACTAAAACTTCGTGTTGAAGGAAAAACAGCGCTGGGATTGGCTGATAAAATGAAGATCTGAAGACGATCCCTGAGGACAGTTATAATAGCATCAGAAAACCAATGATGAAAACAAGCTCGAATAAACACTTCTTCGTCAAAGAGTATAAATATCCTTGATGAAAGCAAGAGAGAGAGAGAAAGAGGGAGAGAGAGAGAGAGTTGAAGAAAGAAGGGAGAGAGGGAGGAGAAGAGAGGAGATAGCTAGAAACAGAGGTAGAGGGGGAGAGAGAGGAAGAAAGAAAGGAGGGAGGGTCGAGAGGGAGGAGAAGAGGGGAGATAGCTAGAAAGAGTGAAAGAGAGGGAAGATAGCTAGAAACAGAAGGAGAGAGAGGGAGAGAGAGAAAGAAAGAAGGGATGGAGGGGGATAGGGGGAGGGAGGGTGATAGGGATGGGAGAGGGGAGATAGCTAGAAAGAGTGAAAGAGAGGGGAGATAGCTAGAAAGATGGGAAGAGAGAGAGAGGAAGAAAGAAGGGAGAGAGGGGCGAGAGAGAGGAGGAAGAGGGGAGTGAAAGAGAGGGGAGATAGCTAGAAGCAGAGGGAGAGAGAGGGAGAGAGAGAAAGAAAGAAGGGAGAGAGGAGAGAGGGAGTGGAGAGAAGGGGTGGGGAGATAACTAGAAAGAGTGAAAGAGTGGGTAGATAACTAGAAAGATGGAGAGAGGGGTGAGAGAGGAAGAAAGAAGGGAGAGAGGGGCAAGAGGGAGAGGGGAGATAGCTAGAAAGAGTGAAAGAGAGGATAGATAGCTAGAAAGTGTGAAAGAGAGGGGAGATAACTAGAAAGAGGGAAAGAGTGGGAGAGAGAGGGAGGGAGGGAGAGAGAGACGGGAAATGAGATAGAGAGATAGAGAAAGGAAGAGAGTGTGACAGAGAGAGACGAAAGAGTAGGTCATTTTAATAATAAATGTTTACTCGATACAAGGCTGAAGAGAAGGTTGGTAGAGATAAGTGAAAAATTATGAGGATAGGGAGGATAGATAAGGATTGCGCATTGACTTGAAGGGGCAAGGATGTTCTTCTCCTCCTCCTCCCCCTCCTATTCTTCTACTTCTTCTTTGTTTGCACCATAGAAAGAAAGAATGAAAATAAGAAAGAAAGATAAAAACATAGATAGATAGATAGATAGATAGATAGATAGATAGATAGATAGATAGATAGATGAAAATCTCATTTTTCTGTGGATAGTGACCTTTCTGGACGTTCGTGTTCAAGGCACCTCACAATTTCCTGTTCCTTGTAGATCTTAATAAATTTTGTCTTTGTGTTTTCTCTAATAAACCTTGTTCTGCTATCCATTTTATTGTAGGTCATGCTTTGCTTTCCTTTGTCTCTCTTGCCATAACTATATCCTGTGAGTGGCAAAATTCCCATGTCTACTTTCCATATTATGTACCCTAGATAATTCAACTATTTCTTCCGGATGTTGAGGAGTAATGGTTTTTCTTTCCATTAATTGCTCACATATTCGATCCTTGTTATTTTCAGCATCCTTCTGTAGAATCACATTACCGTTACCTCTTCTTCATCTGTGAGGAGATTGTCCAACATTCACTGCCATATAAGAGGACAGATATTACATAACAGTTCAATATTCTTTTCTTTGTTTCTCTTGCTTCAAGTCTCTTCTTCATCTGTGAGGAGATTGTCCAACATTCACTGCCATATAGGAGCACTGATATTACATAACAGTTCAGTACTCTTTTGTTTGTTTCTATTGCTTCAAGTCTCTTCTTCATCTGTGAGGAGATTGTCCAACATTCACTGCCATATAAGAGGACAGATATTACATAACAGTTCAGTACTCTTTTGTTTGTTTCTATTGCTTCAAGTCTCTTCTTCATCTGTGAGGAGATTGTCCAACATTCACTGCCATATAGGAGCACTGATATTACATAACAGTTCAGTACTCTTTTGTTTGTTTCTATTGCTTCAAGTCTCTTCTTCATCTGTGAGGAGATTGTCCAGCATTCACTGCCATATAGGAGCACTGATATTACATAACAGTTCAGTACTCTTTTGTTTGTTTCTATTGCTTCAAGACTCTTCTTCCTCTGTGAGGAGATTGTCCAGCATTCACTGCCCTATAGGAGAACTGATATTACATAACAGTTCAGTACTCTTTTCTTTGTTTCTTTCTCCTTACAAATAGGAAATTTATCAAAGTCGCTGGACGACAAATAACGAGTCCTAAAAGCTAAGATCTTGTAGAAATAATGAATGCCTCTCATCTGAACATATTTGTCATGTACAATTCTAAGTTGCCACAGTTTATGTGGATTTTAGTAGAAGATAACGGTTAACCCTAGACTTGAACAAGTTAAGATTGTTGTGAGTGGGAAGCATCCCCTTGGGAGTCGAATCCACAAAGCAGATAGAGGGTTACAGAGTACGAGGGAAGGTTTATGCGATTATGTGAGGAAGATAACGGTTAACCCTAGACTTGAACAGGTTAAGATTGTAGGGATCGGGGTATCATCCTCTTGGGAATCGGCCCCACAAAGCAGGTAGAAGGTTACAGATTAAGAGGCACAGTTGATAGGGATAGGTGGGGAAGATAACGGTTAACCCTAGACTTGAACAGGTTAAGATTGTAGGGATCGGGGAAGCGTCATCTTGGGAGTCGATTCCACAAAGCAGGTAGAGGGTTACAGAGTAAGAGGCATGGTTGATGCGGATATGTGGGGAAGACAACGGTTAACCCTAATTTGAAACGGGTTATGACTCTATTGATCATAGAAGCAACCACTTAGGAATCTCTTCCACAAAGCAGTGCATCATGGGAAAGAGCTGCGTCAGTGGAACTTGCATCTCACCCCGGGAATATGAAGGAAATGAAGGTGTTAGCTACAATGGGCGTGGGGATGGCGGGTTTTAGCCGTAAAGGTTAGGACAGGTGGAACTAAAGAGTGTATTTCGTCTGCAACTGCTTCAAAGAACCCCCTCGCCACTACTCACAGTGCCGATCGCTAGACGTTTCTTGACTTTCTGTTGAATCTATATTTGTCATTTAAACGTGTTTCATAATTCTCTGCCCGACCGCCATCTTTTGCCACTCCATAAGAGCAACTGATAATTCTGATTTTACAAAGTTTATCATATCTTGACTATCTGCTCATACAATGACCACCATTTCTTTTCTAGCGTTGCTTACTGAAAAGTAATGTGCGTGCAGTTTGCAGGAGGGTGCAGTATGGAGAAATGCACTTGCAAGTAAAAAAAAAACAATCAGGCTGTATCTACATGTCTGTCTATAAAATTCTAGTTTTTATAGATCTCCGTTGTTCTAAGGGTACGTGATACAAGCTGTCCGTGACTAAAATAAAAAAAAATGGGTAAGAACCATTGCTCTCGACTGTTGTTTTATTTTCTGGTTTATCTTGGTAATTTCCCATCTGCCAAGAATTTGGAGCATTCAGTTCACTTGTACAAAGTTCGTTGTTCTTTTGTAGACAAAATTCTTCAACCATTTGTTCTTGATAATTTCTCAAAAAAATGTTTTTATGCCAACTAAAGTTCCTTTCAAAATACGACAGTAACTTTTTTTTTCTCTCCAGTAATGTAAAAATTATTGCCGTCGAAAATTTAAAGAAAATCTTAGAAGCATTGAAATCAGGCAAGACGGTAGAATTTGATTGGAAGAAATAAAAGATAGTGTTAGGCGTCTTTTGACTTCCTTTTGGTTTAACATTTAAACGTATTTCATAATTCTCCGCTCGACCGCCATCTTTGCCACTCCATAAGAGCAACTGATAATTCTGATTTTACACAGTTTATCACGGCTTGACTATCAGCTCATATAATGACCACCATTTCTTTTCTAGCGTTGCTTACTGAAAAGTAATGTGCGTACAGTGTGCAGGACAGTGCAGTATGGAGAAATGCATGTCCAAATGAAAACAAAATAAATTAGGCTGTATCTACATGTCTGTCTGTCTCTTTATAAAGAGGTAGTTCTTATAGAGCTACGTTGTTCTCGGGGTACGTGATTCAAGCTCTCCGTGACTAAAAGTGTATGTGACCCCCCCCAAAAAAAATGTCTTTTTTTTAAATATATTATTATGGAAGAATGCATATGCAAGTGAATGCTACGGAATGGGTGGCTGGCTGCTGGAAAACCCTATGTCTGGAAAAAAGGACTCTGTACCATGCCACACAAGCTGGAAAAATCAGTCATGGTTGTCAAAGAATTCCTGCGACCACATCATCCCTTACATCTGGCCACCTAACTCCGCAGACTGCAACTCCCTTCTTTATTATGATTGAGTCACAGTTGAATCTTATTGTAACCCCAAAGATGAACTGAAGATTATAAGATCATTCACCTGTCTATGAAGGGCAAGTTATTACAGAGCTCTGTTTTTCCAGGGGTACGTGATACAAGCGGTCCGTGACTAAAAAAGTCTGCTGCTAAAATTAAAATAAAAACGGTTAAGAACCAGTTTTCTCGACTTTTGTTCTATTTTCTGGTTTATCTTGGTAATTTCCTATCTGCCAAGAGTTTCGAGCATTCAATTCACTTGTACAAAGTTCGTTGTTCTTTGGTGAACAAAATTCCTCAAGCATTTATTCTGGATAATTTTTCAAAGGAATTATTTTATGCCATCTACAGTTTCTTCCAAAATACGAGAGCATTATTTTTTCTTCAGTAATGTAAAAACGATTGCCATGGAAACTTCAAAGCAGAAGTTAGATGCATTGAAATCAGGCAAGACAGAACAATCCGATTGGAAGAAATAAAAGATAGTGAAAATAAGAAATAGTACTTTCTTTTTTCCATTTAGAGAAAGAAAGAGAAAGATCCTTTTTGAGAATAAAAAGATTTGGGGCAAAGCATCAGACCTAGAAACGCCTTTTTGGTTTACTATCCAAGAAATATATTTGTAATGTAATCTGGGGTATGGAAAACTCGATTATCTGGAATAAAAAGATATACTCTCACAAAAATTATATATATATATATATATATATATATATAGTGGTACAAAATTTTATGACTGCCATGAATAGACAAAAATTAGTTTTATTATTACCACTCATGATAATAAAAAATCAAAATGAAAAACGGGCGAGCGAACCGGTTTCATATCTCGCTCAACAGAGCTAAATCCAGGTAAATAGAGGAAATTATATAATAAAAAAAGAACAATGAACAAAGCTTATTGGTGGGCAAAAATGAAAAGGTAATTAGTTGGAGGCCTAATATAAAGTCCCTCTTATTATAAAGATAAGGTTTTAAAGATAGAAACTTTTTTGTTTTGTTTTGTTTTTCTCACACCAATACACTTTATCCATTCCCTCAGTATATACTTACTTGATCATTGCTTCTAATGCTCTGAATGGGGCGGCTTGGGGATAGTAGTCGTGGCTAGTGGGGGCACAGTCCTATGGGTAAAAGACAAACTGGGGTGAGTTCCACCACGGAATATGTGATCGAGCGGCGCTATATCGAGTCTAATTTGTTACCGCTTCGTTATCGAGGCCCGTTGGTACAGTTGATGTGGCGTTTGTCTGCTATCGTAACTGTTCAGGTTTCACTTCTCGGTAGTGGATGCGCACTGCTGATGATGTCCCAAATATTGGCTGAAACGGCCGTCCAGTGCTTTCTGTATTCTGTTCGATGAATTCCTTAATTGTGATATATATATATAATTGAAAATAAATATTTCGGAATCTGTAGAAATATATTGTTTCGAAGTAAGACGCAGTCACTGCTAATAACAGAGAAAATAAAATTGTTTGTTTTTTGTTAATCATTATTGCTAAAAGTACTAACTCCTTGTTGCTGACTAAACAGTTTCACCGCCCCCACCGACTTCCAAAGGACGTATCACCCCAACATCGTACACCACAGATTTTTATTTTTGACAGTGTGCGGCCGTACATTAAGCCTTGAAAGAGATTTCAGTTTTATCCGTAAATACGACAAAAAGCCTCCTTTTCTGATCGCTTATTGGATTTTATATTAATATTGTAAAATTTCCAATGTCTAGGAAATCCAGATTTATTTCTACTTAATTTATTACAAATTGGACTATAGAAATGATTGATGAATTGATTTTTTACGGCTTATCAACCATTTGCAGGTTATTTAACGCCTGAAAATATTTTCAATTTGATTTTTTTTTTTTTTTTGAGATGATAATGCATTGAAAACAGCTGTTATATATGGTCTAGTGCTCCCGCTGTTCATCTCAAGGTCCTCGACAAAATCCAATGACGGATATGCAATGTGATGGGTCCTGATAAGGCATCTCGTCTACAGTCACTTTCTCACAGACATGCTGTGGCTTCCCTTTGTCTTTTCTACAAGTACTTTCATGACAACTGCTCCGACAAGCTACTTTCACTGCTTCCCAAATTGCATGAATTTAAGCGTGCTACTAGTTTGGCATCTCGGCCCAAACCTTTCACTGTCGAAACGGCTAAATGTTGCCGTCTCTTCTACTTCAACAGCTTCTTATCTCGCAACTCCCGTCAGTGGAACTCCCTTCCTATCAGTTGTTTCCATGATAGCTATAATTTTCAAATATTCAAATGTAATGTCCATCGACATCGTCTGATGTCTTGATCCTGATCTCTGTCCTTCTCTTCATCCTTCACCTAATCAGAATTTGATAAACAGACATGAAATTATAATCTAGATATAAAGTGGGGAATTAATTCTATATTGCAATCAATATAAAAAATTGATCCCTCACTTTGTACCCACGGTAGTTTCTATATGTGTATATCTCAGAGAATGTAAATAAATCTAAAAGACTTGCCTGTGTAGCTAATCAGTATTTCATTGATTGATTGATTCGTTTTCTATGGCTTATCATCAATCAAGAAATTATAATGTGGATATAAAGTGGGGGATTGATTCTCTATTACAATCAATACATAAACTGAGCGCTCATTTTGTGGCCACAGTAGTTTTTATACATTTATATTTCAGAGAATGTAAATAAATCTAAATGACATGGCCGTGTAGCTAATCAATATTTCATTGATTGATTCGTTTTCTATAGCTTATCAATCAAGAAATTATAATGTGGATGTAAAGTGGGGGATCAATTCTACATTACAATCAATATATAAACTGATCCCTCACTTTGTCACCAGAATACTTTCTATACATTTCTATCCCAGAGAATGTAAATAAATCTAAACGACATGCCTGTGTAGCTAATCAATATTTCATTGATTGATTCGTTTTCTATAGCTTATCAATCAAGAAATTATAATGTGGATGTAAAGTGGGGGATCAATTCTACATTACAATCAATATATAAACTGATCCCTCACTTTGTCACCAGAATACTTTCTATACATTTCTATTCCAGAGATTGTAAATAAATCTAAAAGACATGCCTGTGTAGCTAATCGATATTTCATTGATTGATTGATTCGTTTTCTATGGCTTATTAACAAACAAAATATTATAATTTGGATATAAAGTGGATGATCAATTCTACATTACATTCAATATATAAATAGATCCCTCACTTTGTGGCCAGAGTAGTTTCTATAGATTTATATCCCGGAGAATATAAATATATAAAAAACATACCTGTGTAGCTAATCAGTATTTCACTGATTGATTTATTTTTACGGCTTATCAACCCCTTAAAAGTTATGTAAAACGAGAAAATATTTTTGACTGTCATTCTTTTTTTTAGATAATAATGAAATAGAGACATCAGTCTTAATAATTAACCCATAATTTAGGGGGGACTGGGGGAATCATTCTTTTCCCAAGGATATTTGCGCTTAAGCGAATATAACGAAATTAGAATACTGCTCTCCGATTAAAAATTGCGAGCCATTATCCATTACATGACGCACATATCCAAGCTTAAAACATCTGGCATACCCAAGCGGTAACCCACCAAGAACTGACCGGGCTCGACGTTGCTTAATTTAGGAGTGATCGAGAGAGAACTGGTCTCCCAAAGTGATGTGGCCGTAAATAAATTAATAAAGGTTTAATATTAATATAAGTTTGTGGAATTCTCTTCATATCTATCTATCTATCTATCTATCTATCTATCTATCTCAGTCTGTTTATATCTATCTATCTATCTATCTATCTATCTATCTATCTATCTATCTATCTATCTGTCTATCTATCTATCTATCTATCTCAGTCTATTCATATCTATCTATCTATCCCATTCTGCTCAAATCTGTCTGTCTATCTATCTACCTATCTATCTATCTATCGATCTATCTCATTCTGCTCAAATCTATCGATCTATCTCATTCTGCTCAAATCTATCTATCTCAGTGTGTTATTATCTATCTATCTCATTCTGCTCAGATCTGTCTATCTATCTCATTCTGCTCAAATCTATATATCTACCTCAGTTTGTTCATATCTATCTATCGATCTCATTCTGCTCAAATCTATCTATCTATCTATGTATCTATCTATATATCTATCTATCTATCTATCTATCTATCTCAGTCTGTTCATATCTATGTATCTATCTCATTCTGCTCAAATCTACCTATCTCTGTTCATTTTCTATCTCATTTCGCTCAAATCTCTCTCTCTCTCTCTATCTATCTATCTATCTATCTCATTCTGCTCAAATCTATCGATCTATCTCATTCTGCTGAAACCTATCTATCTCAGTCTGTTCATGTCTATCTATCTATCTATCTAACTATCTATCTCAGTCTATTCATATCTATCTATCTCATTCTGCTCAAATATATCGATCTATTTCATTCTCCTTAAATCTATCTATCTATCTCATTCTGCTCAAATCTATATATCTATCTCAGTCTGTTCATATCTATCTCATTCTGCTCAAATCTATCTATCTCAGTTTGTTCATATCTATCTATCTATCCATCTATCTATCTATCTCATTCTGCTCAAATCTATCTATCTATCTATCTATCTATCTATCTCAGTCTGTTCATATCTATGTATCTATCACATTCTGCTCAAATCTACCTATCTATCTATCTATCTATGTATCTATCTATCTATCTATCTATCTATCTATCTATCTATCTATCTCATTCTGCTCATATCTATCTCTCTATCTCTTTATCTATCTATCTCATTCTGCTCAAATCTATCTATCTATCTATCTATCTATCTATCTATCTATCTCAGTCTCTTCATATCTATCTATCTATCTATATATATATCTATCTACCTATCTCTGTTCATTTACTATCTAATTTCGCTCAAATCTATCTATCTATCTATCTATCTATCTATCTATCTATCTATCTATCTGTCTCATTCTGCCCAAACCTATCGATCTATCTCATTCTGCTCAAATCTATCGATCTATCTCATTCTGCTCAATCTATCTCAGTGTGTTCATATCTATATGTCTCATTCTTCTCAGATCTGTCTATCTATCTATCTCATTCTGCTCAAATCTATATATCTATCTCAGTCTGTTCATATCTATCTATCTATCTATCTATCTATCTATCTATCTATCTCATTCTGCTCAAATCTATCTATCTCAGTTTGTTCATATCTATCTATCTATCTATTTATCTCATTCTGCTCAAATCTATGTATCTATCTCAGTCTGTTCATATCTATGTATCTATCTCATTCTGCTCAAATCTATCTGTCTATCTATCTATCTATGTCATTCTGCTCAAATCTATCTATCTATCTATCTATCTATCTATCTATCTCAGTCTCTTTATATCTATCTATCTATTTATCTATGTATCTATCTCTGTTCATTTTCATTTTGCTCATCATCTCATTTTGCTCAAATCTCTCTATCTATCTATCTATCTATCTCATTCTGCTCAAATCTATCGATCTATCTCATTCTGCTCAAATCTATCAATCTATCTCATTCTGCTCAAATATATCTATCTCAGTGTTCATATCTATCTATCTATCTCATTCTGCTCAAATCTATCTATCTATCTCAGTTTGTTCTTATCTATCTATCTATCTATCTCATTCTCCTCAAATCTATCTATCTATCTATCTATGTATCTCAGTCTGTTCATATCTATCTATCACATTCTGCTCA
>OZ010615.1:7687780-7800280 GCA_963932145.1 Acanthosepion lycidas | reverse complement strand
TCTTTGGACGAAAGTCAAAAGAAAAACTTATTTCGGTGATCTGGATCTAAGTCGCTCTTCAAAATAATTGTTCTTGGTTTGAAGAGATGGGTCCGGAAAATGTGCGTGAATCTTGGTCAGCTATCTGCGAGGCTTGCCTCAACCGGAGACTGACTCTTGGAATTGCTGGGACTCGACTCATTTCTGCTCGTTGTGGCTTCGTTTATATGGGCGCCGACCAAAACCGGGGTGAGTTTGTCGGCGCCGGGGGGTTCCTCGATAATTCTAAATACATATCCACCTCTCTGGTTAGGAATTTCCACCTTTTTCCATTTTTGGGAACCTTTCCTCACTCCCACCTTCTCATCCCACTTCAGAGGGGCGTGAACTGCCCTCCCCACATCTTCGTGGCAACGTCTCTTACTCATCCTCCAGATGGGCGGCAACAGCCTCCCTCGTGCATCACGTGATCACCACTCGACCAATGATGTCTTAGTCGGGCGTGGACGAATCTGCGGCTTTGTTTCAGGAAGAAAAAAATTATCTTGCTTAAAAAAAAAAAATTATCTCTTCTATTTCCCTTTTCTTCCCCTTAATGGTTTATCATTTCTCCAGCCGCGAACGGGACAATATGACAATGGCGGTCATAACTCTTGTTCTACACGTGGTTTACGTCAGGTATTTTATCGCTAATTATCAGAATGTGTGGTCTTCTTGACACGGTCTCAAAAAAAAACATCTCCAAAGTTCTAGTCGGTCTGTCACCTCGAAGAAAAAAAAAAACAAAAAAACATTCATTTTCTTTTGGTACAAATTCCTGATAACAAAATTTTATTATCGCCGGCCAAGGATGCTCGTGGGTGGTTTTTAAATTTTTCATATCTGTCCAAGTCCTTTTTTAGTTGTCTGTTTTTCGTCACTTAACGAAATAACATTTTCATTTGAATTTTTCTTTCTTTCTCTGGCCAGCCGGTCTGTAGTTGATAATAAGATGTCTTCCCGTACCAATAGTTTGTTTTCATATCCTTAGATAACACAGCCGATTCCAAAACATATCTGATTCTTTCCTTCTTTCCCTCTCCCCTTACTCAGAATTTCCCTGTCATTGTAATGACACTCTTTCGCCATTTGTTACTTATCAAAATATCCTTTTATCCATTGTCTCTTAGCTGTGTGTGTGTTCTTGCTTATCACTCACGATTCGGTTCTTAGCCTCTCCTCTTTCCTCTTTTCTTTCCTTTCCCTTTCTGCCTCGTTAAATGGTGCCACATATCTCATTCTGCTCAAATCTATCGATCTATCTCATTCTGCTCAAATCTATCGATCTATCTCATTCTGCTCAAATCTATCTATCTCAGTGTGTTCATATCTATCTCATTCTGCTCAGATCTGTCTATCTATCTATCTCATTCTGCTCAAATCTATATATCTATCTCAGTCTGTACATATCTATCTATCTATCTCATTCTGCTCAAATCTATCTGTCTATCTCAGTTTGTTCATATCTATCTATCTCTCTATCTCATTCTGCTCAAATCTATCTATCTATCTATCTATCTATCTCAGTCTCTTCATATCTATCTATCTATCTATCTATCTCTGTTCATTTTCTATCTCATTTTGCTCAAATCTCTCTCTCTCTCTATCTATCTATCTATCGATCTCAGTCTCTTCATATCTATCTATCTATCTATTTATCTCTGTTCATTATCTATCTCATTCTGCTCAAATCTATCTATCTATCGTTAACACTTCATTAATATAAAATCTCTAACAGATGACTTGATCGAAGTTAAGAATATTGCTGCCACATATGGTCAGTGCCCCTGCTATTTACCTAGACCTCTTTGATAAGAGCCAAAGAAGAATCTGCAATATTATAGGTCCTGATCAGGCATCTCGGATTCAGTCACCCACTGCCGTATGGCTGCCTCTATATATCTTTTCTATAATTATTTTCATGGCAATTTTTCGGGGGAGATCTTCCCTATGGTATCTTGACTTCATTAATTTAAGCGCAGTACTAGACTAGCGTCGAGATCTCATCGATTTGCAGTTGAGCTGTAAGTTCTATGCTAACAGTTTCTTTCCTGCACTCCTCGCCTGTGGAACTCCTTCCCGGATCCATGCTTTCCAGCCAACTTTAAACTCCAAAAATTAAAATGCAATGTCAATCGCTATCCACTGTCCTCCTGATTAGTCTTTTCTCTTTCTACTCATCACTAATATTTCCGTTCTTAATTGCTCCACACCCTGTAACCCCTTGTGTGGTAGTGGCTGTACTGTCTTGCTCGGTGTGACACAGTATATATATATATATATATATATTTGATATAACGATATATAATTTTCTATATCAGCAAACAGTATTTAGAAAATATGAGAAACTTGCTTTTAATGGCTCCACTCTTTCCAACCCACTTTAATCAGCACATTTTAAATGCAATGTCAATCGCTATATATTGTCCTCTTGATTACTGTTTTTCTTTTTCATTCATCAATAATGTTTCTGTTCGCAGTTCTTCCACAACCTGTAACCACTTGCGTCTTAGTGGCTTTAGTACCTTGCATGGTGTGATACTGTTTAAAAGATATTTTGAAGTTGGTTTTGATCGATTAAGATTGAAGAAATATATGTTTTTAGGGTTTGACATGTCGGCCTCCTTCGCAAAATTCAGGGTTATGCAATTTCATGTCGATTGTTTGACTTAATACAATTATTCCTGTCAAACCATGTATTGAAGGTCGTCCTCAATGGATTCTCCTCCAGTTCCTATCTCACGAACGCAGGTGTTCCCCCTAAAAATCTACAAATCAACCATTCGCCCTTGTGTCATGGGTCCTTACCTATAACTGCAGAATGGACTCTTCCTAACACTATGTATACTACGCCTCTCTCTCGAGAGGGATGTTTCAAGCCGAGCTTCTCGGCTCGACGGTCGAACTCTCTGTCTCTGAGCAGAGAGCAACCTGGACGAGGCTCCGCCGAAGGGCAGAGTCTCGTTCGGGGAGGTTGACCAACCCGATCCTGTTTATACGGGTTCTACGGGCATTTTTTGGCCGAGCCTACAGGCTCTGGAAACCCACGTTAAACTCGGCCTTGTGCCATATGCAATCCTCGTGGGAGGGTGGCTAGATACCGAATCAAGCCGAGAAGCTCGGCTTGACAGTCGAACTCTCTGCCTCTGAGCAGAGAGGAACCCGGACGAGGCTCCGCCGAAGGGCAGAGTCTCGTTCGGGGAGGTTGACCAACCCGATTCCGTTTATACGGGTTCTACGGGCATTTTTTGGCCGAGCCTACGGTCTTGGGAAACCCACGTTAAACTCAGTCTTGTGCCATATGCAACCCTCTTGGGGTGGGGTGGGGTGGCTAGATACCGAATCGAGTCGAGCCGATAGTAGTTCATTCCAAACCAGACTGAAGAGTCATATAATTCCACATCTTGTATTATTATTTCGTGTAATATACCTTCGTTATTTCTACTCTTGTGTTCGTGTTGTTCTTCCTTGGTCCTAACCTGGCCCATAACACCTTGCATGGATTATTGCTGCCATATATGCTCTGGAGCCCCTTCTGTATGCCTCAAGGTCCTTGATAAAATTCAAATACGGTTATGCAATGTAATTGGCCGTGATCTGGCATCTCGTCTGCAGCCGCTCTTTCACAGACGTGCCGTTGCCTCCCTCTGTCTTTTTTTTTTTTTTACATATGCTTTCACGGTAACTGCTTCGATGAGCTGCTTTCCCAGACTTCATGAAGTTAAGCGTTCTACTAGGCTGGCATCTCGCTCTCGCGCTTTCATTGTCGAAACTGTTAAATATAGCCGTCTCTTCTACTCTAATAGCTTCATATCTCGCACTTCTTGTCTGTGGAACTCCCTTCCCATTTCTTGTTTTCCTGATAACTATAATCTCCAACTATTCAAATGTAACGTCAATCGACGTCTCCAGATGCCTTGATCTATCCCCTAACCTTCTCTTCATCCTTTCTTCTATCACTTCTCTTTGTTCTTGCTGCAACTCTGTAACCGCTTGCGTGCTTCCCACCTAGCTTGGGGTGTAATTTGCTTTAAAAAAAAACTATCCTCGGCTAATTGTACTAACTTAGACAACCACCTCCATGAAATATTTTACAAGATTGTAATCCGGCTTTGATTTTTTTTTTTTTTTCTGTGAAAATTCTGTGCTTTTCAGCTGATAGTTTAGTTTAGAGAAATGAAGTTTAAGATTTATGCCAGCTTCGATATCATGGCGCCGGTCACGATGTTCAGCGTTCTGAAATACTAAGTTTTTCAAAAGAGCATTAAACAGTTTCTCTCGTAGTGTTCAACAAAAAGAATCATGTGTTGATTTTCTTGTGAAAGTTCCCGCTCGATAGGATACTTTAGTTTTGAAACATTGATGCATCAAGGATGAATGCTACATTGAGATATCCTGTGTCTACGATCAATGACCCTATGAAATTTCGTTTTTTACAAAAGCATGATCGGAACAACAGGCTGCACTTTTTAGAGAATGCATATTAAGTTCGTTTTATACACACACACACACACACATATATATATATAGTCAATAATTGGCCATTGTTTGAAGCGACGGTGCTTCTGCGCTGAAACATGATCTATTTTTATGTTTGGACTGGATATTAAATACAAATAAAAATGGTCGATATAAATTTATATATATATATATATATATATATATATATATATATATATATATATAGATATAGATATATATAGATGGGTGTGGATGTGTCTGTGAAATATGAACCAAACAAACTCACATCACTTCAACTACATATATATATATATATATATATATATATATATATATATATATATATATATATATATATGCATGTTTCATTACAAACGACAGATAAGGTACTACGGTTAAGCTTTTTATTTAATTTTTCTTGTGTTCTGACAAGAGCTTTCTTTTCTGGACAAAGGGTGTGTAAGAACTGTTCAAATATCTTATATTTCCGAGCGCTTTCGGCTATACCTTTAGCCATTATCAAGGAAGATTCGATTTTTCAGCTTTCTTGAGTGTGTACGTTCAGTGTATGTCTTAGTGTGTGGCAGGGATGTTTTTAATTTCCGAATACGGTTAGCACAGTGGGGCTTTGTTCGTAGTTAATATTGTTAAGAATTGGCTTTGTTCTTTTTTATTATTGAAGCTTCCATTATTTTTGTCTTTTTTTGCAGATGGATGCAGTTAATATATTTGTGTTTTCTACTAATATGTTTCTAATGGAGTCGGGTAAATTTGTGTGTGTGTTTAAATTGGTTACGTCTTACGTTACACCTATCTTATCACATTAGAACCCATTTAAACATGGGAAAACTTTATTGTTACACCCGGTATATATATATATATATATATATATATATATATATATATATATATATATATATATATATATATATATATATATATATATATTAAATACAAAAGAGAAGCCGAAAATGTTTTGGGTTTTTTGTAGATATTTTTATATATTAAATAAAGTATAATATATTTTTTTTTAATTCACATTATAACCAAAGACTTATGCGGCTTTTCTTTTCTCTTTAAAATAAATACCTTTCTTTCGTTGGAACAACTATAATCTCCTCTTATATATATATATATATATATATATATATATATATATATATATATATATATATATATATATATATATATATATATTAAAAATATAAAAGTGTGTAGATTAATGTTACATGACATTTTTAAAAATGAAGCAACCGGTTTCGCTCCCGATCTTCAGGCCTCTACGGGAGATTTAACTTAGATTAAAATAACAGTGAAATGTGTAATAAAGAGGATAAAAAGATGAACACAAAGATCTAGAGCCAAATAACGGCAAGACCCAACAAACATTTACGCTGTTTACAGAGGGAAGGCTTGCGGGACCCGATATAAAGTCCCTCCATTACCTTCAGATGAAATAGAGTGTGTGACCGGGACAAAACAGTGAACCAGTCAGCACTAAAATTAGCAGCACACCCTCTGTTATTTAAAAGGTGCTCACATATGCCGGAACCATAAGTACATTCAAAGATAAGGCATATATATATATATATATATATATATATATATATATATATATATGTGTGTGTGTGTGTGTGTGTGTATGTGTGTGTGTGTATATATATATATATATATATATATATATATATATATATATATACTGGATGCGGGAATATATATATATATGTGTGTGTATGTGTGTGCATATATATGTGTGTGTGTGTGCGTGTGCGCGTGTGTGTGCGCGTGTGTGTGTGCGTGTATATATATATGTGTCATTCTTTTCATATATGTAACTCCAATTCGATTAATATCTATCTGTTTATACATAATGGCCGGCTTTTCTCGTTTTCCGATCAGACCAAGGCTAGAGAGCCCAAACTACTCTGCTATTTAACCTTAAAATTAAAACTTTTTTTTATAGCCCTACTTTCATTGATGGAAAAAGTCATCAACATGACCCTGTACTAGCCACAGAAGGTCTGTAATTTGCAGTTAATAAATCTCGATTTATCTCCCTTGGAAAGTTACAATGAATATTATTACTGAATAGAATCAAACCTTCTTAATAGGTTGGGTTTTGTAGAACAGTCGAATTAAAGCAATTAAGGCCAGCATAATTATTAGGGAATAAATAATGACAATAAAGCAATTAATAAAAGGAAGGCAGTAAGTGAAGTGTAAATGGACTGAAGGCAATTGTTGTGTTAATTGAATGTCTAATTAAAAGGCTGAGGGGTGGTGACGGATTAGAAAATAGGGAAGGGAAAATAAAGAAGAAGGATGGTGTTTATGAGAAAGGCGGAGGAGAAGGAGGAGGAGAAAAAGAGATGTGAAGGGGAGAAGAAGAAGGGCGGGGAAAATAATTTCAGATCGGAAAGAAACGAGAGCGGGAGAAGCAAATATTAATAAAGAAAAAAACGGATGAAAAAAGAAAGAAAGAAAGAAACGAAGGAAGGAAGGCAGGAAGGAAGGGATGGAGGAAGGAAGGAAGGAAAAAGAAAGAAATGAAAGAAGAAAGGTGGAATAGAAAAATATAGAAAGAAAGCAAAGGAAAGAGAGACAGAATAAAAAAAGAAAAAGAAAGAAAATAAAATAAAAATGAAGAAAGGAAGGAAAATACAGAAATAAAAAAAGGAAGAAGAGAAAGAATGGAATGAAGAAAAAGAAAGAAAATGAAAGAAAAAGAAAGAATGAAGGGAGGAAAATACGGAAAGAAAGATAAAAAAAAAGAAAAAAATGAAATTAAGAAAAAGAAAGACGGAAGGAAAGAAAAATAAAGAAAGAAAACGAAAAAGAGAGAGAAATAATGAAAGAAAGAAAAAGAAATGCAATGAAAGAAAAAAGAAGGAACAAAGGATGGAAAAATAGAGAAAGAAAGAAAAAGAAAAAGAAAGAGAAATAATGAAAAAAAGAAAAAGAAATGCAATGAAAGAAAAAAGAAGGAACAACGGATGGAAAAATAGAGAAAGAAAACGAAAAAGAAAGAGAAATAATGAAAGAAAAAAGGAAAAAAATACAGAAAGAAAGAAAGGAAAGGAAAAAGAATTAGAAATTATGAAACAAAAAAAAGAAAAAGGGAACGAAAAAAAGAGAGATACACAAGAAAGTAAAGGAAAAAGAAACAATGGAAAAAAGAAAAAGAACTTGTATTATGAGAACAATGTTGTAGGCCGTGTAACGTGCGCTCCATTTGCTACCCAGAAACAGAAACTCAATAATTTTCACCTCTTCTCTTGACAATGTATCTTAAATATTACAAAAACTCTACCCTAGAGGGCTCTCGTTTAATTTTCTCAGAGATTCCTTTCTGCCTTCTGTCAGCATGGCTGAGGCTAAGCTCCAGGAGCGTGACTTATTGGGCCTTCTCGGGCAAAAGTTTTCTGTCGTCAAGAAGTGGAAAGATTATATTAAATAAATTGCTAGGTCAGCTGCTAGGAAAGTTTGTTCACTGTGACGTGCTAGACATTTTCTTCCTCAACAGAAAATATTTTACATATTTATAAGTCTACCATTCGACCAGGTACTGGATATTGTTGGAAAATTTAGTTTGGAGCTTCAGCTAAGTATATGGAGATTCTTGATAAAATAGGAAGAAGCATTTACAAAGTTATTCGCCTCGGAAAACAAAAACAGACAACGCACTTGAACAATTCCATAATTTGCCAGTGGGAAGAATGTTTAATGTACGATGTTTAATTGCACAGCAATAATAATGAGACGTATAAAAAAAGAACAGTCTTGTTTACTTCACATACAAAATATTTCCAAGTATATAATGTACATTGAACAATCAAATACGGTATCCATAAAAGGAAGACGTGAGTTTAGACACATTGATGTTAAATGCTACATTGTCGTCGAATGTAAAAACAACAAAAATAAAAGAGAAATAAAATGAGATATAGACAAGTAAAAAATGAATGATAATAATAACACTTCATCTTAGAAATTCACCCAACTTAAACCTACTATTACTACTACTGTTATTACTACTACTACTAGTAGTAGTACTAGGTGTAAACAAGCAAGAGAAATAAGATGAAAGAAAGACTGGTTAAAAATGAATAATAATGACAAGGCTTCATCTAAGAAAGTCACCCAACTTAACACTACTACTACTACAACTAGTACTAAGGGTAAAGAAGCAAGAGAAATATGATGAAAGAAACACTGGTCGAAAAGGAATAATAATGACAAGGCTTCATCTAAGAGATTCACCCAACTTAACACTACTACTACTACTACTACTACTAGGTGTAAAGAAGCAAGAGAAATAAGATGGAAGAAAAAAACTAGTCAAAAATGAATAATAATGACAAGGCTTCATCTAAGAGATTCACCCAAATTAAAACTACTACTACTACTACTAGGTGTAAAGAAGCAAGAGAAATAAGATGGAGGAAAAAAACTAGTCAAAAATGAATAATAATGACAAGGCTTCATCTAAGAGATTCACCCAAATTAAAACTACTACTACTACTACTAGGTGTAAAGAAGCAAGAGAAATAAGATGGAAGAAAAAAACTAGTCAACAATGAATAATAATGACAAGGCTTCATCTAAGAGATTCACCCAAATTAAAACTACTACTACTACTACTACTAGGTGTAAAGAAGCAAGAGAAATAAGATGGAAGAAAAAAACTAGTCAACAATGAATAATAATGACAAGGCTTCATCTAAGAGATTCACCCAAATTAAAACTACTACTACTACTACTAGGTGTAAAGAAGCAAGAGAAATAAGATGGAAGAAAAAAACTAGTCAACAATGAATAATAATGACAAGGCTTCATCTAAGAGATTCACCCAAATTAAAACTACTACTACTACTACTACTAGGTGTAAAGAAGCAAGAGAAATAAGATGGAAGAAAAAAACTAGTCAAAAATGAATAATAATGACAAGGCTTCATCTAAGAGATTCACCCAAATTAAAACTACTACTACTAGGTGTAAAGAAGCAAGAGAAATAAGATGGAAGAAAAAAACTAGTCAACAATGAATAATAATGACAAGGCTTCATCTAAGAGATTCACCCAAATTAAAACTACTACTACTACTACTACTACTAGGTGTAAAGAAGCAAGAGAAATAAGATGGAAGAAAAAAACTAGTCAAAAATGAATAATAATGACAAGGCTTCATCTAAGAGATTCACCCAAATTAAAACTACTACTACTACTACTACTAGGTGTAAAGAAGCAAGAGAAATAAGATGGAAGAAAAAAACTAGTCAAAAATGAATCATAATGACAAGGCCTCATCTAAGAGATTCACCCAAATTAAAACTACTACTACTACTACTACTAGGTGTAAAGAAGCAAGAGAAATAAGATGGAAGAAAAAAACTAGTCAAAAATGAATAATAATGACAAGGCTTCATCTAAGAGATTCACCCAAATTAAAACTACTACTACTACTAGGTGTAAAGAAGCAAGAGAAATAAGATGGAAGAAAAAAACTAGTCAAAAATGAATAATAATGACAAGGCTTCATCTAAGAGATTCACCCAAATTAAAACTACTACTACTACTACTACTAGGTGTAAAGAAGCAAGAGAAATAAGATGGAAGAAAAAAACTAGTCAAAAATGAATAATAATGACAAGGCTTCATCTAAGAGATTCACCCAAATTAAAACGACTACTACTACTACTACTAGGTGTAAAGAAGCAAGAGAAATAAGATGGAAGAAAAAAACTAGTCAAAAATGAATAATAATGACAAGGCTTCATCTAAGAGATTCACCCATATTAAAACTACTACTACTACTACTACTAGGTGTAAAGAAGCAAGAGAAATAAGATGGAAGAAAAAAACTAGTCAACAAGGAATAATAATGACAAGGCTTCATCTAAGAGATTCACCCATATTAAAACTACTACTACTAGGTGTAAAGAAGCAAGAGAAATAAGATGGAAGAAAAAACTAGTCAAAAATGAATAATAATGACAAGGCTTCATCTAAGAGATTCACCCAAATTAAAACAACTACTACTACTACTACTAGGTGTAAAGAAGCAAGAGAAATAAGTTGGAAGAAAAAACTAGTCAAAAATGAATAATAATGACAAGGCTTCATCTAAGAGATTCACCCAAATTAAAACTACTACTACTACTACTACTATGTGTAAAGAAGCAAGAGAAATAAGATGGAAGAAAAAAACTAGTCAACAATGAATAATAATGACAAGGCTTCATCTAAGAGATTCACCCAAATTAAAACTACTACTACTACTACTACTAGGTGTAAAGAAGCAAGAGAAATAAGATGGAAGAAAAAACTAGTCAACAATGAATAATAATGACAAGGCTTCATCTAAGAGATTCACCCAAATTAAAACAACTACTACTACTACTACTAGGTGTAAAGAAGCAAGAGAAATAAGATGGAAGAAAAAAACTAGTCAAAAATGAATAATAATGACAAGGCTTCATCTAAGAGATTCACCCAAATTAAAACTACTACTACTACTACTACTAGGTGTAAAGAAGCAAGAGAAATAAGATGGAAGAAAAAAACTAGTCAAAAATGAATAATAATGACAAGGCTTCATCTAAGAGATTCACCCAAATTAAAACTACTACTACTACTACTACTAGGTGTAAAGAAGCAAGAGAAATAAGATGGAAGAAAAAACTAGTCAACAATGAATAATAATGACAAGGCTTCATCTAAGAGATTCACCCAAATTAAAACTACTACTACTACTACTACTACTAGGTGTAAAGAAGCAAGAGAAATAAGATGGAAGAAAAAAAACTAGTCAAAAATGAATAATAATGACAAGGCTTCATCTAAGAGATTCACCCAAATTAAAACTACTACTACTACTACTACTAGGTGTAAAGAAGCAAGAGAAATAAGATGGAAGAAAAAAACTAGTCAAAAATGAATAATAATGACAAGGCTTCATCTAAGAGATTCACCCAAATTAAAACTACTACTACTACTACTACTAGGTGTAAAGAAGCAAGAGAAATAAGATGGAAGAAAAAACTAGTCAAAAATGAATAATAATGACAAGGCTTCATCTAAGAGATTCACCCAAATTAAAACTACTACTACTACTACTACTAGGTGTAAAGAAGCAAGAGAAATAAGATGGAAGAAAAAAACTAGTCAACAATGAATAATAATGACAAGGCTTCATCTAAGAGATTCACCCAAATTAAAACTACTACTACTAGTTGTAAAGAAGCAAGAGAAATAAGATGGAAGAAAAAAACTAGTCAAAAATGAATAATAATGACAAGGCTTCATCTAAGAGATTCACCCAAATTAAAACTACTACTTCTAGGTTTAAAGAAGCAAGAGAAATAAGATGGAAGAAAAAAACTAGTCAAAAATGAATAATAATGACAAGGCTTCATCTAAGAGATTCACCCAAATTAAAACTACTACTACTAGGTTTAAAGAAGCAAGAGAAATAAGATGGAAGAAAAAAACTAGTCAACAATGAATAATAATGACAAGGCTTCATCTAAGAGATTCACCCAAATTAAAACTACTACTACTACTACTACTAGGTGTAAAGAAGCAAGAGAAATAAGATGGAAGAAAAAAACTAGTCAAAAATGAATAATAATGACAAGGCTTCATCTAAGAGATTCACCCAAATTAAAACTACTACTACTACTACTACTAGGTGTAAAGAAGCAAGAGAAATAAGATGGAAGAAAAAACTAGTCAAAAATGAATAATAATGACAAGGCTTCATCTAAGAGATTCACCCAAATTAAAACTACTACTACTACTACTACTAGGTGTAAAGAAGCAAGAGAAATAAGATGGAAGAAAAAAACTAGTCAACAATGAATAATAATGACAAGGCTTCATCTAAGAGATTCACCCAAATTAAAACTACTACTACTACTACTAGGTGTAAAGAAGCAAGAGAAATAAGATGGAAGAAAAAAACTAGTCAACAATGAATAATAATGACAAGGCTTCATCTAAGAGATTCACCCAAATTAAAACTACTACTACTACTACTACTAGGTGTAAAGAAGCAAGAGAAATAAGATGGAAGAAAAAAACTAGTCAACAATGAATAATAATGACAAGGCTTCATCTAAGAGATTCACCCAAATTAAAACTACTACTACTAGTTGTAAAGAAGCAAGAGAAATAAGATGGAAGAAAAAAACTAGTCAACAATGAATAATAATGACAAGGCTTCATCTAAGAGATTCACCCAAATTAAAACTACTACTACTACTACTACTAGGTGTAAAGAACCAAGAGAAATAAGATGGAAGAAAAAAACTAGTCAACAATGAATAATAATGAAAAGGCTTCATCTAAGAGATTCACCCAAATTAAAACTACTAATACTACTACTACTAGGTGTAAAGAAGCAAGAGAAATAAGATGGAAGAAAAAAACTAGTCAAAAATGAATAATAATGACAAGGCTTCATCTAAGAGATTCACCCAAATTAAAACTACTACTACTACTACTACTAGGTGTAAAGAAGCAAGAGAAATAAGATGGAAGAAAAAAACTAGTCAACAATGAATAATAATGAAAAGGCTTCATCTAAGAGATTCACCCAAATTAAAACTACTAATACTACTACTACTAGGTGTAAAGAAGCAAGAGAAATAAGATGGAAGAAAAAAACTAGTCAAAAATGAATAATAATGACAAGGCTTCATCTAAGAGATTCACCCAAATTAAAACTACTACTACTACTACTACTAGGTGTAAAGAAGCAAGAGAAATACGATGAAAGAAAAAAACTAGTCAAAAATGAATAATAATGACAAGGCTTCATCTAAGAGATTCACCCAAATTAAAACTACTACTACTACTACTACTAGGTGTAAAGAACCAAGAGAAATAAGATGGAAGAAAAAAACTAGTCAACAATGAATAATAATGAAAAGGCTTCATCTAAGAGATTCACCCAAATTAAAACTACTAATACTACTACTACTAGGTGTAAAGAAGCAAGAGAAATAAGATGGAAGAAAAAAACTAGTCAAAAATGAATAATAATGACAAGGCTTCATCTAAGAGATTCACCCAAATTAAAACTACTACTACTACTACTACTAGGTGTAAAGAAGCAAGAGAAATAAGATGGAAGAAAAAAACTAGTCAAAAATGAATAATAATGACAAGGCTTCATCTAAGAGATTCACCCAAATTAAAACTACTACGACTACTACTACTAGGTGTAAAGAAGCAAGAGAAATAAGATGGAAGAAAAAAACTAGTCAAAAATGAATAATAATGACAAGGCTTCATCTAAGAGATTCACCCAAATTAAAACTACTACTACTACTACTACTAGGTGTAAAGAACCAAGAGAAATAAGATGGAAGAAAAAAACTAGTCAAAAATGAATAATAATGACAAGGCTTCATCTAAGAGATTCACCCAAATTAAAACTACTACTACTACTACTACTAGGTGTAAAGAAGCAAGAGAAATAAGATGGAAGAAAAAAACTAGTCAAAAATGAATAATAATGACAAGGCTTCATCTAAGAGATTCACCCAAATTAAAACTACTACTACTACTACTACTAGGTGTAAAGAAGCAAGAGAAATAAGATGGAAGAAAAAAACTAGTCAAAAATGAATAATAATGACAAGGCTTCATCTAAGAGATTCACCCAAATTAAAACTACTACTACTACTACTACTAGGTGTAAAGAAGCAAGAGAAATAAGATGGAAGAAAAAAACTAGTCAAAAATGAATAATAATGACAAGGGTTCATCTAAGAGATTCACCCAAATTAAAACTACTACTACTACTACTACTAGGTGTAAAGGACCAAGAGAAATAAGATGGAAGAAAAAAACTAGTCAAAAATGAATAATAATGACAAGGCTTCATCTAAGAGATTCACCCAAATTAAAACTACTACTACTACTACTACTAGGTGTAAAGAACCAAGAGAAATAAGATGGAAGAAAAAAACTAGTCAAAAATGAATAATAATGACAAGGCTTCATCTAAGAGATTCACCCAAATTAAAACTACTACTACTACTACTACTAGGTGTAAAGAACCAAGAGAAATAAGATGGAAGAAAAAAACTAGTCAAAAATGAATAATAATGACAAGGCTTCATCTAAGAGATTCACCCAAATTAAAACTACTACTACTACTACTACTAGGTGTAAAGAACCAAGAGAAATAAGATGGAAGAAAAAAACTAGTCAAAAATGAATAATAATGACAAGGCTTCATCTAAGAGATTCACCCAAATTAAAACTACTACTACTACTACTACTAGGTGTAAAGAACCAAGAGAAATAAGATGGAAGAAAAAAACTAGTCAAAAATGACTAATAATGACAAGGCTTCATCTAAGAGATTCACCCAAATTAAAACTACTACTACTACTACTACTACTAGGTGTAAAGAAGCAAGAGAAATAAGATGGAAGAAAAAAACTAGTCAACAATGAATAATAATGACAAGGCTTCATCTAAGAGATTCACCCAAATTAAAACTACTACTACTACTACTACTAGGTGTAAAGAAGCGAGAGAAATAAGATGGAAGAAAAAAACTAGTCAAAAATGAATAATAATGACAAGGCTTCATCTAAGAGATTCACCCAAATTAAAACTACTACTACTACTACTACTAGGTGTAAAGAAGCGAGAGAAATAAGATGGAAGAAAAAAACTAGTCAAAAATGAATAATAATGACAAGGCTTCATCTAAGAGATTCACCCAAATTAAAACTACTACTACTACTACTACTACTAGGTGTAAAGAAGCAAGAGAAATAAGATGGAAGATAAAAACAAGTCAACAATGAATAATAATGATAAGGCTTCATCTAAGAGATTCACCCAAATTAAAACTACTACTACTATTACTACTAGGTGTAAAGAACCAAGAGAAATAAGATGGAAGAAAAAAACTAGTCAACAATGAATAATAATGACAAGGCTTCATCTAAGAGATTCACCCAAATTAAAACTACTACTACTACTACTACTAGGTGTAAAGAAGCAAGAGAAATAAGATGGAAGAAAAAAACTAGTCAAAAATGAATAATAATGACAAGGCTTCATCTAAGAGATTCACCCAAATTAAAACTACTACTACTAGGTGTAAAGAAGCAAGAGAAATAAGATGGAAGAAAAAAACTAGTCAAAAATGAATAATAATGACAAGGCTTCATCTAAGAGATTCACCCAAATTAAAACTACTACTACTACTACTACTAGGTGTAAAGAAGCAAGAGAAATAAGATGGAAGAAAAAAACTAGTCAAAAATGAATAATAATGACAAGGCTTCATCTAAGAGATTCACCCAAATTAAAACTACTACAACTAGGTGTAAAGAAGCAAGAGAAATAAGATGGAAGAAAAAAACTAGTCAACAATGAATAATAATGACAAGGCTTCATCTAAGAGATTCACCCAAATTAAAACTACTACTACTAGGTGTAAAGAAGCAAGAGAAATAAGATGGAAGAAAAAAACTAGTCAAAAATGAATAATAATGACAAGGCTTCATCTAAGTGATTCACCCAAATTAAAACTACTACTACTACTACTACTAGGTGTAAAGAAGCAAGAGAAATAAGATGGAAGAAAAAAACTAGTCAACAATGAATAATAATGACAAGGCTTCATCTAAGAGATTCACCCAAATTAAAACTACTACTACTACTACTACTAGGTGTAAAGAAGCAAGAGAAATAAGATGGAAGAAAAAAACTAGTCAAAAATGAATAATAATGACAAGGCTTCATCTAAGAGATTCACCCAAATTAAAACTACTACTACTAGGTGTAAAGAAGCAAGAGAAATAAGATGGAAGAAAAAAACTAGTCAAAAATGAATAATAATGACAAGGCTTCATCTAAGAGATTCACCCAAATTAAAACTACTACTACTACTACTACTAGGTGTAAAGAAGCAAGAGAAATAAGATGGAAGAAAAAAACTAGTCAAAAATGAATAATAATGACAAGGCTTCATCTAAGAGATTCACCCAAATTAAAACTACTACTACTAGGTGTAAAGAAGAAAGAGAAATAAGATGGAAGAAAAAAACTAGTCAAAAATGAATAATAATGACAAGGCTTCATCTAAGAGATTCACCCAAATTAAAACTACTACTACTACTACTACTAGGTGTAAAGAAGCAAGAGAAATAAGATGGAAGAAAAAAACTAGTCAAAAATGAATAATAATGACAAGGCTTCATCTAAGAGATTCACCCAAATTAAAACTACTACTACTAGGTGTAAAGAAGCAAGAGAAATAAGATGGAAGAAAAAAACTAGTCAACAATGAATAATAATGACAAGGCTTCATCTAAGAGATTCACCCAAATTAAAACTACTACTACTAGGTGTAAAGAAGCAAGAGAAATAAGATGGAAGAAAAAAACTAGTCAACAATGAATAATAATGATAAGGCTTCATCTAAGAGATTCACCCAAATTAAAACTACTACTACTACTACTACTAGGTGTAAAGAAGCAAGAGAAATAAGATGGAAGAAAAAAACTAGTCAAAAATGAATAATAATGACAAGGCTTCATCTAAGAGATTCACCCAAATTAAAACTACTACTACTACTACTACTAGGTGTAAAGAAGCAAGAGAAATAAGATGGAAGAAAAAAACTAGTCAAAAATGAATAATAATGACAAGGCTTCATCTAAGAGATTCACCCAAATTAAAACTACTACTACTAGGTGTAAAGAAGCAAGAGAAATAAGATGGAAGAAAAAAACTAGTCAACAATGAATAATAATGACAAGGCTTCATCTAAGAGATTCACCCAAATTAAAACTACTACTACTAGGTGTAAAGAAGCAAGAGAAATAAGATGGAAGAAAAAAACTAGTCAACAATGAATAATAATGATAAGGCTTCATCTAAGAGATTCACCCATATTAAAACTACTACTACTACTACTACTAGGTGTAAAGAAGCAAGAGAAATAAGATGGAAGAAAAAAACTAGTCAAAAATGAATAATAATGACAAGGCTTCATCTAAGAGATTCACCCAAATTAAAACTACTACTACTACTACTACTAGGTGTAAAGAAGCAAGAGAAATAAGATGGAAGAAAAAAACTAGTCAAAAATGAATAATAATGACAAGGCTTCATCTAAGAGATTCACCCAAATTAAAACTACTACTACTAGGTGTAAAGAAGCAAGAGAAATAAGATGGAAGAAAAAAACTAGTCAAAAATGAATAATAATGAAAAGGCTTCATCTAAGAGATTCACCCAAATTAAAACTACTACTACTAGGTGTAAAGAAGCAAGAGAAATAAGATGGAAGAAAAAAACTAGTCAACAATGAATAATAATGACAAGGCTTCATCTAAGAGATTCACCCAAATTAAAACTACTACTACTACTACTACTAGGTGTAAAGAAGCAAGAGAAATAAGATGGAAGAAAAAAACTAGTCAAAAATGAATAATAATGACAAGGCTTCATCTAAGAGATTCACCCAAATTAAAACTACTACTACTACTACTAGGTGTAAAGAACCAAGAGAAATAAGATGGAAGAAAAAAACTAGTCAAAAATGAATAATAATGACAAGGCTTCATCTAAGAGATTCACCCAAATTAAAACTACTACTACTACTACTACTAGGTGTAAAGAAGCAAGAGAAATAAGATGGAAGAAAAAAACTAGTCAACAATGAATAATAATGACAAGGCTTCATCTAAGAGATTCACCCAAATTCAAACTACTACTACTACTACTACTAGGTGTAAAGAAGCAAGAGAAATAAGATGGAAGAAAAAAACTAGTCAAAAATGAATAATAATGATAAGGCTTCATCTAAGAGATTCACCCAAATTAAAACTACTCCTACTACTACTACTAGGTGTAAAGAGGCAAGAGAAATAAGATGGAAGAAAAAAACTAGTCAAAAATGAATAATAATGACAAGGCTTCATCTAAGAGATTCACCCAAATTAAAACTACTACTACTACTACTACTAGGTGTAAAGAAGCAAGAGAAATAAGATGGAAGAAAAAAACTAGTCAAAAATGAATAATAATGACAAGGCTTCATCTAAGAGATTCACCCAAATTAAAACTACTACTACTACTACTACTAGGTGTAAAGAAGCAAGAGAAATAAGATGGAAGAAAAAAACTAGTCAAAAATGAATAATAATGACAAGGCTTCATCTAAGAGATTCACCCAAATTAAAACTACTACTACTACTACTACTAGGTGTAAAGAAGCAAGAGAAATAAGATGGAAGAAAAAAAACTAGTCAACAATGAATAATAATGACAAGGCTTCATCTAAGAGATTCACCCAAATTAAAACTACTACTACTACTACTACTAGGTGTAAAGAAGCAAGAGAAATAAGATGGAAGAAAAAAAACTAGTCAACAATGAATAATAATGACAAGGCTTCATCTAAGAGATTCACCCAAATTAAAACTACTACTACTACTACTACTAGGTGTAAAGAAGCAAGAGAAATAAGATGGAAGAAAAAAACTAGTCAAAAATGAATAATAATTACAAGGCTTCATCTAAGAGATTCACCCAAATTAAAACTACTACTACTACTACTACTAGGTGTAAAGAAGCAAGAGAAATAAGATGGAAGAAAAAAACTAGTCAACAATGAATAATAATGACAAGGCTTCATCTAAGAGATTCACCCAAATTAAAACTACTACTACTAGGTGTAAAGAAGCAAGAGAAATAAGATGGAAGAAAAAAAACTAGTCAACAATGAATAATAATGACAAGGCTTCATCTAAGAGATTCACCCAAATTAAAACTACTACTACTACTACTAGGTGTAAAGAAGCAAGAGAAATAAGATGGAAGAAAAAAAACTAGTCAACAATGAATAATAATGACAAGGCTTCATCTAAGAGATTCACCCAAATTAAAACTACTACTACTACTACTAGGTGTAAAGAAGCAAGAGAAATAAGATGGAAGAAAAAAACTAGTCAAAAATGAATAATAATGACAAGGCTTCATCTAAGAGATTCACCCAAATTAAAACTACTACTACTACTACTACTAGGTGTAAAGAAGCAAGAGAAATAAGATGGAAGAAAAAAACTAGTCAACAATGAATAATAATGACAAGGCTTCATCTAAGAGATTCACCCAAATTAAAACTACTACTAGTAGGTGTAAAGAAGCAAGAGAAATAAGATGGAAGAAAAAAAACTAGTCAACAATGAATAATAATGACAAGGCTTCATCTAAGAGATTCACCCAAATTAAAACTACTACTACTACTACTACTACTACTAGGTGTAAAGAAGCAAGAGAAATAAGATGGAAGAAAAAAAACTAGTCAACAATGAATAATAATGACAAGGCTTCATCTAAGAGATTCACCCAAATTAAAACTACTACTACTACTACTAGGTGTAAAGAAGCAAGAGAAATAAGATGGAAGAAAAAAACTAGTCAAAAATGAATAATAATGACAAGGCTTCATCTAAGAGATTCACCCAAATTAAAACTACTACTAGTAGGTGTAAAGAAGCAAGAGAAATAAGATGGAAGAAAAAAAACTAGTCAACAATGAATAATAATGACAAGGCTTCATCTAAGAGATTCACCCAAATTAAAACTACTACTACTACTACTACTAGGTGTAAAGAAGCAAGAGAAATAAGATGGAAGAAAAAAAACTAGTCAACAATGAATAATAATGACAAGGCTTCATCTAAGAGATTCACCCAAATTAAAACTACTACTACTACTACTAGGTGTAAAGAAGCAAGAGAAATAAGATGGAAGAAAAAAACTAGTCAAAAATGAATAATAATGACAAGGCTTCATCTAAGAGATTCACCCAAATTAAAACTACTACTACTACTACTACTAGGTGTAAAGAAGCAAGAGAAATAAGATGGAAGAAAAAAACTAGTCAACAATGAATAATAATGACAAGGCTTCATCTAAGAGATTCACCCAAATTAAAACTACTACTACTAGGTGTAAAGAAGCAAGAGAAATAAGATGGAAGAAAAAAACTAGTCAAAAATGAATAATAATGATAAGGCTTCATCTAAGAGATTCACCCAAATTAAAACTACTACTACTACTACTACTAGGTGTAAAGAAGCAAGAGAAATAAGATGGAAGAAAAAAAACTAGTCAACAATGAATAATAATGACAAGGCTTCATCTAAGAGATTCACCCAAATTAAAACTACTACTACTAGGTGTAAAGAAGCAAGAGAAATAAGATGGAAGAAAAAAACTAGTCAAAAATGAATAATAATGATAAGGCTTCATCTAAGAGATTCACCCAAATTAAAACTACTACTACTACTACTACTAGGTGTAAAGAAGCAAGAGAAATAAGATGGAAGAAAAAAAACTAGTCAACAATGAATAATAATGACAAGGCTTCATCTAAGAGATTCACCCAAATTAAAACTACTACTACTAGGTGTAAAGAAGCAAGAGAAATAAGATGGAAGAAAAAAACTAGTCAAAAATGAATAATAATGATAAGGCTTCATCTAAGAGATTCACCCAAATTAAAACTACTACTACTACTACTACTACTAGGTGTAAAGAAGCAAGAGAAATAAGATGAAAGAAAAAAACTAGTCAAAAATGAATAATAATGACAAGGCTTCATCTAAGAGATTCACCCAAATTAAAACTACTACTACTACTACTAGGTGTAAAGAAGCAAGAGAAATAAGATGGAAGAAAAAAACTAGTCAACAATGAATAATAATGACAAGGCTTCATCTAAGAGATTCACCCAAATTAAAACTACTACTACTACTACTAGGTGTAAAGAAGCAAGAGAAATAAGATGAAAGAAAAAAACTAGTCAAAAATGAATAATAATGACAAGGCTTCATCTAAGAGATTCACCCAAATTAAAACTACTACTACTACTACTAGGTGTAAAGAAGCAAGAGAAATAAGATGGAAGAAAAAAACTAGTCAACAATGAATAATAATAACAAGGCTTCATCTAAGAGATTCACCCAAATTAAAACTACTACTACTACTACTACTAGGTGTAAAGAAGCAAGAGAAATAAGATGGAAGAAAAAAACTAGTCAACAATGAATAATAATAACAAGGCTTCATCTAAGAGATTCACCCAACTTAACACTACTACTACTAGGTGTAAAGAAGCAAGAGAAATAAGATGGAAGAAAAAAACTAGTCAACAATGAATAATAATGACAAGGCTTCATCTAAGAGATTCACCCAAATTAAAACTACTAGTACTACTACTACTAGGTGTAAAGAAGCAAGAGAAATAAGATGGAAGAAAAAAACTAGTCAAAAATGAATAATAATGACAAGGCTTCATCTAAGAGATTCACCCAAATTAAAACTACTACTACTACTACTACTAGGTGTAAAGAAGCAAGAGAAATAAGATGGAAGAAAAAAACTAGTCAACAATGAATAATAATAACAAGGCTTCATCTAAGAGATTCACCCAAATTAAAACTACTACTACTACTACTACTAGGTGTAAAGAAGCAAGAGAAATAAGATGGAAGAAAAAAACTAGTCAAAAATGAATAATAATGACAAGGCTTCATCTAAGAGATTCACCCAAATTAAAACTACTACTACTACTACTAGGTGTAAAGAAGCAAGAGAAATAAGATGGAAGAAAAAAACTAGTCAACAATGAATAATAATAACAAGGCTTCATCTAAGAGATTCACCCAAATTAAAACTACTACTACTACTACTACTAGGTGTAAAGAAGCAAGAGAAATAAGATGGAAGAAAAAAACTAGTCAACAATGAATAATAATAACAAGGCTTCATCTAAGAGATTCACCCAAATTAAAACTACTACTACTAGGTGTAAAGAAGCAAGAGAAATAAGATGAAAGAAAAAAACTAGTCAACAATGAATAATAATAACAAGGCTTCATCTAAGAGATTCACCCAAATTAAAACTACTACTACTACTAGGTGTAAAGAAGCAAGAGAAATAAGATGGAAGAAAAAAACTAGTCAACAATGAATAATAATAACAAGGCTTCATCTAAGAGATTCACCCAAATTAAAACTACTACTACTACTACTACTAGGTGTAAAGAAGCAAGTGAAATAAGATGAAAGAAAAAAACTAGTCAAAAATGAATAATAATGACAAGGCTTCATCTAAGAGATTCAACCAAATTAAAACTACTACTACTACTACTACTAGGTGTAAAGAAGCAAGAGATATAAGATGGAAGAAAAAAACTAGTCAACAATGAATAATAATGACAAGGCTTCATCTAAGAGATTCACCCAAATTAAAACTACTACTACTAGGTGTAAAGAAGCAAGAGAAATAAGATGAAAGAAAAAAACTAGTCAAAAATGAATAATAATGACAAGGCTTCATCTAAGAGATTCACCCAAATTAAAACTACTACTACTACTACTAGGTGTAAACAAGCAAGAGAAATAGGATGAAAGAAAAAAACTAGTCAAAAATGAATAATAATGACAAGGCTTCATCTAAGAGATTCACCCTTAGTCTTTTACTTCTTCTTTATACTGACTCCCTTTAGGTTCTGGTCATTGACGACTCTCCACAATTTTCTATCTCGTGTAGGTCTTTGAATATCTTTTTTCTTTGTTAAATGTTGCCACTCCCGTTCTTCCCCCATTCACACAAGCTGCTCTTGTATATTGGTCGCATTTTTCTCTGACCTCTCTCGCCCTCAATATGCCACGTAAGTTTTAAGTTTTTCAAGCCTAATTTCCTCATTATGTCTCCAAGATATTTCAGTTCTCTCTTCCCCGATTCTGAGTACAAATGTTTTTTTCTGTTGCCACTTTCTTCAGGACTTCTTTGTCGCTTACAAGTTTCCTTCCATTGAATTCTCTGTGTCCTTCTGTAGAACTACATTTCTTCAATGTCCATCATACACTGCCCTATAAGAATATGAGTAATACATAGCAATGCATCACTCTTTTCTTTGTTTCTAACGAAGTTTTTTTGTTTTTTTCTCAACACCTTGTTTTGCTTTTGTAATGCTTCTTTCAATAGCCCCGTGCGTGTTCGGATTTAGGCGCATCATTTGCCATCATCTGTAAAAACGCTTTCTAGATATTTATACTTCTGCAACTGACTTCTCCAATTTGTAACACGCTTCTTGAGTACTAACTCTTGATGATAACCCACTTTCTATCTTCATACAATTGATTGATAGTCCTTCTATCTCTCTTTCTTCGACTATTGTTTAGAAGGTCCTGTAGTTCCCTTTCCGAGTCAGCCATCAACACAGTGAAATCTGCCTATCTTATATAGGTAAGATTACTTAATTATGATTACTTAATCTTATAGAGTTAAGATTTCCTAATTAATAAATCTTGTTAGAATCTCCTTTTCCCTTGGGATAGCGTCGCACTATAGGTTGAATAAAGCAGAATCCGCAATATTATAGGTCCTGATCTGGTGACTCGGCTTCAGTCCGTTTCCCACCGCATTAAGGATTCGTCTCTGTGTCTTTTCTAGAAATACCTTCATGGTAATTTTTCAGATGTGCTCTTCGCTGTGGTATATTCACCTCCCCCCACCCACAGACATGAATTGTACATATGAGGATCCTGATCCAGTTTTCCTTTCTACCGTACCCTCTATTTTAAAATTTATTTACTGTACTCTTGATGGTTCTTGAATGGACTTTGAAAGAAGCAAGAGTACGAATGTCGGTATTATTAATGAAGGCCTGAATGATCATTTTCCCCCTACCATTGCTCAGTTGGAAAGACATAATGAGGCTGACATAAAATCTTAACCTGTTCTCGTTCTAGCTGAAGAAATCAAAGGATTTTTTCTGTGATTCTTACGACAAAATTGGTCTCTTCAGCTCTAAGTTGAAACGATGATCCCTATTCCTGTTCTGACCTCCTGATGCAGTTAACCTCTGTACTATTCCCACATTTTAAATTTATTCACCGTTTTCTTGAATGGAATTTGAAGATAGAAGCCAGGGTATGAATGTTGGTACCATTATTGAAGGCCTGAATGATCTTTTTACTCTCACCATTGCTCATTTGGGAAGACTTAATGTGGCTGGCACAAAATGCTTTTAACCTGTTTTTCTCCTAGCTTCTAGCTGAATAATTCGAAGGGGTTTTCAATGATTCTTACGACAAATTGTTTCAAGATGCCTAAACTTTTTATCTGAAAAGCTAGAAAAAAATAAGCCTAATTAGTGGCTTTTTAGATATAAATTTATTTTGTGAGATGAACACTTATCTATGCTGTTACACGGTTTGGACAATTTTGTTGTTACACACGGTATATGGTGCTAAGCTGCAAAACAATGGCTTGCATGAAAGTATTTCAATGTGGATATAGATCCGTGCGAGGTGTCAATTGTAGTGGGTTGGGGTAGAAAAGAGAAGCTATTTCGCTAAAAGACGAAACCTGATCTGCAAGAAGATATCGATCCCATGAGCGACTAATTTGATTGGTTAAGGACAATAATTTCGCGCCTTAAATAATTGATGACAAGCTAAATGTCTTCCGAAACAAGCAATACATAAATAATCACACACTTTTAATTGGATTTTTATCAGCTTCGTTCCATTTTGTCGCGAGGGTTTGGTAAAGGGACAGGGTTAGGGACCTATGGACGGGTCGAGTCGGTAGAGGAGGGGACTCTTTTGCAGAAAGGCTTTGCGAGTTGAGACAATGTAGCCGATGTCAAGAGTGTGAATATTAAAAATCGGTCGGTTTTAAAATTAATGCGGTTTTAATTAGAACTAACAGTATAAGGAGTCTTCGGCCGGGTCTTTCATTACTAGGAATTTTTGTCGTACATTGGGAGCAGTTTAAGTTTAAATTTAGCCCACCTGAAAATCAATGCTAGTAACAACATTTGGGTGCAACTGAGTCACATCTCCAAATGGGGTGGGGGTTAATAATTTCGATGGGTGCTGGCCCTGAAAACGGCCATTTTTGCGTTATCTATCTATCTATCTATCTATCTATCTATCTATCTATCTATCTATCTATCTCAGTCTGTTCATATCCATCTAGTCTGTTCATATCTATCTATCTATCTATCTCAGTCTTTTCATATGTATCTATCTATCTATCTATCTATCTCAGTCTGTTCATATCCATCTAGTCTGTTCATATCTATCTATCTATCTATCTATCTATCTCAGTCTTTTCATATGTATCTATCTATCTATCTATCTATCTATCTCAGTCTTTTCATATCTATCTATTTACCTATCTATCTATCTATCTATCTATCTATCTATCTCAGTCTGTTCATATCTATCTATCTATCTATCTATCTATCTTTCTATTCATATATATATATATATATATATATATATATATATATATATATATATATATATCAGTCTTTTCATATCTATCTGTCTATCTATCTATCTATTAGGTTGGTGCAAAAATAATGACGTAATAATGTTGTTTTTTTGGCGTTAAACATACGTCAAAAAACGACATTATTACGTCATGATTTTTGCACCAAACTAATATCTATCTATCTCAGTCTGTTCATATCTATCTTTCTCAGTCTGTTCATATCTATCTTTCTCAGGCTGTTCATATCTATCTATCTATCTATCTATCTATCTACCTACCTACCTATCTATCACAATATCTTTTTCTTTCCTTCTATATATGAGTACTAGCAGTATCCTCGTCTTTGACCGGGTCTTTCATTACTGGCAATTTTTGCCGTTCATTTTGAGCAGTTTAAATTTAAACTCAGTCCACCTGTAAATCAATATTAGTAACAACATTTGGACTGGAGTTAACAATTTCAATGGATGTTGTCCCTGAAAAGGGCCATTTTTGCGTTCTCAATCTGCCAAAGAAGGAATCTCTTCTATCGACCGTCATGATAATAATATACGATAATTTTTATAATATATTTTCTTTTTTTATAATTCTAGTAATCTTTTGCGTTAGATTTCAACTCTCTAAATTGATTGTACGCTGTTTTCTGCAGACATTAAATTTTGCCTTTGATTTTTGTACGAAGTGTAAAAAAAATCTTTATTTTTTTTCGATTTTTCACTTCAAGGTTGTAATTTTTTCAGACAATTTGAACTCAAAACCGATACTGAAGAATTATCTATCAAACAAAATAAAAATTAATCGAAATCGGATGAAAACTGTGGCAACGCATAAACAACATCCGATCACACACATACACACACACATTTTGAGAATTATAGATATCGATTATTATTAACATAAATCTTCATAAGACGAGGATTTGGCTAGAAAGGAACGCTTTAAGAAATATACAGTTGAAAATATTAAATTTAGAAACCTAACAATTGTTTTATTTCCCTTTTTTTCTTCACTTTTAGAATCTGGAAGTGTTAACATATCTTATTATAGTTTTGCTTGCCCGTCACTTCATTAGTCTGCACGACCGCTACGTCCTGCCAGTACCTCATAAATAATGGACTGTTCCGTTTTGATTGGAGAAAAGATACTACCTGACGAGAAAATGAAAGAAAGAAAAATAGAAGTGAAGAGAGAAAATCAGTCTAAGCTGATAAGGACAGATACTACACTCTGATCTTAGCTAAAAGGCCAAGCAGGGATGGCGACCTTGTTAAAGCACCATTTTTGAGATGCACAGTATCGAACAATGAAAACCGAGTAAGGAAATCACCAAAAATCCAGTTACCATAAATAAGATAACATCATCTGCTGAATCATATTTAAATTATTATTCAGAGAAATGTTCATGAGACAAGGATTTTAAATTAAAAAAGGAAAATAAAAGTGGAAAGAAGAAGTTGAGAGAAGAAAATCAGACAAAGCTGATAAGGACTACACTCTGATCATAGCTAAAAGGCCAAGCAGGGATGGTGACAGTGTTTATTTTAAGAATTATAGATGCAGATGATATACCAGAGAGGTCGACTCAAATACAGATGGAAGTGTTCGTATAGATTAAGATTTATAGATTAAGTAAAAGCATTTGACATGTTACGGCATAGTAATATATTTGAACTGCTGGGAAAACTTGGTTACTTCGAAGAAGATATTAGAATTGCCAAGAAACTAATGATGATTCCAAAAATGACCTTAGTTTTTCATGCCTAGCTATCATTTTCGCTATACATAAATTGTTGATTTTTGGAGAAAAGATTAATTTAAGATCTTGGCTGATGGCAAGATTTAGTTAATAAAAGTCGTCGAAACCCATCAATTTTCAGGTCGGCCGAGCAATTTATGCCAGCCACCTGAAGTAAACTAGTTTCATAAGAAAAAGGTGTTTTTGATGTTAAAATAGAAGTACCAATTTTTTTCCAATTTATCACCAACATTCAAATTAACTGATAAACTTTAACAATAATACAATTTAGTTAACCTGATAATTAAGGTGACATAAAAAAACTGAAACCCTAAAATCTTCTGTTTGATATTCATAAATTTATCCCATCACTTTTATCCCTTCACTACGGAAGGAAACCAAGCACATTGTGAGCATTTAGTTTTCACAGTTAGAAAGAAACTCCAACTAATGACATCCCAATTGAATGCACCTATTCCACTGTACATGATACTGCTGGAATATCAAAAGGGACTTAAATAACATTGAACATAACAGACAATCAAAGAAAGAGAAAATTTTTACCATAGTTCTTAGGTTCACGATGGTTTTATTTCTGCAATTAGTTGATTAAATGATTTGATAAAAATATTTGTTGGTCTTGCTATATTCAATCGTGTTATTTTTAAAGACTTGGGGCCTGATTGTTATTGCAAAAATATTATTTCTCAATAAGCAAACCAATATTTGTTGGTTTAAATATGAATTGAGAGGTTTCTACGATTTTATTTTGAGAATATTGCTTTCGGTGAATATCATATACACAGGAAGCAAATGAAAAAAAAATCTTGTTTTTTTTTTTTTCATCCAAAAAAGAGGCATTTCTGTACAGAAAAACCGATAACTAACCAAGAAAAAGTAAGTACACTTACACATTCAGCGCCATCAAATTAGCCAAAAAAAAGATGTTTGGTGTCTCGACACCATTTCAATTTTTTTTTTTGACCAGTGTAATGAGGCCATTATGGTATTGTTACGTTTGTCGTGTGAAGCTCTTTTTATACATCTCCAATCATAAAGATCTTTTTTTTTTCCATTCATAGGGCATTAATATCAGATTTTCTTGACATCTGAGACAGTTCTCTCCCGGTTTCAATCATCTTCTTTGCATACAGTACCTTATTAATTGTAGATTAGTAGGCGTTCTGTTCAATAGCATTGTTTGTATCTAGGCTTGTTCTACGTAATATATTATTTGCTTAATTCACTGGGGTTATTTAATATATTTTCATAGATATGTTTTGGGGAAAAATTTCTGAAACTTATGACACCGTGAGAGAAATTTTGAACATGATTCAAATTTCATGAATGTTCATATATTTTAGTTAAGTATCTGTCTATATTTCTGAGATGAGCTATTATGTAAACTATTTACATTATTCGGACTATTGTCTTCATCTTTGTTGCCATATTTATTACAAAGTTTCGGCCTTTCAGTATCTGTCTATATTTCTGAGATGAGCTATTATGTACACTATTTACATTATTCAGACTATTCTCATCATCTTTGTCGCTATATTTATCATAACGTTTCGGCCCTTCAGAATCTGTCTATATTTCTGAGATGAGGTATTATGTACACTATTTACATTATTCGGACTATTGTCCTCATCTTTGTTGCCATATTTTTCACAACGTTTCGACCATTTCAGTATCTGTCTATATTTCTGAGATGAGGTATTATGTACATTATTTACATTATTCGGACTATTGTCCTCATCTTTGTTGCCATATTTTTCACAACGTTTCGACCATTTCAGTATCTGTCTATATTTCTGAGATGAGGTATTATGTACACTATTTAAATTATTCGGACTATTGTCCTCATATTTGTTGCCATATTTATTACAACGTTTCGGCCTTTCAGTATGGGTTTATATTTCTGAGATGAGGTATTATGTACACTATTTACATTATTCGGACTATGGTCCTCATCTTTGTCGCCATATTTATTACAACATTTCGGCCCTTCAGTATCTGTCTATATTTCTGAGATGAGGTATTATGTACACTATTTACATTATTCGGACTATTGTCCTCATCTTTGTTGCCATATTTATTACAAAGTTTCGGCCTTTCAGTATCTGTCTATATTTCTGAGATGAGGTATTATGTACACTATTTACATTATTCGGACTATTGTCCTCATCTTTGTTGCCATATTTATTACAAAGTTTCGGCCTTTCAGTATCTGTCTATATTTCTGAGATGAGGTATTATGTACACTATTTACATTATTCGGACTATTGACCTCAGTTTTGTTATCTCTTGTTAAGAACACATGGCACATATCTAATGGATGTTATCTCCTCAAGGACACATGACACAGTGTATAAAGGCGTTAGTTAGATCAAGTGACATGACCCAAAGAGTGTGAGTTCAATACCTGGTTAAGGCATTGTAGAACTTTCAGAGGGGAATTAACAGGAGACAACTGACATCCATTAGACATGGCACGTGGAACTAGAACAGTCTACACCAGTGAGCGAGATAAAAGATTTTAATTGTCAAAATCAGTGCAACTTCTAAGGCTCAAAGATTTATTAAAGGGGGGATGGCACTGGGGAAGGAAGAAAAACAAAAGGCGGTCGAAAACGTTTGCCACCCCCTGACTTAAACTGAGCTGCAATGAATTAATTAATTAATTAATTAATTAGCTAATGATGATGCTGATTCCGAAAATGACCTTAGTTTGTCATGGTTAGCTATCATTTTCGCTGTACAGAAATTGTTCATTTTTGGCAAAAAAAAGATCAATTTATGATCTTGGCTGATCGCTGAACTTGGCTGAAGTAAACTATTTTCATAAGAAAAAAGTTAAAAAAATGGCTACAATAAAAAATTGCAATATGAGCACTGGTAAAAAAAATGAGGGTGACGACATAAGGTTTATAATACCCAGAAATTCATACACAGATGTTCTCGAGGACAAATGGCACAGTGGATAAAGGCTTTGGTTAGATCGGCCGAAACGTTGTAATAAATATGGCGACAAAGATGTGGATTTTTATTACCGAAATCAGTGCTATTTCTAAGGTTCAAAGATATATTAACTCGGGAGAGGGGTCACTGGGAAATGAAAAGAAACAAAAGGGGGTCGAAAAAGTTTGCCGACCCCTGATATGGCGACAAAGATGTGGATTTTTATTGCCGAAATCAGTGCTATTTCTAAGGTTCAAAGATATATTAACTCGGGAGAGGGGTCACTAGGAAATGAAAAGAAACAAAAAAAGTTTGCCGACCCCTGACATAAACTGAGCTGCATTGAATTAATACATTAACGTGTTTGGAAAGTAATTACGTATTTCAACGCTATGGATAACGAGCCAACCAACCAAGGCAGAACCAAAGTTGAATTGTAGGAAGCTGCATCTTGAATTAGTTTATCGTTTCTTCCATCCGACATTCTGTCGTTTATAGCGCATTACAAAGTATAACCTCATTGGGGATTATAACTTTAAAAATCCACATACGCATGATTTCTTGTTTGAATTTCAAAACGGTATGGCTGCTACATAAGCATTTAAAACATTTCTATACAGTGTATACAGATGCAGTTTCTGACCATGAAACCTGGGTTCGAAAGTCACCATAGTCGATTAGTCAGATAGGAGACTTCCTGAAGTTATCGGTTTGGAGGGGTCGATCCCAGCGTGCGGCACCTTTAGAAACCGCTTGAAAAACAATACCACGGATTGACACAAGCCTTGTGAGTGATATTGGATAGACGGAACCCTTGGGGGGCCGTCGATAGCTGTTCTAGCACTAAGTCACAAGTCATCGTGGCCGAGGGCTTGAGTGTGCTGACCGTGCTCAAATTGTTGATCACGCTAGATAATACGCTTGGAAAATCTGATACTCACTGGACAGCTTGAGGTAAACATAAGATAATATAATTACTTAGCTTGATTAAATGGATGGCGATACAGATTTATATTGCTGGTAATTTTTAATTTTTTCGAAAATGTATTGCTGGTAATTTTTAACTATAAAAATATTTTTTTTATACTTTCATAGTGTTTTGAGTCCACTTTTGAAGTTAACTATTTGCCTATAGTTGGGATCTTAACAGGTGCTACCACACCAGGTCAGAGTGGACCTGGGAACACCAGCAAAAAAGAGGTGGTTCGACACTCCTCAAATCCTCCAGAAGGATTAGAAGCCTTAGCTGCCAGAAGGGTGGACCTGGGAACACCAGCAATTAAGAGGTGGTTTCACAGTTTTCAAAACCTCCAATTTTGCGACCAGAGGCCTTGCTGCCAGAAAGGTAGACCTGGGATCACGAGCAATTAAGAGGTGGTTCGACACTCCTCAAAACTTCCAATCTCCCGATTAGAAGCCTTAGCTACTAGAAGGATGGACCTGGGAACAACAGCAATTAAGCGGTGGTTCCACGCTCCTCAAAACCTCCAATCTCCCGATCAGAGGCCTTGCTGCCAGAAAGGTAGACCTGGGAACACCAACAGTTAAGAGGTGGTTCCACGCTCCTCAAAACCTCCAATCTCTCGATCAGAGGCCTTGCTGCCATAAAGGTAGACCTGGGAACACCAGCAATTAAGAGGTGGTTCCACGCTCCTCAAAACCTCCACTGTCCCGATCAGAGGCCTTGCTGCCAGAAAGGTAGACCTGGGAACACCAGCAATTAAGAGGTGGTTCCACGCTCCTCAAAACCTCCAATCTCTCGATCAGAGGCCTTGCTGCCAGAAGGGTAGACCTGGGAACACCAGCAATTAAGAGGTGGTTCCACGCTCCTCAAAACCTCCAATCTCTCGATCAGAGGCCTTGCTGCCAGAAGGGTGGACCTGGGAACAACAGCAATTAAGAGGTGGTTCAACGCTTCTGAAATCCTCCAATCTCTCGATCAGAGGCCTTGCTGCCAGAAGGGTGGACCTTGGAACAACAGCAATTAAGAGGTGGTTCCACGCTTCTCAAAACCTCCAATCTCTCGATCAGAGGCCTTGCTGCCAGAAGGGTGGATCTGAGAACAACAGCAATTGAGAGGTGGTTCCACACTCTTCAAAACCTTCTGATCCGCCTTGCTGCCGGATATAGTTTTTCGTTAATCGTTTATTTATTCCTTGGCATACCAGGATTTTAATAGAGACAAACCAACATCTCTGGCCGACCTGTTGACATCCGCTCATCCTACCTGACTCTCCCTCACGCTTACTGCAAGAAACGATGCTTACTACTATATTTTTATTTTGTCTGGTGATGCAGCGTTGGGTTCCCTACTGAGAAATTGCCAGTCAACCACCAGAATCCACCAGAAACGATTTTTATTTTAAATTTTACGTTTTTATTATATTTATTTACTCTTCTAATTCAAATGGCTATCATGGGGAATTCCTTTCGACACTTATTTGGGTTGAAAACACAAGTGTAGATAAAAGGGGTCACTGTTAGAGCAATAGACATGCAGAAGGACGTGCACCTGTGTTTTATAGACTACGCAAAAGTGTTGGACAAAGTACGCCACAAAAATCTGTTGGAACAACTCAGCAACCTTGATATATTTGGGAAGGATATCAGAATAATCAAGAACCTATACTGGCAGCAAACGGCATGCATACAGATAGGGAATGAGTTCAGCAGATATACAAAAATAGAAAGTGGCATACGGCAAGGATGTTGTCACGTGGTCAAGATAAACACTCAGTTGTGGAGCAAGCTGAGGTAAGACTAATTCAACCTTGAGAAAGTGAGCTATTTATGGTGCAATGGAGCATCTCATTGTGCTAAAGTGGGATAGTCCATTGCTTGGGCTGTGATTGGCTGCTGGTACCTGAGTGGAGGTATTTCTATATAAATACCAGCTTGATTCATCAGTTAGTTTGCAGGGTTTGTATTAAGTTACAACCTGCTTTATTTTTGTCTGCCAGCTGGACGCTAGCTGGGACTCTTACGCCGGTAAGTGCTGTTTATTGTCTTGTTATTCTACAGATGTGTCTTCTCACCGGACTTATTAAACCTATACAGCGAAGCAACTCTGAGAGAACGGGAAACCCTACCGGGATTCAACGTTGGCGGACACAATTTTAACAACATAAGATACGCAGATGACATAGTACTGATAGCAGACACGGAAAGAAAATTACAAATTTCTTATAGAATGTAGCAAAGGAGAGCGAGAAGAAGGGACTAAGCATAAACTACAAGAAGACAGAATGCATAGTCATAAGTAAAAGGATGAGTCCGAAATGCGATTTACAGATCGGGGACATTGAAATCAAGGAGGTGTTACGAGACAATAGGATTTCGTTTGTAACAGAGAAAAGAATACTGAACTGCTACGTGATATCTGTTCTCCTTTACGAATGTTGGACGGTCGCCTCAAAGATGAAGAAGAGAGGCAACGGTTCTACAGAAGGATGCTGAGGATATCATGGACCGAACGTGTTATCAACGATGAGGTCTTGGAGAGGATGCAAACGGGAAGGTAGCTTATACTTAACACCAGGAAGAGAAAGCTGAAATTTGTGGGACACGTAATGAGAAAGGATGGCTTTGAGAATCTAATACTCACAAGGCGAATAGAGGAAAAGAGAGACAATGGAACGCAACATACCAAGCGGGCTTAAGCAAGTGGATGACATAACATGGTATGGGGAGAAGTAGCAAAGGGACAAAACATATTGAGAACTACAAGGGATAGGAGGAAGTGGAGAGCCATGATCGCCTACGTCCTGAATGGACACGGCATATAAAATGTCAACAGAACATGCGTACATCTTTTGTAAGCTTTCTGTCTTCTTAATTCTTTTTCTTCTATTATTCTCCATAATATTTTTTTTTATTTTTCATATTCTCTCAAAATCATTAACCACTAGCATGAGGGCTTGGAGAATCTGATACTCACAGGGCGGATAGAGGGAAAGAGAGTCGAGGGAAAGCAACGCATGATACACCTAGCAGGCTTAAGCAAGTGGATGACATAACATTGCCTAGGGGAAGTAGCAAAGGGATAAAACTTATTGAGAGCTACAAGAGATAGGAGGAAGTGGAGAGCCATGATCGCCTACGTCCTGAAAGGACATGGCACACAAAAAGAACAGATCTGTCTTAATTCCTTTTGTTCTGTTGTTCTCCATCATTAACGATGTTTTATTTTTCATATTCTCTAACATTCGCTAAGCACTTGCATGAAGGCTTGGAGAATCTGATATTCACAGGGCGGATAGAGGGAAAGAGAGTCAAGGGAAAGAAACATGTGACATATCTGGCAGGCTTAAGTAAGTGGATGACAGAACATTGCCTGCGGGAGTAGCAAAGGGATAAAACTTATTGTGAGCTACACGGGATAGGAAAAAGTGGAGAGCCATGATCGCCTACGTCCTTTACATAATAAAGAAAGATCAACAGAACAGGCGTACATCCTTTGTAAGCATTCTGTCTTCCGAATCTCTTTTCTTTTATTGCCCTCCATCCGTTAACAATGTTTTATTTTGCATGTTCAGTCACACTCAGTAACCACTTGCATCTTACACTTGGGCTGAAATGATAATAAAAATAAATTAAAAAAAAAATAATTCGCTAATGTTTCACTTTGAGCTACAAAACAATTCTCTTTCATCTTTGGAACATGCAACAGAGATATTTGAGAGATTGCTTATGGCTCCCTCTGGCTTAAGTTCTTTGTATATCTTCATCGCTTTCGCTTTTCTCTCTTACTTTCATTCATTTTCTTCGCTTTGCCTTTTCTCTCTCACTTATATTCTCTCTCAATCGTTTTGTTTCTTTTTTGATTTTCCGTCTCTTTTCTAACCTTTCCCCCCCTCTCACTTAGATTCTTTTAATATCGTGTTCTCTCTGTTTGTCCTTACCTCTCTTTTTATGTCGTTTCCTCTCTTTTTGTCCTTCCCTCTCTTTTTATACCGTTTCCTCTATTTTTGTCCCTCTCTCTCTCTTTTTATATCGTTTCCTCTATTTTTGTCCCTCTCTCTCTCTTTTTATATCGTTTCCTCTATCTTTTGTCCCTCCCTCTCTTTTTATATCGTTTACTCACTTTTTGTCCCTCCCTCTCTTCTTATATCGATTCCTCTCTTTTTGTCCATCCCTCTCTTCTTATATCGTTTCCTCTATTTTTGTCCCTCTCTCTCTCTTTTTATATCGTTTCCTCTATCTTTTGTCCCTCCCTCTCTTTTTATATCGTTTACTCACTTTTTGTCCCTCCCTCTCTTTTTATACCGTTTCCTCTATCTTTTGTCCCTCCCTCTCTTTTTATATCGTTTCCTCTATTTTTGTCCCTCTCTCTCTCTTTTTATATCGTTTCCTCTATCTTTTGTCCCTCCCTCTCTTTTTATATCGTTTACTCACTTTTTGTCCCTCCCTCTCTTCTTATATCGTTTCCTCTCTTTTTGTCCATCCCTCTCTTCTTATATCGTTTTCTCTATTTTTGTCCCTCCCTCTCTTTTTACATCGTTCCCTCTTTCTTTTGTCCCTCCCTCTCTTCTTATATCGTTTCCTCTCTTTTTGTCCCTCCCTCTCTTCTTATATCTTTTTCTCTATTTTTGTCCCTCCCTCACTTTTTATATCGTTTCCTCTATTTTTGTCTCTCCCTCTCTTTTTATATCGTTTCCTCTATTTTTCTCCCCTCTCTTTTTATATCGTTTCCTCTCTTTTTATATCGTTTCCTCTCTTTTTGTCCCTCCCTCTCTTTTTATATCGTTTCCTCTCTTTTTGTCCCTCCCTCTCTTCTTATATCGTTTCCTCTCTTTTTTTCCTCCCTCTCTTTTTATATCGTTTCCTCTCTTTTTGTCCCTCCCTCTCTTTTATATCGTTTCCTCTCTTTTTGTCCCTCCCTCTCTTTTATATCGTTTCCTCTCTTTTTGTCCCTACCTCTCTTTTTATATCGTTTCCTCTTTTTGTTCTTCCCTCTCTTTTTATATCATTTCCTCTCTTTTTATATCGTTTCCTCTCTTTTTGTCCTCCCTCTCTTTTTATATCGTTTCCTCTCTTTTTGTCCCTCCCTCTCTTTTTATATCGTTTCCTCTCTTTTTGTCCCTCCCTCTCTTTTTATATCTTTTCCTCTCTTTTTGTCCCTCCCTCTCTTTTATATCGTTTCCTCTCTTTTTGTCCTTCCCTCTCTTTTTATATCGTTTCCTCTCTTTTTGTTCCCCCCTCTCCTCTCTTCTGATTATTCATTCCATCTTTTCTTTCTCTTAACTTTCCCTCTCTCCCTCTCCCTCCCTTTCTCTCTTTCATTCATACTTTCTCTCTCGTTTATCTCGATTTCTTTTTCTTTGCAGCTCCTTTCTCTTTTTGTTTCTTTCTTCTCTTTCTTTATCTCTCTCTCTCTCTCTTTCTCTCACTCACTCATTTATCTCTACTGTCTCCTCCTTTTCTCCTCTCACCACTCTGAATTTGTTTCTATTTCTTTCTTACGCTTTGCAATCTTTACCATCTTTTCTTTTCTTTTCTTTTCTTTTCTTTTTTTTTTTTTCTTTTCTTTCGTCCACCTTTCTCTGGTTCTGTTTTCTCTCTATCATTCTCTTCTTTTTATTTCTATCTCTTTTTTGAGGTTTTCTCTCTCTTCAGCCTTTTTTCTTTCTATCTCATTCTCTCTCTCTCTCTCTCTCTTATAGTCTCCTTCTACGTTTTTCTATTTCTCGATTTCCTTCTACCCTCTCTCTCTCTCTTTGTCTTTTTCTCTTTCTTTTCTATATATCTCTCTCCTTCTCTTTTACATATTCTTTCTCTATCATTCTTTCTCATTCTCAGTTCACCTCTTTCTTTCTTTCTTTTTTTCCCTCTCTTCAAAAGTATGATTAAAAAAGAAAAAAAAATGAAGCCACAAGAGAATTTAACCGGAAATAGAAGCAGACCGGAAACAGAATTAAAGCGAGTACAATAAACAAGGATAAAAAGAAAAAAAAAATGGGCCTTAGGGTGTAACCACTAACAAACGACGACCCTCAACCGCCAACAACAACAACAACAAAAAGGAAATATCGTGTGGACAGAGTTACCTTACGACGAAAATAATAACAGATAGCAAATCAGTAAATGGAGGCCATTGATTTGAAATGCAGAAAAAGGAAAGTGTGGCACAAGGCGGTGGGGAGATCTTTAGACGAGAATTTCAAACAAAAAACAAATGGTGACCAATAAAGTAAAATAAAAAAATAAAAAACATTTTATTCGGCGCAAAAGTTAACAGCGCTGTCTTTGCACAACATTAGCGTAATCTTTTTTTGCAGAATCATTTTTTACACCACTGTCCACCCAATAAAAATCCCAAGACCCTCTCAAGGTAGAGCGTTAATGAAGAATTATTAGAGCAATACACATACACACCCTTATGCAAATTAATTGTAACAATCGCTTTAGTTCCCTTTCTTTCACCATACGGTCAGTTTTAGACTCACTGGGATGACAAGGTGCAACCGATTTCTATTTTTTTCTCAGACTAGGTCATTTGCAGTGGTGTGCAGTAATGCGAATCTATATTCGGGATGTATTACGAAATTTGTTTGGCCTTGAAAAATGTTGCGTTATCCGTGATTGCATCAGATTCTTATCACGCCCAGACACTATTGTCATGATTGTCGATTAGTTGTCTTATGGTCATTGTATGCAATCGGCATTACTCCAAGGAGCGTACGAAAATTGTAACGCTGCACAAACACACTAGCAAGCCTTACCAGTGAGCAAATCAAATATTATTGACCGACCGGGAAATTCTCCTGATTTAAATCCAATCAAAAATCTGTAGTGAATTTACAGGAAACGATTTCGCAGAATAGACAAGTACGTGATATAATTCGGCATTCGGTTTTACGTACTTGTTTTTGCGTCTTGATGAGGGAATAGACAAGGGTAAATAAAAAGTATCCGCTCTTTCACCATAACAAATCGTTTTGTTTGTCACACTGACTTCTGCTCGCGCGTTATTATAGTTGCTATTATTGTGGTCACATGATAGAAGTTTGAATTTTATCGTCCCAGTTTTCTTGCTGCTGTTACAGTGCAAACATGGCCGGACCGTTGGCAGTGTGCGTTCAGGGAGGAACAAAGGGCAGTGATGCGATTTCTCTGGCTGGGGGGTGCGTCAGGAGCTGAAATTCATTGGAGGCTTTTAACGCAATATGACGACAGTGCACTGACGCGTAGAAGCGTGTCGGAGTCGATCGAGCAGTTTAAAAGTAACCGGACAAGCGTGACGCACGATGAAGGAACAGGACGTCCGTCAATTTCTTCCACTGACGAGAGGACTCAGCAAGCTTGGGAGATAGTAATGGCGAACAGGCGAGTTATGATCGATGAAATAGCATGTTATCAGCTTCGGAAAAAGTGCTCTTTGTTCCTCTTAGGTGCACACTGCTTGCGGAGAGGCCATGTTTATACTGTAACAACAGCAAAAAAAATGGCGTCATCAAGCTCAAAGCTTCGATAGCGTGACCAAAATAGCGCAAATTAAAAGCACACAAGAGCGCAAGACAGAATGACAAACCTAAAGATATGTTATGACAAAAGTGTAGATAATCTTTCACTTATTCTCGTATATATATATATGTGTGTGTGTGTGTGTGTTTGTGTGTGTGTGTGTATTTAGGCAGCAATCCTTCATTTATGCATGTTTCATTAAAAACGACAGACAAGGTACTACTTATTTAATTTTTCTTGTTTTCGAACAAGAGCTTTGTCCAGAAAAGAAAGCTCTTGTTTGAACACAAGACAAATTAAATAAAAAGCTTAACCGTAGTACTTTGTCTGTCGTTTTTAATGAAACATGCATATATATATATATATATATATATATATATATATATATATATATATATATATATATATATATATATAATGTTTATTTTAATACATATACTGGTATTAAAAAAAACCCGGACAGTACAATTTGCAAATAAAATTATATTTAAACAAACTGGCATCTGGGGAAAAAATTTGAAAAAAAAAAGGAATGTTATTAACATCCGAGTTGCTCTTAAAAAAATTCGCCCAACCTTGCAATGCCTAGCCAAAAGAAAAAAAAAACAATTGAGTAAAATATGCCAAGACGTAAAGTGCTCTTCAATAAACTAAGCAAAGCCAAGTATAAAAACTGTTAATGAGCCAGAAACTACCTACTAAGGTTTCACTTAACGGATCTTCAGGATACCCAGTAGTACCCTGAATATCCGTTAGGTGAAACCTTAGTAGGTAGGTGTTCACTCACTAGGATTATATATATATATATATATATATATATATATATATATATATATATATATATATATATATATATATATTAAGACATTTTTATGTTTAACATTCTTTTTATAGATACAAATATTCAAGTAAATGCTCCGTTTATAATGAACAGTATTAAATAACTTTTACCGGCCTGAATGTCCGAGAAATTTTCATAGAAAACATGCATCCTCCGACAGGATTCGAACCTGTATCCTATACGGAACCGTCATATAGCCTGACGTGCTTTTACCGATTGATCCACAGAGTAGGGTTTCGGTTAGCAAGGTCGAATTTACTGCTTTTAAACTTCAATCTTCCATGAATCTCTCACGTACATTGATATCTGCTCATGGCGTATCAAATGTAAAGAAATGACGTCACACATTATAAAATGGACAAAGTCCGACAATTATTTTAAGACATTTTTATGTTTATACATTCTTTTTATAGATACAAATATTTAAGCAGATGCTCTGTTTTAAAAACAGTATTAAACAACATTTACTGGCCTGAATGTCCGAGAAATTTTCATAGAAAATATTCGTCCTCTGAGAGGAATCGAACCTGTATCCTATACAGAACTATCATATAGCCTGACGTGCCTTTACCGATTGGGTCACAGAGGAGCATTCGGTTAGCAATGTCGATTTTACTGTCTTTAAACTACAATCATCCATGATTCTCTCACGTACATTCATATCTGCTCATGGCATATCCAAATGTAAACAAATGATATCACACAACATTCGACAATTATTTTAAGACATGTTTATACATTCTTTTTACAAATATTCAAGTAAATGCTCTGTTTTTAATAAACAGTATTAACTATCATTTTGTGAAACAAATGTTATATGTCTAATATTTTCTTTTCTTTTCTTTTCTTTTCCAGGTAAGTAAAGCTTGCATTTGTCTGAGGGAATTTTGTGTCTGATTGAAGGGTCATCTTCAATGGTTCATTATCTCCGTTCATCAGGATGCGGTTGTTCCATCCAAGGACTTTTGCAACTGGTAAAAAAAAACACCTTTATAGTTTAAAAAACTTTCCGAGCAAGTGCATTTACACAACCAAGAAATCTCTCTCTCTCTTTCTCTCTCTCTCTCTCTCTGTTTATATATATATATATATATATATATATATATATATATATATATATATAAATATAAAAGTGAACATAGAAGTCAACACTTAGAGGCGACAGTCTGTTTCATGCTATATGCAATCGTCAGGCCACATGTGGCCTGACGATTGCATATAGCATGAAACAGACTCTCGCCTCTAAGTGTTGACTTCTATGTTCACTTTTATATTTACACACGCTCTATCTCTGATATTGAGCACTTTATTCCATAAATATAGCACACCTTAAGACTATATTTCTTTATATATATATATATATATATATATATATATATATATATATATATATATATATATACAGACATTTAGTAGTTCTATTTGTCTCAGTCACAACTTTTCTATATCAAATTCTTCATATCTCATTCTGTTCATATCTATCTATCTGTCTCTCCCTCTCTCTACCTATATATCCATCTATCTTGCTATCTCTTACTATTCATATATATCTATCTTTCCATCCATCTATCTATCTATCCATCTCAGCCTGGTTACATCTATCTATCCACCTATCTATCTCACTCTGTTCATATCTATCTATCTCAATGTGTTCATATCTATCTATCTATTTATCTACCTCTCAATCTGTTCGTATCTATCTATCTATCTATCTATCTATCTATCTATCTATCTATCTCAATCTGTTCATACCTATATATATATACCTATATATATATATATATATATATATATATATATATATATATATCAGTCTGTTCGTATCTATTGATCTATCTCAGCCTGTTCATATCTGTCTATCTATATATATATCTATATATCTATCTATCTCAATCTGTTCATATCTATCTATTGAAGTTTGTGTACGCCAGCTTCTATTTTATTCACAATTCATTTTTCAATGTATACCTCTGTCTGTATTTATCTAACTTATATACACTCTCACTGTTTTACCCCACCATCTACCCTAACTCACCTGTAATGTAAGTTTGTCCTGTGGTCATTCCCAGCATCTAGATTCCCGAAGATGATATCCTCATCAAAGATTTGTTTACAACTCGCATTTTATAATTTTACACAAGATGACTGTAGCATGCATGAAAAGAATGTCTTAAATATCCGATCAACTCAACAGATCTTACGTATATAATGGCTTTGAAGTAATAGTGTCCAGCAGTAGCTTCTAGTTTAGCCTATATATATATATATATATATATATATATATATATATATATATATATATATATATATATATATATAAATATATATATATATATTTATATATATATATATATATATATATATATATATATATATATATATATATATATATATATCCCCACGCATACATGACGGACTATCCTGATCTATGAGGGTCAAACAGCAGATTTCTTATAAACCGACAGCCAGACACCAGCAGATATGATTTGATTATAGTGGTGAGGGTTTCGTGCAGAACTAACCACACTTTTTGAAGGGACGAATACAGAGATCTGGTGTACTCCGTGCCACAAGGTCCCCAAATGGCCCTCCGTTGGTTTTGAATTCAGAGTTGCCCTTCTCACTCCATGGCTATAGAACCCAGTCTGTTCATAGCTAATGGGGAGGAGAAGAAGATGATTCATAACTTTCCCCAAGGGTATTAGCATGTAAGTGAATGCAATGGATTCGACTGGAATTCGAACTCGGCTCTCTGATTCCTCAATCCGAGCGGCTATCCATTAATCCTGCATCTATGCACACACAGACACACAGAGACACAGACACAGACATACACACACAACACACACACACACAGACATATATATATATATATATATATATATATATATATATATATATATATATATATATATATATAAAGAAATATAGTCTTAAGGTGTGCTATATTTATGGAATAAAGTGCTCAATATCAGAGATAGAGCGTGTGTAAATATAAAAGTGAACATAGAAGTCAACACTTAGAGGCGACAGTCTGTTTCATGCTATATGCAATCGTCAGGCCACGTGTGCTGTTATTTTTCTCGGCTATTTATATATATACGGGTTAGTGGTGCATTGTGGGTATTCTGTTATGGCGGTTATTTCACTGGAAGTCGTTATTATATATATATATATATATTGATCAAAAATTCAAAACCACTTGAAACTTTTTTTAAAAGACTGTCTTTAATGGAAAAATTCTAAACATTTTTACTTAAGATTACTAATTTTATAATCTAAAAGGTTATTTAGACAAAAAGTTATAATCCGTACATTTGTGATTGCTGGCTTTAGGCATGGTAACCCCTTTCCACAGTGACTGGTAATCTCTAACTGAACTACAAACATTTGAATTACCCTAGATCTAACAATTTATACCCCCTGCTCTTATAATTTTGATCAAGTGCAAAACGCCTCATTTTATAAAAATGTCCATTTCTGAATAAATTGATCGGATTGTAACTTTTTGTTTACATAACCTTTTATAATATAGAATTAGTTACCTTAAGTAAGAAAAAGTTTATAATGTATCGATGACAAGCAATCTCTTATAAAAAAAAATTCAAGTGGGCTTAAATTTTTGATCAGGAGTGTATATATATATATATATATATATATATGTATATATATATATATATATATGTATATACATATATGTGTGTGTGTGTGTGCGAGTCTGTTTGCGTATACGTGAGAGAGAGAGAGACTAAATGATAGAGTGAGCGAGTGAGTGTGTGTGTGTGAGAGAGAGAGAGAGAGAGAATTCCTTAGACTCAACAGAACTGACCTTTTGAACTGGGTGCCACCTTGCCACGTACACAAATGTGGACCTCCGCTCCCTTCGTATCCCAATAGGAAGATTGTAGCGCGTCAGAATGTATTTTATGGTAACAGCGATAAAACAGCGAGACGTTCGCAACGTTTCGCCTTTGGGAAATGGCGGCTGGGTAATCTTTTGCGCTGTTTAGATTATCGGGGGTCGCGTAGCAGAAATCAGGCTACCCCTAAAGGGAAGAAAACCTAAACTATCTAACCCATAGTGAGGGGAAAAATGAATTCACGCCATTCACACGGATATTAGTGCGAAATCGAATGCAAGAAACTCGGTGGCATTCCGAAATGTTTTCGCAGATTTCACCTTCCGTTCTGATAAGCGTTACATATATCTGTGTGTGCACAAACGCGCATATATGAGTACTGAGTGGGTGTTTGTGTGTTTTTTTTTTAATACTGCGTTGTTAGTGAAAGCATCGTATGTGCACAGCACTATTTACGGTAGCTGTCCTGCTTCCTCGCATTACGCCTTCTACCTACCTACACCGACCAGCTTTCAAGAAACCTGAGAGGAAGGAAATAAGAAACGTGTCAGTGCAAGACCCAACCCGACCGCCAAAGGCAAATGTTCGCATCGATGATGTCCACTTCACGCTGGTACTGGAGTTAGACTACACTTTTCCACTCCTAGCTATCAATCAAGGACTTGACACAAAATGGACTGACCGCGCCTTTGCTTTACAACGACGCGCGTTCAAACAGGAAAAATGATCGCAGAGTGTTTAGGTCAAGATGCGAAAGGAGGCCAACAAGGATTACCAATAACAAGACGATGTCATGTCATTCTGTTTTTTTCCGAGTTTCGTTTTCATCTCAGAAGTTTTTTGCCGGTATATAAAACGCATGTTCTTTGGCCTTGTGCCACATCTAAGCTACGCTTGGAAAATCACTATAAAACGCATGTTTTACAAGGAATCACTTCTTGAAAACTAACTGCAATGTTTGACCGCATATCATGCATACAGGATACAGTGTAATTCCCACGCATATATATATATATATACTGAGTTTTAAACACACATAGTTATCAATAAATTTTAAAATAAGTTATTCCAATATTCGCTTGAAGATGAAACAGAACTAATACTTTTAATTTAATTATATAATTAAATTTGAAGTTTTTAGCTTCCATTTTTGAAACATGGTTATTACTGTGTAGCGAAAAAAAACATATTTGTAAATCAGTCAATTTATAATATATATATATATATATATATATATATATATATATATATATATAGTTAAGTTATGAAGAACTTGGTAATCCGTATGTGTAAAAAACAGACCACTTTAAGATACCATTATAATAATTTATTTCACCAGAGCCCTTTTAAATGAAATGAAACGAAAAATGAAATTAAAAATTTAATTTTAGTTTCATTTTTCGTTTCATTTCATTTTTGGAAGTGCTATCTGATGATCCGGCGTCCTTTAAAAGGGCTCTGGTGAAATAAATTATTATAATGGTACCTTAAAGTGGTCTGTTTTTCTTTTAATATATATATATATATATATATATATATATATATATATATATATATATATATATGATTCTAATATATTGCATATATAGTATTGGTGTTAATAAAAACATGCTCAACGCGTAAAATAGAGCTATTGATTATATATTCCTAGATATATATATTATCCCTCACCTACGACTTCAAGTTTCATGTCCAACGCAATCTACAGGTGCTGAGTATAGACTGACTGTTACATAATTTAAATTTTAATAAAAAATATCTTATTATTTTATTGTTGACGTAGTTATATATTATACTGGGCTCACAGTTATTTTAATTTTAAAAATATATATACCAGGTATTTAAAAAAATTTATATCTATATAATAATTTTAGAGCAGTGAATATTAATAAAGGGAGTTTACTGGTTCTTTAAAAAAAAACTATAGTTTACATTAAAATTTAATATGGATCAACGTATTTGAACAGATATTTATTTTTAGGCCTATATGCCACTATCAATTCATTTCTCCTGTTTAATAAGCTAGGGTTATTTTTACAAGACCTATTGCCATGCCATTATAAGATTTAGCTCTTGCTACAATATCCCACGTAATAATGTGAATATTACCACCATTCTTTAATTGACAGAAATGTTTGGAGAGAGCCGTTGTCTTCATGTATTTTATATTGCCTAAATTCATTCGATGATAGTAGAAACGAAATTTCCAAGGATTTTCAGTGGAACCAAAATAAAATTTCATATCGTTACCAGAATATATGCTAGCACGGTATACAATATTACCAGTCATACATTGTCCATTTAAAGGACAGGTCATATTTTCAGGATTTTCAGTGGAACCAGAATAAAATTTTCAAATTTCATCCTGAACTCAACCAAAAATGATGGTGTCCAGCACCATTGTAACAGTCTCCTTCCTCTTAATGTCTTCAAAGCTACCCCTGAGTTTGTCCCTCGGCTTGGAGAACAACCAAAAATCACAAGGAGAAATGTAGGAAGGACAGTTTCGGTGCCCAACTCAAAAACAAATTAAATAATACAATAAAACATTTTTTCTGTGTAGAATAGCAATGACAAATTAAAAGAAAAAATAAATAATGCAATAAATCATTTTTTATATTTTAAAACTGAAAATAAAACAAACAATAATTAATGCGCAAACTAGGTAAAAAAGTAGAAACTAAATAAGGGTTGATTGTATTATTATTTTTTTTTTTTTTAATTTGGCCACTTTTCTACACAGAAAGAAAACCCTACCCCTAACCCTAACACCTAACCCTAAACTTAACCCCTGACCCTAACCCTTTGTAAAGAACATGATTTTGTACAAGATAAAATTACAAAATAAAAAAAATGCTAGAAACGAAATAAGGGTTTATTGTATTATTTATTTTTTTTCAATTTGTCTGCTTTTAATTAAAAAAAAAATAAGCTTTATTTTATTATTTAATTTGTTCTTTTAATTTGTCATTGATATTCTTCACGGAAAAAAAGGTTTTATTCTATTATTTAATTTGTTTTTGTTATAAATAAAACTAAACTTACCAAAAAAAAATTACATTTCTTTACGGTAGTGCGTAGTAATTTTCTGCACTGAAAGTCTGTAAACGAAGTAAATAGGCCAAAATTTATGCTTACGCCAACGGAAGTACTCCGCACTGTATTACTGAAAATTATTACAGTAATGGGGGACGAATGACCAACAAGAAGTTCGATTTTTTCTTGTCGATAACTCCAAAACGGTAGGTTTCTTCATAATTTAATTGTTAATTCGTTCAGCATGTACATTTACACGGAATTGTGACGATTTGGGAAAATTTTAAGAGGTATTTAGGCCGCGGGCGTTTGGGTGTTAAAAAGGAAATATACCGAATAATCTAGGAGAGTTATTACTGTCCCTCCTAAATAAATGTCTGACAACTTATGGAGTGTACTTTGCATCTATCTGGCTACCATATTTATATTGCCTGCGTGATACTGAATTTTGTCCGACCCCGAAAGGTAATCAGTCAACTAGAACATAGACACCATGACCCTTTTTTCTTTCCCATAAGAGACGTTACGACAAAACCTGTTGCCTTTCAGTACATTTTGGACATTTCCACGGAAACGTTTTGACACCAGTCATTTATTTAAGCGAACCAGCTTTCATTGAGACCGTGTCTGGTGTTTCCCTATCGAAATATAGCGATATCGAGTAAAACAAACCGCGCCCATCAACTGGGTCTCCCTTTGATGGGATTGTGTCAGTTTGAAGAGTGGATTACGGTCACTGGCATTAAAAAAATAAAAAAAAGTTTGAGGGAAGTCGGAAATTGTCGATTTAGTTTTTGTCCTTTTAATTTATCTACCCCTTGAGTCTCTCTCCTTTGATATCTCTTTCTCTTTCTCTGTTTTATTCTCATCCTCTCTTTCAATTGTTTGTCTATTTCTATCGTCTCTCTCTATATATATCTATTTATCTATCTATCTATCTATCTATCTATCTATCTATCTCAATCGGTTTCTTGTCTATCTATCTATCTATCTATCTATATATATATATATATATATATATATATATATATCTCAATTGCTTTCTCATCTATCTATCTATCTATCTATCTATCTATCTGTTTTAGTTTACACATTATCTATCTATCTATCTATCTATCTATCTATCTATCTATCTATCTGTATATACATCAGTTTATCTCATGCATCTATCTATCTATCTATCTATCTATCAATACATCAATTTGTTATGTATTTATATCAGTAACTTCCTTATCTATCTTCATTTTCTTTCTTTCTATCTTTATTTTCTATCTATCGCTATTTTCTATCTTCATCTATCTATCTATCTATCTATCTATCTATCTATATTTTCTACCTTTCGCCATTTTCTTTCTATCTTCATTTAATATCTATCTATCTATCTATCTATCTATTTTGCCCAAATCTATCTGATGCATCTATCAATTTTGACATCTATCTATCTATCTATCTATCTATCTATCTATCTTTTTGATTTATCTCTTTCTCATTATATCCGTAGCTCTTTCTCTCCCAGTCATTTACGGACTCTCTCTCTCTCTCTCTCTCTCTCTCTCTCTCTCTCTCTCTTTATATTTATGATCATTATTTCTCTCTTTCTCTCCCTTTCATTATCAACATCTCTCTGTCTTGTTATATTTATCGCTTTCTCTCTCTTTCTCTATCATTCACGCTCACGCACCCTCTGTTTCTACTTTATGTCTCTTTTTCAATCTCCTCCCTCTCCCTGACTTTCTTTTTCTGTCGTTTTTACGCTTTCCTCCTTTCTGCCTATGCTCCTCATTCTTTTTCTTCTTTCTTCACACTCACTCTCCATTATTTCTTTCTTTCTTTCTTTCTTTCTTTCTTTCTTTCTTTCTTTTTCGTGTCTGTATCTATCTCTCTCACTCCCTGTTCTGCCATCCATCTATCAGCTTTTTAGATAGGTCACTACCTACTTTTTCTGTCTCTCTCGCATTCAGTACTACTTCTGAGTGTCAATTTCTCCAAGCCCTCTTTCCTCATTATGCCTACCAGAAATTTCGACGTTTTCTTTAATTCTAAGTACGTATCTTTTTTTTCCTGACAATTTTCCTTAAAACTTCTCATTCCTTAAATATCCCATCGTATTCTCAGCATCCTTCTGTTGAAGCAGATCTCAATTCTTCACTTCATCTTCGTCCAGCATTCACTGCTGTATCGGAGGATTTAGACACTCTTTGTTTATAACAAAATTTTCCAGTTACTTATTACTTTGCTTAGCTTTTGAAAGTCAACTTTCTCAATACTATTGCATCTTCGGATTTCTGTGTCAGATTTAACGCTTCAAAGATATTTACATTTCCGCACATGCTTGATTCTAATGTCTCCAATTGGGTGCACATTTTAGTAATTTTTGTCTTCTTAAACCAACGCGAATTTGTGAGTTCAATCCCTGGGTCGGTCAGTGTGTATTTGCACTTATTGAAAACGGCTGACTAATAAGTGAACAGTACTAAATAAATAAATAAAAAAAACTAGACGAGATGTCTCTAGACATGAGCAGTGGAACAAGAATACTCTACTTTAGATATTTTAAAAAAAATTTCATCCCAAGCAAGGAGGAAGTGCCTCTAGCACGCAAGGGGTTACAGAAAGTGGGAGCAAGTGTAAAGAGGCGTGAAAGAGGAAAGGATGAAGAGAAGGACGCGGAGATGATCAAGGCATCTGGAGATGACGATTGACATTACATTTGAATAGTTGGAGATTATAGCTATCAAGGAAGCAAGTAAGAGGAAGGGAGTTCCACAGGCGGGAAGTGCGAGACATGAATCTATTGGAGTAGAAGAGACGGCTACATTTAACCGTTTCGACAGTGAATGGGTGGAACTGAGATGCCGACCTAGTAGCACGTTTAAATTCATGCAGTTTGGGAACTAGCTAAGATAGCTAGTCGGAGCAGTTACCGTAAAAGTATTTGTAGAAAAGACACAAGGAGGCGACGGCACGTCTGTAAGAGAGCGACTGTAAACAAGAAATCCAGATCAGGGCCAACCACATTGCATATCCGTCTCGGGATTTTGTCGAGGACCCTAAGACGAACAGCGGGGGATCCAGACCATATATGACAGCAGTATTCCATGCAAGGGCGAATGGTTGATTTATAGATTTCAAGGATGGACTCGAACGAGAAAAACTTTTTGGCGCCACATAGAGAACCAACTGAAGAAGCTATTGATTCAATAAATTTGTTCCATCACAGGTCATGGGACAGTGTCAGAGCAAGTAGGTGCTCTCGCGGAGTTGAGCATCAGACATTCTAATGGAAGGCAGGGTGTATACTCTGTGGTGGTTAATAGAAAGCTGTTTTGTTTTTGAAGCATTAAAGTCAGCCAGCCAGCAATTTCCTACCCCAGTCAACAACCGATTGGAGTTCCTTTTCGAGACCAACAACCAGGTTAAAGGTTTCAGTTGAGAATTCTCTATAAGTCATCTAGATTGATATACTCCTGATGAAGGTCGGAGAGTACAATGACCGAAACTTCCTTCGGTATTCACAACAACGTTTTATAGATCCACATCTCTGTTGCGCCAGGGTTTTTCTCTTATCTGTGAGCAAGTTTTCCAGTATACGCTACCATACACGAGGATTAGCATCAAGTAATATTTTCTCACGTTGCGCTGATTGTTTTGGGAATATTACATTTTCTGGCCTTTTCTTCATTCGTTCATATATATATATATATATATATATATATATATATATATATATATATATGTGTGTGTGTGTGTGTGCGTGTGTGTGTGTATATATATAGTTGTATATTTAGGCAGCAATCCTTCGTTTATGCATGTTTCATCAAAAACGACAGACAAGGTACTATGGTTAAGCGTTTTATTTAACTTTTCTTGTGTTCGGACAAGAGCTTTCTTTTCTGGCCAAAGAGTGCTTAACGAAACATGCATGTATATATATATATATATATATATATATATATATATATATATATATATATATATATATATATATATGCCAGATGTTTTGGGGCGATGAAAGTAAATATTAGCAATTTTAATCAAGACCAAGTAAATTCAAAGGGAAACACCAAAATTATATATATATATATATATATATATATATATATATATATATATGTGTGTGTGTGTGTGTCTGTATGTCTGTGTCTGTGTATTTAGGCAGCAATCCTTCTTTCATGCACATTTCATTGAATACGAAAGACAAGGTACTTTTATTTAGTTTTTTATACAATTTCTAATGCGATCTAATATTTTTTTCTTTTCAGATGATAAATTATATAAAAACCGTCCGAATGTTCTTTTTATCCGAGCGCTTCTGGCTATACATTTATCTAAAAAGACTAATATAATAGCATCATCTACATGAAAAAAAGGCTTAAAATAATAAAACCTTATTACTAAAACAAAAAAAGCAACACTTAATAATATTAACTTTGAACATGGACACAATATTTTGACCGTGTTTTGACAAATGAAAACATTTTATAAAACGTACATACAACAAACTATTTCTTATTTAACAGTTAAAACATTTAATCCTTAAAAATGGCTAAATGTATAGCCGAAAGCGCTCGGATAAAAAGAACAAAATGTACAGCGGCTTCATTGACGAATTTAATCATAAATTATCCAGAAACTGATTAGAGAAACGGAAGAGATCTGTATAAAAATAAGCAGACACAATATGTCTATATTATTCAATGAGACATATTTGAATGAAGATATGCTGCTTAACATCTCTCTCTCTCTCTCTCCCTATATATATGTATATATATATATATATATATATATATATATATATATATATATATATATATATATATTTGTGTGTGTGTGTGTGTGAGTGTGTGTAATAAAAAAAGGGAGGAGGAGGACGTGAAGAAGAAGATGAAGTGGGAAGAGTAGAAAAGCAAGGGTATTATAAAATCCTTGCTTTTCTTCTCTTCCTCCTTCCACTACTTTCCTGCTCTGATTCAACTCTGATCATTCACCTTATATATATATATATATATATATATATATATGTGTGTGTGTGTGTGTGTGTGTGTGTGTGTGTGTGTGTGTGAAAAGTTTGTGTATATAAATATAAATAAATATATATATATATATAATTATTTATATATTATATGCGCGGTACTTATATACTCAAGATAGGGCTAACATATATATATATATATATATATATATATATATATATATATATATATATATATATATATATATATATAATACAAACATAGCTTTCAGACATTCTATATCTATGGGTTAGAGTAATATATATCTGGAAGTACATAGATATAGAAGTGGACATTGAAGTCAACACCCAGCGGCGACAGTCTGTTCCATGTTTAAACGCAAGCCTGATGATTGCGTTTAAGCATTAAACCGACTGTAGCCGCTGCGTGTTGACTTCAATGTCCATTTTTATATCTATATATAAATACATATATTTAAAGTTGACAAGTCAGCTTACAACATACGTATTTTCTAGATTCTTTATTTAATCAGCTGACATGAAGAAATGAAGAAATCATTAGGTCTTCCGCTCGAAATGCTGGTTCAGTGTCTTGCGCCAAAAAAGAAAGCAAAATAAGAAATAAAAAAACATTTTATTAGCAAATCAAGCCATAAAGAAAATGAATATTTCCCAAGAGATGTGTCGCCATTGTCAACACAAATTTACAAGCTTTCATAAAACTTTGAATAGCTTTTTGACACTTTTCGGCTATTATAAAACGTATTTCTTCATCAACGCAATTATTTAAATTATAAAACGTACATTTTCATCGAGGAAATTCTTTAAATTATAAAACGTACATTTTCATCGAGGAAATTCTTTAAATTATAAAACGTACATTTTCATCGAGGAAATTCTTTAAATTATAAAACGTACATTTTCATCGAGGAAATTCTTTAAATTATAAAACGTACATTTTCATCAAGGCAATACTTTAAATTATAAGAGGTACATTTTCACCAAAGAAACTTTAAAATTATAAAACTTACATTGTCATCGAGAAAATTCTTAAATTATAAAACGTATTTTTTCATCAAGGAAATTCTTTAAATTATAAAACGTACATTTTCATCAAGGAAATTCTTTAAATTATAAAATTTTAAATTTAATTATTTTTAAATTGCAAGAACTCCACTATCCCTTGTAGCTCTCAATAAGTTTTATCCCTTTGCTACCCCACCCAGGAAATGTTCTGTCATCCACTTACTTAAGCCTGCTAGGTGTATCATGCGTTGTATTCCCTCGTCCCTCTTTCCCTCTATCCGCCCTGTGAGTATCAGATTCTTCAAGCCCTCATGCTAGTGGTTACTGAATGTGAGAGGATATGAAAAATAAAACATCGTTAATGTGGGAGAACAACAGAAGAAAAGGAATTCAGAAAGCAGAATGCTTACAAAGGATGTACGCCTGTTCTGTTGGTCTTTCTTTATTATGTAAAGAACGTAGGCGATCATGGCTCTCCACTTTTTCCTATCCCTTGTAACTCAAAATAAGTTTTCTCCCTTTGCTATACACCTCAGCTAATGTTCTGTCATCCACTTGCTTAAGCCCGCCAGGTATGACACGTGTTGCATTCCCTTGTCTCTCTTTCCCTCTATCCGCCCGGTGAGTATCAGATTCTCCAAGCCCTCACTTACTGAGTGTGAGAGAATAGGAAAAATAAAACATTCATGTGTGACAACAGAATACATAAAGCATTATATTCATTAAGAAAGGAGCGTACCATGGCGAAAAAATGCCTAAAGCTTAATACAGTGCAACCTCAGTTTTCGAATGTCTCACATGTCGAATAAATCTGTTTTCGAATAGAAAAATGAAGAAGAAAATGTCTCGGTTATCGAACAAAATTTCGGTTCTCGAACAACATTGCCGAACCGAGTTAACCCGAACAGAATCATTTCCGAGTCGAGTCGAGTCGAGTCGACCGCAGTGTTGAAGACAGACGAATCACAAATGTACACGAAGAGCAAATCTAGTCCAAATGGCAAAACAGCGCTACCTACTGTAAAATTTCTTTAAACTTATTAGGTTGGTGCATAAATAATAACGTAATAATGTCGTTTTTTGACGTATTTTTTAACGTCAAAAAACGACATTATTACGTCATTATTTTTGCACCAACCTAATAACTCAAAAAGGAAGGATCACATTAAAAACATCGCCATGAACAATCGCAGTAATGAAAACTTGGAAATCCGGAATTTCAGGATTGGGGGTCTGGATCCGGGCGCGAATTTTTTTTTAATTGGCTCACTGAATCGGCTTGTTTCCCAAAATGGTGTGGCAATTTTGAGCTACGGCCGCTTGGAGTAAAGTATGCGATTCGCATTTATTATATAGATTAGTAGGTCTTTTGACTAAATTTAAGCACGTATTATACACACACTCACACACATACATATAGGTTGGTTAAAAAATAATGACGTAATAATGTCGTTTTTTGACGTTAAAAAATACGTCATTATGACGTTATTATTTTTGCACCAACCTAATATATATGTATATATAGTTAAACATTTATTTGTTATTTTGGGTACTCGCATCGGGTTTTTTTTCTTTGGGCTTCGGACTTGCATACTAGATGATTATTTTCGGCTAACGTACATGTTCTTGGATCTTTCTTTTTTTTATACCTTTTTTCCCCTTTGGTATTGGTTTGATTATTTGCAAATCAAGACACCGAAGGCTTTCCGAGCGAGTATACTTATAAGATTTCTATTAATAATAATATATATATTATTTTAAGACATTTTATATATATATATATATATATATATATATATATATATATATATATATATATATATATATATATATATAACATTTTAAGTCATTTTTTATGTTTATACGTTCTGTTTATATATATAAATATTTAAATAAATGCTCTGTTTATAATAAACAGTATTAACAACATTTACCGGCCTGAATGTCCGAGAAATTGTCATAGAAAATATGCATCCTCTGACAGGAATCGAACCTGTATCCTATACGGAACCGTCATATAGCCTGACGTGCTTTTACCGATTTAGCCACAGAGGAGCGTTTCGGTTAGCGAGGTCGATTTTACTGTTTTTAAACTGCAATTATCCATGATTTTCTCTCGTACATTTATATCTGCTCGATGCGTATCCAAATGTAAACAAATAACGTCACACATTATGAAATGGACAAAGTTCGACAATTATTTTAAGACATTTTATATATATATATATATATATATATATATATATATATATATATATATATATATATATATATATATATAAATGAAGGGAGATTTGAATAATCATAATTAATTCATCGAGTCCATATACATATATATATATATATATATATATATATATATATATATATATATATATATATATATATATATATATATGTTATTCGCTGACAGTACTGTTTCGCTGTATCCCAGCTCCCCAGTGCAACTAGAGATGCGAATGATTCAAGCCAAGCCCGAATCCTGACCAATAATATATGTAAAATATTGTACGATCCCTCTTTTTAGCGCAATAATCTCAGTTTTTATCCAGGTAAATTTTTTTTCAAAATTATAATCATATTTCATATACATACAATGAAACCTCCCATTTCGAACAAATCGGTTTTGGAACAGAAAATTGGAGATGAAAATGTCTCGGTTATCGAACAAAATTTCGGTTCTCGAACAACATTGCCGATCCGAACCGAATTAACCCGAACGGAATAATTTCTGAGTCGGACGCCATGTTGTTATAAATTCGTCTGTTGTGACGTGCTTTTCTTTTCCAATTTTTTTGTACTCTACATTGATTCATATTGAAAAAATCTGTGGTCAGCCATGCCTGATTTTTCCACTTCCCCTCGTGTTACAGCTTTCTTGTATTCTTGAAGCCTTGTCTTAAGGGGACGGCCTGTCTCCCCTTTATATTTCTTTCCGCAGCTGCACGGGATAGCGTACACACAGTCTTTAGTCATGTTCTAATCTATGGAGGGGTCTTACTCGGAAGAGATATCTGCGAAGTGTCGTCAAACTTTTGAAGGTTGTACTGATGTCACATGGACTGCAGATCCTTTGTATTTTCTCTGATAACCGCTTCACATAAGGCAGGCAGACTGTTATCTGAGTGTTCTTCTCCTCCTTTTATACCCGCCTATCCCAGTGTTTTTTTTTGGGGGGGGGCTGCTGCTGACGTACCCAGGGTAGTTGTTAGGTCGTAGGGTACTACTTATACTGACCAGTTCTTTATCTAATGTCTCTGCGTCGCCACTTATGCCTATTTTCGGCGTTGTAAGCAACGGACGATCCCTTTCTTTACGCTGTATTGATGGTGGGAGTTGAAATTGAGGTACTGTCCAGTGAATGTCGTTTGCGGTATACGGATGTCTAAATCTTTACGTTATTATTAAGAGGAAAGACGAAATGATATTTTTAATTATGAAACTATATTTTTTTTTATCGCATTTAAAATGCTCGAAATTTTGGTTAAAAATGTTTCCCTTACGTGGGCCATAAATTAGGAGATTTTAGTTTCTTTTTTGCGCTGAGGAAGACATTGATTTGGAAATTCTTGCAAAACTCAAATAATTTTCGGATTTAAATGAACCTTTGAGGACGTATTCACAAATGAATTAAATTATTTTAGAAATATATCTTTTTAGAAAATCTAAAAAAAACAACATTTTTTACATCTGTTATCTCCGCCACCAGCGCTACTATTTATTTAATTTTATGCAATTTCGAGAAATTCTTTTGTGTACGACTTAATGTTCATATCAGTTATAAGCAGAAGTCCTTGGAGAATTTAAATCATCAATATTTTTAGAAAACAGGGCCCACAGTTAGTGAAAATTACCTCTGAATGGTATAATAAAACAACGTCATTAAAATAAGACATTAATTAAATAAAAATGCTTTTAATTGCTTTTATGAATAAGATATATCATGGGTGCTATTAAGAAAAAATATTGTCAATGAATAATGAATTTTTACAAGATTGCTTTCATATAATATATATATATATATTTTAAGCGTTTCACTCCAAGCAAGGCGAGAAGCCACTAGGACGCAAGCGGTTACAGAAAATTTGGAGCAAGATCAGATAGGAGTGATAGAAGGAAGGATGAGGAGAAGGGTAGTGGATAGATCAAGGCAACTGGAAATGTCGATTGACATTACATTTGAATAGTTGGAGATTATAGCTCTCAGGGAAACTGGAATAGGGAAGGGAGTTCGACAAGAGAGAGGTGCGAGACATGAAGCTATTGGAGAAGAAGAGACGGCTACATCTAGGAGTTTCGACAGTGAAAGGGATGCCAGCCTCGTAGAGCGCTTGAACTCATGAAGTCTGGGAACCAGCGAATGCAGCTCCTCGGAGTAATTACCATGAAAGTATTTGTAAAAAAGACAGAGAGAAGCGACGGCGCGTCTGTGAGAAAGTGACTGTAGACGAGATGTCAGAGCAAGGCCAATTATATTGCATATCCGCCTCTGGAGCCTATCAAGAACCCCGAGGCAAGCAGAAAGGGGCTCAAGACCATATATGACAGCAATACTCCATATATATATGTGTGTGTGCGTGTGTGTGTGTATGTGTTTTTGTGTGGATGTTTTGCTCATTATTTTTAATTTATGCTACATATATATATATATATATATATATATATATATATGGTTGGATTGATGGTGGAGTTTGTGACTCTGGGTTGCACGCTTTTGCGATCGTCAGACAAAGTAATTAATCAGTGGTATCTACAGTAATAATGTTTTAATAAAAATAGTAGATTAAAAGTAACTCCATTAATTAACTAATTATTCAGTATGTCTGACGTTCGCAAAAGCGTGAAACCCAGGGTCACAAACTCACATCATGCCAACCAAATATGTTAGCTCTCTCTCTCTCTCTGATATTGGGCGCTTTCTAATAAGTACCGCGCATATAATATATAAATAATTATATATATAATATATTACACACACATATATATATATTTATGTTTATATTTATATACACATACTTTTCACACACACACACATAAATACATACATATATATATATATATATATATATATATATATATATATATATATATATATATATTAATGGACTTACTTTTAATCTACCATTTTTATTAAAACGTTTTTGCAGTAGATACCACGTGTTTGAAACAGACGTCCGTTTTATTTTAAATCATGTATATTTCCTCACTTAATAAAGAATATATATATATACATATATTTTAAATAAAAACAGTCCACTTTAAGGTTCCATGTAATAAATTATTTCACCACAGCTCTTTTAAAAGGACTGCGGATCATCAGACTTTACTTCCATTTCAACCTTTGGAAGTAAAGTCTGATGATCCGCAGTCCTTTAAAAGGGCTGTGGTGAAATAATTTATTACATGGAACCTTAAAATTGTCTGTTTATTAAAAAATTATAACATATATATCTTATAAAATAACTACAAATATTATTATAATACTTATAAAATCACTACAAAATATTTTGTTTCCAATGGCTATATTTGTAATGATTTTATAATTTGTTTTCATTGGCTACTTTTGTAGTGATTTTATAACATACTTGTGTTATAATTTTCGAATAAATTATATTTGCTCTACTCTGTATTGAGCACTCTTTTAAGAATAGTATTTTTGGGTTATTGGATTCTATTTCGTATACACCAATCCTATACTTGGGTACATATATATATATATATATATATATATTCATCTTATGCAGTGTTACATTAGAACATGCACATATCGACTATAAAATTCTACACTTTTGTTTCAACGTCAAAAAGGGGGAAACCTTTTTAGACGTCTCATCAGGTGGGGAATCACAGTGTCATTACGGCTCTACTTTGTGCATTGAGCACTCTCTTTAAATTAATGGTCTGAACGCTGTAATGTTACTGTTCTTTCTCCTACACTTTGATATATATATATATATATATATATATATATATATATATATATATATATATCAGTTCATATTTATATATCATTCTGTTAATATGCATCTTTCTCCACATCTTCGCTCTCAAACTTTGAATTGTGTCTAGTTTATGATGGACTTAAATTTATATCGATCCAAATTTCCGCTGTGTCTTCCTTGTGAATGCCTCCGGTTATAAAATATTTTGCATATCATGATCATTTATGCGCTGACAAATGTTTCGCGGACTGTACTGGTAAATCGTAGACATTAACAGTGTGTGACAAAGATATAGCAATTAAGCACGGCTGGCCGAGTTCTCTCGAATAGAACTGTAAAAAAAAAAAGTGGTTTTACTTTTGATGCAAATTTCTTCCAGTCGCAGGAAATATCATTTGGGAACCACGTGACCTGATGTCTTCTTCCATTTCGCCTCTCACTGTTATCGTCTGCTTATCGTAACGTTGATACGCACATACACACCTGCCAATACTGATTTTCTATGAAAATAAATAAATAAGATAAAAGATTTAATCTCATTCAAATAGATCATGATTTAATCATTTCGTCTGAGGTATGACACGATCACAACGGATATTATTACAGGGTGCGATGAATAAATTTTCGTCTAAATGACGGAAAAAATGAAAATATCACTGACGTCTGATTTTAACATATATATTTAACAAGATTACACAAGAATATCTAAAAATACTGAAGTCGATCATAAACTAAACCCAATTCAAAGCTCGAGAAACGAAGATATGAACAAAGATGCATATGGACAAAATGATGTATAGATATGAAATGATATATATATATATATATATATATATATATATATATATATATATAAAACATTTTATGTTTATACATTCTTACTTTAACATTTTAATTTTTTGGTTATTTGAATACAATCTGTATACACAAATCCTATTCTTGGGTTTATATATATATATTTATTAAAGACATTTTTATGTTTAACGTTATTTTTATAGATACAAGTATTTAAGTAAATGCTCTGTTTATAATAAAAAGTATTGAATAACATTTAAATACATTGAGAAATGGACAAAGTCCGACAATTTATTTATTAAAGACATTTTTATATTTAACGTTCTTTTTATAGATACAATTTCTTAATGTATGACGTCATTTGTTTACATTTGATACGCCATGAGCAGTTATGAATGTACGAGATTCATGGAAGATTGAAGTTTATAAGCAGTAAATTCGACCTTGCATACCGAACGAACCTTTGTGTCCGAGTCGGTGAAGGCACGTCAGCGTAAATGACGGTTCCGTATAGGATGCAGGTTCGAATCCTGTCCAAGGACGAATATTTTCTATGAAAATTTCTCGGACATTCAGGCCGGAAAATGTTATTTAATAGTGTTTATTATAAACAGAGCATTTACTTAAATACTTGTGTCTATAAAAAGAAGGTTAAACATAAAAATGTCTTTAATAAATGAATTGTCGGACTTGTCCATTTCTTAATATATATATATATATATATATATATATATGAAATGGACAAAGTGCAACAATTATTTTAAGACATTTTTATGTTTATACATTCATTCTTTTATAGATACAAATATGTAAGTAAATGCTCTGTTTATAATAAACAGTATTAACAACATTTACCGGCCTGAAAGTCCGAGAAATTTTCATAGAAAATATGCGTCTTCTGACAGGAATTGAACCTGTATCCTATACGGAACCGTCATATAGTCATTTATCTATATAAAAAAAGAATGTATAAATATGTCTTAAAATAATTGTCGAACTTTGTCCATTTCATAATGTATGAACGTCATTTGTTTACATCTGGATACGCGTCGAGCAGATATGAATGTATGAGAGAAAATCATGGAGAATTGTAGTTTAAAAACAGTAAAATCAACCTTGCTAACCGAACCGCCAAAATAAACCACACACAATGCACCACTGACCTGTATATATAAAAAGCCGAGTAAAAAACAACACTCGTGGCCTGACGATTGCGTCTAGCATGAAAAAGCCTGTCGCCTGTAAGTGTTGACTTCAATGTTCACTCATATATATATATATATATATATGTGTGTGTGTGTGTGTGTGTATGTGTGTGTGTGTGTGTGCGTTTGTGTTTGTGTGTGAAAAGCGTGTGTATATAAATATAAATATATATATATATATATATAATTATTTATATATTATATGCACGGTACTTATTAGAAAGCGCTCAATATCAGAGATAGAGCTAACAAACTCACATCAATCCAACCAAATATATATATATGTGTGTGTGTGTGTGTGTGTGTGTGTCTGTGTCTGTGTCTATGTGTGTGTGTGTGTGTGTGTGTGTGTGTGAAACTATCTGAAGACCGATTTTAGGGGAGATGAATTCGCTGAACCTACTATTGCTGTGAAGTTGTTCACACATCAACTCCCATACGACCCCTTGACTGTCATCGACATCCTGTAACTCCTCACTGACATCTAGCGAGTCGCTTGGATCCCATTTGAAGAGCTCTGGTTTAAGTGAACACAATCTTAGATGTCAGCAAACCTCAGTAAAAATCACACTCCCAGCGAAACAATAATAAGTGGCTTCTTTAACCATCACAACGAAGTGAGGTATAGAATTTGTATCATTATCTAACGTTCTCAGCTGACATGAAGTGGAATGACTATATTATATCCATTGCTAGGCTAGCTGCTAAGAATATTGGTTCACTGTGACGAGCGAGACTATTTTTCTCTCTCGAATCTATCTTACATATCTATAAGTCTACCATTCGTCCATGCTTAGAATATTGCTGCTACATATGGTCTGGTGATCCTGCAATATATTTAGCGATCCTTGATAAAATCCAAAGAAGAAACAAAATTATTATTCATCCTAACTTGACATCTCGACCTCAGGCCATTTTCCTACAGCCGTAAAGTTCCCTCCCTGTGCCTTTTCTAGAAAATACTTTCATGGTAATTGGTCGGATGAGCACTTCAGTAAGGTACCTATACTTACAGTTACTTTGGCTAGATGTAACCGTAAAGTCTATGCTAACAGTTTCTTTTCTCGCACTTCTAGCTTGTGGAACGCTCTTTCGATTCCATGCTTTTTGGTCAGTTTTAATCTTGAAAAATTTAAATGCAATGCCAATCGCTATCTCCTCTCCTGTTTTTTTTTTCTTTTGTTCTAGCTTTTAATAAAGTTTCTCTCTTGTTTTATTCTTTCGTACTCGGATACACCTTGCGTCTTAGTTGCTGTAATGTCTTGATTTTGTTTGGTTTAGTTTGTTTTACGGCTTATCAACCTCAATGGGTTATTTACTTCCTACAAGATTGCTGGTAATTTGTTTTCCAAAAATGTATTGCTGGTAATATTTTTCCTTCAAAAATGTATTGCTGGTAATATTTTTTATTAAAAAATGTGTTACTGTTAATATTTTTTTCTTTAAAAATGTATTGCTGGTATTAAAACCTATTTTTACACTTTCATAATGTTTTGACCCCAGTTTGGGGGTTGTCTATTTGCTCATATCTGGGACCTTAATAGGCGCTACCACCCCGGTTCAGGGTGGACCTGGGAACACCAGCCAATAAGAAGTGGTTCTATGCTCCTTAAAACGTCCTGATCAGTGGCCTTGCTGTTGGACGCAGTTTATCGTCTTACCCAGGACGCGGATGTAGTTTATCGTCTTAACCTGGATACGCCTTGCTTATGGTGAGCTCAATTAAACAAAGAAAAAAGATGATGGAGATTAACTTATTCTAATACTCCAGGACACCTTCTGTCATGCTTTGCCATTACAAGAGTCAGATTAGGCCAAAAATGGTGTAATACTGCCTGGGCTGGAGATGAAGCTGAACACTTTTCATCTTCCAGCTTTTATAGAGTTTAAATTTGTCTTGTAAGGTGTGACTTTTTCTACACTGCAGGTTCTTTCCTCACAGGACGCAACTTTGCAAAACCTACCGCTACTCTATGGCTTTCTTAATCATCTGCCGCCCAATCGGCTGGTGTTGTAGAATACGCCGATGGTAAATCTGCAGAGGGGTAAGACAACCCCTACCCAATGGGCGTCCTGGGTAAACTACATCCGACAGCAAGGCCTTTGATCAGGAGGTTTTAAGGAGCATGAAACCACCTCTTAATTGCTGGTGTTCACAGGTCTACCCTGACCCGGGGTAGTAGTACCTGTCAGGGTTTCAGTTATGGGCATATAGTTACTCCCACGCAAAAGGGGTCAAAACACTGTATAAAAATAGATTTTAATACTAGCAATACTTTTTGGAAAAAATTTTACCAGCAATACATTTTTGAAAAACAAAAACATTGCTAACAATAAAAATCTTGACGATATTAAATAACCCATCTGATATGACGTAAAACAAAACAGACTTAATCATCTTGTTCTTGAGAACTTGTTTTCCCTTCCATCAGTATGACTGATGCTAACCTCTATGACAGCAACTCATTCAGTTTTCTCGGTCTCATTATTTTCCACACCCCGACCTCTCTCTCACAGGTGGGATGTGGCGAGTCTCTTACTGCCCCACTACTGACATGGAAAGCCATCGGACAAACTACATTCCTTGGTTCCACCAGGCGTAACCTTCCCGGCTAGAACCCGTCACTTACATAGTAGCAAACCACCCACATTCGCTCCGTATTCTATCGTCGAGAAGTTCCAATCAAACAGCTTCTTCACGTGAACCACTGCCCTGTGGAACAGACTCCCACGAGGATGTTTCCCCGATCACTATAATCTTAACCTGTTCATGCCTAAAGTTAACCTTTTTCTTCCAGAGTAGAGAGTGAACTTAACTCTAAAAATATAAAATAAATATCCTACATTGAGACCACAGAACATCTGCTAAGAATGGTGAAGCGGTGTAAGAACCTGGGCGCAGATTTACTGCAAATGAACTAGCATTTAAAGCACTTTCTTTCGTCTTAGGAAATTATTTGTTCTTAATTCGAGCAGCATTTTTTGCTTCGAAATTGTGTTCAGTTTCGTTACGGTGAAGAACCAATGTCTTTTGTGTGTTGCTTTTTAAAGTGTCTCTTAACCTGCAGAAGAAGTGGTGTTTCTTGGTCAAGATAGCCTGACGAAGCCCAACCCCCGTTTTTGAACTTTTCCACACTACGATCGAACTCTCACACGCGGGCGAGTCTCTAACTCTCCTTTCGCTACTTCCATGGAAAGTCCTCGGCTGAACTATATTCCTTGGTTCCGTCAGGTCTATCAGGGCTAAGACCCGCCATGTCACCTACAAAGCAGAAAACCAACCATATTCCCTTTGTATTCTGTTAGCAAGAAGTAATTTCCTATCAAACATCTTCTTCATGCGAACCTCTTCCCTGTGGAACAGACTCCCAAGAGGATGCTTCCCCAATCACCACAATCATAACCTGTTCAACTCTAGAGTTAACCATTATCTTCCGATCCTATCCATATAAACTAACCCTTAACTCTGAGCGGATATTTCTCCGCTCACTATGAGCGTAACCTCTTCCAGTTAAGGCCTAATAGTTATCTATCATACATTTCCTCATGAAATGTCCTTTTAACTTGATGTTTCCGTCGTTGAAATGCAGCTTATCAGCGCCATCAGGTTCATACAACCTCAAACTGTGTTGTCTTACAACAATTGTTGAGACCGAAGAGTTTTCTTTTTATGCCACGACATGGCGCCAATAAACTTGAGCTGAATTCTCTGTAATCTTGCCGAAGTATGTTGACACAAATTTGTATCTGTATTCGCTTGTGAAATCTTTAAATGAACTACTTCATGTCTCGAATTCAACCAAGGTTTCTAAGTATGTGCGCCTGTCTTGTTCAAGGAACGTCTGATTTTTGTAAATATAATATTCATGTCGCATACTTTTCTTTTTTTGTTGTTTATACCTCATTAAGAAAATCCGTAGCAGTTTCTTTGGCTTAATTTTTACCCTCCTCTCTGGTATAACGAATGAATCTTAGGCTCATTTCGCATGGTCGTCACCACTGACTTTTTTAGCTTTCTTCCATATTTGCACAAAGTCTCGGTAACTTAGCAGAACATGAGAACAGTTACCATAGAATATTTTTAATCATTTCCCCCCATGCAAGGGTGTAAAGCCACTAAGACACAAGGGATTACTGAGTGTGAAAGAATAAGAAAAAAAGAGAAACATTATTAAGGAACGAGAACAACAGAAGAAGAGTAATCAAGAAGACAGTAGATAATGATTGACATTGCATTTAAATTTAACAGGAGGTTTTTCCTCGATTTTTACAATATTAACCTGTTCAATTTTAGGCTTAGCAGTTATCTTTCCCCTCTCATCCGTATAAACTGCCTCTTAATGTAACATTCTATCTCGAGTAACCCCCTTCTCACTTGTGAAATACTCTTCCGCTTCTCTTGCTTTCCATGCAACTTCAAAAATATAAATGCAATTTAATTTCATTTAATTTAATTGTTATCAACTTCCTTTTTCATTTCTCTCATCTTAATTACGTTTTTTTCTTTCTAATGTTCATTCACACACAGTCATCTCTTGCATCTTAGTGGCTGTATTGCCTTAGGGTTGAAATGATTGAATAGCTATCTCAGCATCTGTCTATATTTCTGAGATGAGGTATTATGTACACTATTTACATTATTCGGACTATTGTCCTCATCTTTGTCGCCATATTTATTACAACGTTTCGGCCCTTCAGTATCTGTCTATATTTCTGACATGAGGTATTATGTACATTATTTACATTATTCAGACTATTGTCCTCATCTTTGTCGCCATATTTATTACAACGTTTCGGCCCTTCAGTATCTGTCTGTATTTCTGACATGAGGTATTATGTACACTATTTACATTATTCGGACTATTGTCCTCATCTTTGTCGCCATATTTATTACAACGTTTCGGCCCTTCAGTATCTGTATTTCTGAGATGAGGTATTATGTACACTATTTACAATATTCGGACTACTGTCCTCATATTTGTTGCCATATTTATTGCAACGTTTCGGCACAGTTCGATAAAGGTGTTAGTTAGATCCAGTGATAGGATCCAAAGAGTGTGAGTTCAATACCTGGTTAGGACGGTGGAGATCTTGGACAGGAAATTAACAGGAGATAACTGATAACTGGCATCCATTTGACATGGCATGTGGAACTAGAACAGTTTATCCCAGAGAGCGAAATAAAGGGTTTATTTCGACATTCCAACCACCTGAAGAAGGTCTGAGCGTACAACGGCCGAAACGTTGTAATAAATATGGCGACAAAGATGAGGACAATAGTCCGAATAATGTAAATAGCTATCTCAACCAGGAGGAGACATATTTTTGGTTTGCTGACTTTTGCGTTCAGCATTTACAGTAAAAGCGGGTCCAACTCTTCAATTAGCTTGTCGCTATCAATAAAGCGCGATCGACAGTTTATTTATTTATTTATTTAATAGTTCTCTTTAGCTTCCTCTTCCATCTTTTGCCTTTTCCCGCCAAAGCGTCCCGAACTGCGTTATTGCCCACCACTTCATCAAAAGTCGTTTGTCAGCGTCGTGATTGTCCGCAGTGTTTCCGAGTCATTCAATACGATGTCTTTGGACCGGTTGGCTTCCCTTGTAAATATCGCTGTCGGAAAACGGAAAATCTTTTTTCTCTTTTTTTTTTCTTTTTTTTTTTCTTTTTTAAATGGTCGCGCCAGAAAGACCGAAATAGGATCCACAAATGTGCGCTTTAACAGCAATTATTCGCTTTATTCACGTAGAGTTATATATCTATCCAGTGTAGGGTTATATATCTATCCAGTGTAGGGTTATATATCTATCCAGTTTAACAATATCTGGAACAAGGACACTGTTCATGTGAGCGATATATCTGCTTTATCTAAGCACCATGTCCCTTCAGAACGCTGGCGATCATGATTTGGTTTGTTTAACAGTACATCGACTGCTTATGGGTCATTTAATGCAGTAATTTGATTTGGGGGGGGAGCTTTGGTAATTTATATGTATATAGATATTTATATTTATTTCAAAAATGTATTGCTATTTTTTCTTGTCATTTTTAGACCAAAAATGTATTTTTATATTTTCATAATGTTTTAACCCCAGCTAAGAGGTTTACAATTTTCCCATATTTGAGACACTAATAGGTCTTGGTTTGGTTTACTTTGTCTTACGATATATCAACTTCAATGGGTTATTTAATGCTGATAAGATTTTTATTGCTGGTAATATTTTTTTCCAAAATTGTATTGTTGGTAATATGATTTTTTTACAAAAATATATTACTGATATTTTTTTTCCATAATATCTTACTGGTAATATTTTTTTACAAAAAAAAAACTATTGCTGCTAATAATATATTGATGATGATATATTTTACGTCAAACATTCATTGCTGGTAATCATTTTTTTTTTTTAAATATACTGTTGGTAATAAAATTTTTTTTTTTGTCTCAAGTCTAGGGGTTAACTATTTGCACCTACATTGGACCCTAACAGGTGCCAACACTCTGGGTCATGGTGAACCTGGGAACAATTAAGAGGTGCGTCCACGCTCCTCAAAACATTCTGATAAAAAGACTTGCTTTCGGATGTAGTTTATCGTTTTGCCCAGAAGGCGGGTGCGGCATATTTGTCATACCTAGGACAGACACCCACCTAACATGTGCTTCAATCTCGGATCAGGGTATAAACAACAGCTATTATGAGGTCGTCCCGCGGACCTGAAAACCCCAAATCTTCCGATCAGAGTCGTTGCTGCTGGAAGAGTGGACCTGGGAACAACAGTAAATAACAGGTTGTTACATTTTCACGTCATATTTATTACAGCGTTTCGGCCGTTGTACGCTGCAGGCTTCTTCAAGGACACATGGTACAGTGGATAAAGGCGTTAGTTAGATCCAGTGACAGGACACAAAGAGTATTATGTACACTATTTACAATATTCGGATTACGAGTCGGAAATGAGGTATTATGTACACTATTTACAGTATTCGGACTATTGTCATCATCTTTGTTGCCATATTCATTACGGCGTTTCAGCCCTTCAATATCTGTCTATATTTCTGAGATGAGGAATTATGTACACTTTTTAAACTATTCAGACTATTGTCCTCATCTTTCTTGCCATATTCATAACGGCGTTTCGGCCCTTCAGTATCTGTGTATATTTCTGAGATGAGGTATTATGTACACTATTTAAAGTATTCGGACTTTTGTCTTCATCTTTGTTGCCATATTTATTATAACGTTTCGGCCCTAGAGTATTTGTCTATATTTCTGAAATGAGGTATTATGTACTCTATTTGCATTATCCGGATTATTGTCCTCATCTTTGTGGCCATATTTATTACAACATTTCGGCCCTTCAGTATTGTCTATATTTCTGAGATGAGGTATTATGTACACTATTTACAGTATTCGGCTATTGTTCTCTTTTTGTTGCCATATATATTACAGTGTTTCGGCCTTTCATAATCTGTCTATATTTTGGAGATGAGTTATTATATACACTATTTACATTATTCGGACTATTGCACCCATATTTGTCTCCATATTTATTACAAAGTTTCGTCCTTTCAGTATCTGTGTATATTTCTGAGATGAGGTATTATGTACTCTATTTACAGTATTCGGACTATTGTTCACATCTTTGTTGCCATATTTATTACAACGTTCCGGCTTTTCAGTGTCTGTCTACATTTCTGAGATGAGGTATTACTTACACTATTTAAATTATTCGGACTATTGTACTCATCTTTGTCGCCATATTTATTACAGCGTTTAGGCCCTTCGGTGTCTGTCTATATTTCTGAGATGAGGTATTATGTACACTATTGTACTCATTTTTTGTTGCCATATTTATTACAACCTTTCGGAAAATTGGATAAAGGTGTTTGTTAGATCCAGTGGCAGGACCCAAAGAGTGTGAGTTCAACACCCTGTTAAGGCTGAGGGGAACTTGGAGAGTGGTATTAACAGGAGATAACTGATAACTGACATCCATTAAAACATGTTACGTGTAACTAGAACAGTCTACGCCAGTGAGCGAAATAAAGGGTTCAGTATGACATTCCAACCACCTGAAGAAGGCCGGAACGTTGTAATAAATATAGCGACATAGATCAATGATGAGGACAATCGTCCAAATAATGAGTAATAATGATTTTTACCGGCCTGAATGTCCGAGAAATTTTCATAGAAAATATTCGTCCTCCAACAGGAATCGAACCCGTATCCTATACTGAGCCGTCATATAGCCTGAAGTGCTTAACCGATCGAGCCAATAAGAATCCTTCGAGTAATAAGTTCGACTTTACTGTTTTTAAACTTCAATCTTACATGAATCTTTGTCCATTTCATAATATATGACGTCACTTTTTTACATTTGGATACGCTTTGAGCAGATATAAATGAGTTTGACAGATTCATAGAAGATTGAAGTTTAAAAAAAGGAAAATCGTCCTGGCTAACTGAATGATTCTCCCTGGCTCGATCGGTTATGGCACCTCAGGCTATATGCCAGTTCCATATAGGATACAGGTTCGATTCCTGTCAGAGAACGAATATTTTCTATGAAAATTTCTCGGACATCCAGGCCGGTAAATGTTGTTAATACTGTTTATTATAAAACAGAGCATTTACTTAAATATTTGTATCTATGAAAAGAATGTATAAACATAAGAATGTCTTAAAATATTTGTCGCACTTTGTCAAATTCATAATATTTATATATATTCAGCAAGTTTTGTTAAATAATTTAGATACATTATGTCTATTTATTTTAGCTTTAATCTTTCAAATCTACGAATTAATTTCTTGGTGGCTGAGGAAAATTGATTAAGAAAAATGCCAAAATTTTTTTTCAAATAGTTTTATTTTCTCAAGTACTTTCAATCTCATCTAAGACAATCTTCAGCTGGCGGCTTTTGAAATGTTTATACAGTAACTCCGTAAATTCATTATATTTGTCACTGTTTACAACGTATCAAATTAATATTTTTCTCTGAGTTAAGTTTTGTAATTAAAAAAATATTTTTGTAAGTATGATATTTTAATTTAGTATTTTATATAAAACTGCTACAAACATTTTTTGAACATTTTTTATATATATATATATGTAGCCATTTTTTTTCCACGCAGTACTCTTATATGCAAATTTACAATATTTACATTATTCGGACTTTTATCCTCATCTTTGTCGCCATATGTATTACAACGTATCGGCCCTTCAGTATCTGCCTATATTTCTGATATTACGTACACTATTTACATTATTCGGACTATTGTCCTCATCTTTGTCGCCATATTTATTACAACGTTTTCTGCCGTTGTACTCTCCGACTTTCTTTAGGTGGTTGGTATGAACCCTTTATTTTGCTCACTGGGGTAGACTGTTCTAATTCCACATGCCATGTTTAATGGATGTCAGTTACCAGTTATCTCTTGTTAATTCGACTCTCCAAGTTCTCCACCGCCTTAACCGGGTATTGAACTCAGACTGTTTGGGTCACTAGATCTAACCACTGTGCCATGTGTCCTTGAGGACATCTGGGTATGAATTTCTGGGTATTATAAACCTAATGTCTTCAGCAACCATTTTTTAGTGATCATATTGCAATTTTGCTGTTACCATTACATGTTTTTACCAGAGCTTATATTGAAATTTTTATTTTTATCGTTTTTCCCTGCACTACTTATTAGCGGTTCCCATATTGTATTTATTTCTATGCTTGGTCGGCTCAGGAGATTTTTGTGGCCTAGCGTATGTGCTGATTCCTTAAGTTTACGAATACCAAAGTGTACATAATACCTCATCTCAGAAATATAGACAGGCACATCCACAGATATTTTAAGAATCCGGGAGAAAGTTCCACAAGCGAGAATTGCGATAGAAGGAACTGTTACATTTAGTCATTGCAACTATAAAATGATGAGACCTAACCGCCAATCTAGTGCTATTATATATAATATAGAACAATATCTAGTAAATTCAAGTTGTCTATCTCGACTATGATTGGAGATACATATTTGAATGCGCAGTGATTCCGAAAATAGCCCATGCAAATTTTAGTAGCCCAAAATTCCGATTAAATTTGTCATTGAATGTCATAACCATTATTTATCATGATTCCAACTGGCCTCACCAAGTTGTGAAACGGAGAAATAAAAAGTCAAAATTGCTTCTTTAGGAACGTTTGTCGTTACTCTTGGCAACAAACCTGTCCATAAATATTTGATTATTACTAAGGGCAGTAGTCTGATCAATTCAATCTTGTAACATCATAATGTTTTTATCCGTGAGAAATTTGTTTGTTGCATGTAAGGTGTGCAAGATGGTCTGTCATGTTGGATTGTTTCACCTTTTGCTAATCAGATAATGGGTGGGGGCCTTAACCAAGTCATGGATGTAAAAAGTGATGAAGAGATTTTACGTAAGAAAGAAAAGGGATAGAGAAAGATGGATGGCGTTAAAGAAAAAAGAATAAAACAGAAACATAAAAGCATTTAAAGAAAGAAAGAGATGGAAGAATAATGGCCTTTTAAAGACAGAAAGAAAGAAAGAAAGAAAGAAAGAAAGAACACCTAAAAATAATAACATTTAAAAAGCGGAAAAAAAGAAAGAAAAAAGAAAGAAAGAAAACCTGAAAAATAATAACATTTAAAAAGCAGAAAAAGAAAGAAAGAAAGAAAGAAGAAAAAGAAAGAAAAAAGACGAAAGAAATGAACTGAAGAATAATGGCAGTTATCAGAAGAAAGAAAGAAAACCTGAAAAATAATAAAATTTAAAAAGCTTATAAAGAAAGAAAGAAAGAAAACTGAAAAATGATAACATTTACAAAGAAGAAAAAGAAAGAAAGAAATAAAGGAAAAGAAATAAATGAACTGAAGAATAATTGCAGTTATAAGAAAGAAAGAAAGAAAGAAAGACAAAAAGAAAGACAGAAAGAAAGAAAGAGAAGAAAACGGAAGGAAAAAGTATGAAAAAAGAAAGAACCTGATAAATAATAACATTTAAAAAGCGAAAAAAGAAAAAAAAAAAAAAAGAAAACAGTAGGAAGAAATTTAATAATAATAGCATTTAAAAAGAGAAAGAAAGAAAGAAACAAAAGAAAGAAAGAAAGAAAGAGAGGAAGACAGAAAGAAAGAGAGGAAGACAGAAAGAAAAAGCGTGAAAAACAGACAGAAACTGAAAAATAATAACATTTAAAAAGCAGAAAAAGAAAGCAATAAAGAAAGCAATAAAGAAAGAAAGAAAGAAAGAAAGAAAGAAAGAAAGCAATAAAGAAAGAAAGAAAGAAAGAAAGAAAGAAAGAAAGACAGAAGCATGATAAAGAAAAAGATGCAATCGAAAGAAAGAAGAAAGGAATGAAAATCCGACAAATTTGATAACAAAGATAATCTACAAACTGAGATAAGCCGCAGATATCGTCTTTTTAAACGGGAAACAAAAAATAACGCAAACATTGACAGCACTTAAAGTGAAAAAAAACATATAAATTAAACCAGGAATGCCGAGGAGAGAAGGGGAATAGCAAAAAACTAGAAACAAAAACAATGCAGGAAAGAATATTTACAAAATAAAACTTGAAAACGTATGTAATGAAAAGTGTAATAAAAACGAGATTCCGATTCGTTCGCCATTTTACAAAATGGCCGCTTTTCACAAGTCACAGCCAAATTTTGTTTCTTTTCCTATTTTCGATGCTCGCCTACTTTTTTTATATTTCAGTTGACTTCTTACGATTGTTATTGATAAGGAAGGATTGCAAGTTTCCCTCACCCTCAGGGATTTGTCATCATTTTAAATGTAAAAGAAAAAAATGGGTACGCTAAAAAATATATTCCTCATTTTTTTATCCGTCCCTATTCAAGGTTGCTATTTGCTGATGCTGCCTCGACCTGAGAATATTTTAAATTTTTATGAACGATATATTTATCGTTAAACACCAGAGAAAAATAGACCTATGCCTTTCCGAAGTTGAGAGGTTTGACTGAGGACATGCTTTTCTATTGCTCATTCTGATATCATTAGATTGAGATATATATATATATATATATATATATATATATATATATATATATATATATATATATATATATATATATATATATATATATATAAACATATATAGATACATACAAACATACATACATACGTACATTTATATAGTCTTAGATAAATAGATAGATCTGAAAAGACTTAGATAAATATGTACATGTATATACACCGACTGATATATATATGTGTGTGTGTGTGTGTGTGTGTGTGTGTGTGTGTGTGTGTGTGTGTGTGTGTGTGTGAGTGAACATCGATACTTACATACATTGATTATTCTAAAATCTTTACCGAATATGTCAAGGATGCTGAGCAGATCCTTGTGGCGTACTTTGTCGAAGGACTTTGTGTAGTTTATAAAACACTAATCTTTCTTCAATTTTTTTAATAAAAAAACCTTGGTCAGTATAAATTGAATAACTGACCAATTACAGGAGGACGGTAATGGATAGTGGCTCGGATTGAGGAATCAGAGAGCCGAGTTCGAATTCCAGTCGAATCCATTACATTCACTTACGTGCTAATACCCTTGGGAAAGGTATGAATCCTCTTCTTCTCCCCTGATTTATTAACACAAACAAAATAATTTATAATAAAAAGGAGGCATTGTGGAGTAATGGATAGCCGCTCGGATTGAGGAATCAGAGAGCCGAGTTCGAATTCCAGTCGAATCCATTACATTCACTTACGTGATAATACCCCTGACAAAGGTATGAATCCTCTTCTTCTCCCCTGATTTATTTATTAACACAAACAAAACAATTTATTATAATTTATAATAAAAAGGAGGCACTGTGGAGTAATGGATAGCCGCTCGGATTGAGGAATCAGAGAGCCGAGTTCGAATTCCAGTCAAATCCATTACATTCACTTATGTACTAATACCCTTACGGAAAAGTATGAATACTCTTCTTCACGCCCAACGTTAGATAAGTAGCAGGGCAGACTGGTGTTCTATAGCCTTCTTTTGGTTTTACAGCATATCAACCTCAATGGGTTATATAATGCTGAAAATTTTTTTATTGTTGGTAATATTTTTTTTTTAAATTTATTTCTGGTAATATTTTTCATTTAAAAATTCCATTTCTGGTAATAATTCTCTTTCAAATCTTTTCATCGCTGGTAATATTTTTCTTTTTTTCAAAAAATGCATTCCTGGCAACATTTGGTTTTCAAAAATGCATTGCTGGTAACATTTGTTTTTTAAAAATGCATTCCTGGCAACATTTGGTTTTCAAAAATGCATTGCTGGCAACATTTGGTTTTCAAAAATGCAGTGCTTTCAACATTTGGTTTTCAAAAATGCATTCCTGGCAACATTTGGTTTTCAAAAATGCAGTGCTGGCAACATTTGGTTTTCAAAAATGCAGTGCTTTCAACATTTGGTTTTCAAAAATGCATTACTGGCAACATTTGTTTTTCAAAAATGCATTGCTGGCAACATTTGGTTTTCAAAAATGCATTCCTGGCAACATTTGGTTTTCAAAAATGCAGTGCTGGCAACATTTGGTTTTCAAAAATGCAGTGCTTTCACCATTTGGTTTTCAAAAATACATTGCTGGCAACATTTGGTTTTCAAAAATGCATTTCTGGCAACATTTCCTTTTAAAAAATGTATTGCTGGTAATCATTTTTTACAAATTATTCCTGGTATTAAAACCTATTTTTACACTTTCATAATGTTTTGACCCCATTTACAATTCCATTGAATAATGTTTTGCATCTTGATTATGTATTATGAATTATAAAATTTTACATGTCCAATTTTTTTTTCTTATATGGGTAAAGAGTCCATCATTTCTATATTCTTCAAACTATTTGTGTTTTGTTTCTTGTTATGTTTTGTTCTTTGAACTTCTTTTTTTTTAATTTCTTGTTTGATTTTTCTCTCTTAGTCTAATGGAAAAACAAACCCTTTACCGTCAACCGCAAACAAAAATGACTCTAAATCTACAAAACTATTAAAGCCAAAAAATCAAAGCAAAAAAAATAAAATCCAAAAAATAGAAACCTCGAAACATTCTCAAGAGAATGGAAAGATACAAAAAATAATGAAATGGTTATTAAAAAAACCAAGCAAAATGGACATAGAGAAACAAATCTTTAACCCATCCACACACTGGGGAAAGATCATCATCTATAGCCTTGAAGGCCCATAACTGAATATATGAAAATAAAGACAAGCGAAAAATCGCGTCTTCTTAATTAGAAAAGTGATTGCCTACAAATAAGAATTATAACCAAAATGATTTCTTCGTCGATTATTTTATTTTATAACGAATTAAAAAACATAAAATAAAAACTTACGAGCCATTATTTGTTGGTGAAGAATTAAATCTCGAAAAAGGGACCCAAGGAATCATTTCGATATAAACGAAAATAAAGAGAACAGTAAATTGTTTCCTTGTAACCAGATGCATCGGAAATATAATCAACATGAAATGGCCATTAAAAATGTAATTCGTCGGTATATAAAAGTTAACGAGCTGAACAAATGCATTTGATTTATGATTCAATATAAATAGTGATAGATAGATAGATAGATAGATAGATAGATAGATAGATAGATAGATAGATAGATAGATAGATAGAAAACTAAGGAACAGGTTTAGATAGATAGATAGATAGATAGATAGAAAACTAAGGAACAGGTTTAGATAGATAGATAGATAGATAGATAGATAGATAGATAGATAGATAGAAAACTAAGGAACAGGTTTAGATAGATAGATAGATAGATAGATAGATAGATAGAAAGATAGATAGATAGATAGATAGATATTAACTGACTGAGATAGATAGATAGATAGATAGATAGATAGATAGATAGATAGATAGATAGATATGACAAAACGGGGATGAATAAACGTGGAAAATGATAGATAGATAGATAGATAGATATTAACAGACTGAGATAGATAGATAGATATTAACTGACTGAGATAGATAGATAGATAGATAGATAGATAGATAGATAGATAGATAGAAAACTAAGGAACAGGTTTAGATAGATAGATAGATAGATAGATAGATAGATAGATAGATAGATAGATAGATAGAAAACTAAGGAACAGGTTTAGATAGATAGATAGATAGATAGATAGATAGAAAGATAGATAGATAGATAGATAGATAGATATTAACTGACTGAGATAGATAGATAGATAGATAGATAGATAGATAGATAGATAGATAGATATGACAAAACGGGGATGAATAAACGTGGAAAATGATAGATAGATAGATAGATAGATAGATAGATATTAACAGACTGAGATAGATAGATAGATATTAACTGACTGAGATAGATAGATAGATAGATAGATAGATAGATAGATAGATAGATAGATAGATAGATAGATAGATAGATAGATATGACAAAACGGGGATGAATAAACGTGGAAAATGATAGATAGATAGATAGATATTAACAGACTGAGATAGATAGATAGATAGATAGATAGATAGATAGATAGATAGATAGATAGATATGAACAGACTGAGATAGATAGATAGATAGATAGACAGATAGATATGAACAGACTGAGATAGATAGATAGATAGATAGATAGATAGATAGATATTAACAGACTGAGATAGATAGATAGATAGATAGATAGATATTAACAGACTGAGATAGATAGATAGATAGATAGATAGATAGATAGATAGATAGATATGAACAGACTGAGATAGATAGATAGATAGATAGATAGATATGAACAGACTGAGATAGATAGATAGATAGATAGATAGATATTAACAGACTGAGATAGATAGATAGATAGATAGATATATAGATAGATAGATAGATAGATAGATAGATAGATAGATAGATAGATAGATAGATAGAATTTAATTGAATTAGATTGATGGAATTGAAGGAGATAAAATAGTTTTATATCATGGATAGATACGTACATAAATATGAAAATCTTAGAAAGACAGATTGAGAGATATGAATTATCTGAAATAGATAGATAGAGAGAAGAACAGACTGAGATAGATAGATAGATAGATAGATAGATAGATAGATAGATAGATAGATAGATAGATAGATGTAAATAAACTGGGATTTATAGCTATGAATACAGTTTGAGTTTATTTTTTAAAAAGTTTACAGTAGATCGCGCTGTGTTGCCTTTTAGACTAGGTTACATTTGTTATTTGTGTACATTTGTGGGTAATCTGTCTTTAATGTTTAATCTGTGTAGCAGTGAGTTAATGAGAAGTGTTCCGTTTAATAATGGCAGGATATTCATATCGTTGACAGGCAAATATGATTTTTACAAACACCCTCGAAAACGGTAATGGAAGCAATATTGGACGGCTGTATCAGATTGTGTTTCCAAACCGGAGGCAAGCCAACCTTTTCTGCTGTTTATCATCGCGTTACTAAGACATGTTCGGTGGCACCACAAACTATGGATCGAAGAAGACCGAAATCTGCTCATACACCTGACTACAAAGAACACATCCTACATGGCTATATTTTTATCTGAACATTTTGCCTTGATCTGGTGTCAGAAACCCACTACTAATATCTATTAAAGTATTTTTGACACTATATATATATATATATATATATATATATATATATATATATATATATATATATATATATATATATATTATAAAATGGACAAAGTCCCACAATTATTTTAAGACATTTTTATGTTTATACGTTCTATTTATAGTTACAAATATTTAGGTAAACAGTATTAACATGTCCGAGTAATTTTCATAGAAAATGTGCGGCCTCCGACAGGAATCGAACCTGTATCCTTTACGGAACCGTCATATAGCCTGATGTGCTTTTTCATCATATTGATTGATATATTTAGGATTGCATTTCTGCGCTCAGATTAAACACAATTTTATAAGCGAATGCATTTGACAAGTCGCAATTATACGCGTGTGTGTTACTATGCATGTGTAAGTATACCTGGGCATATGTGTGTATGCCTGCGCATATATGTGTATGCCTGTGAATATATGTGTATGCCTGTGCATATGTTTGTATGCATGTGCATATAGGTGTTTGCCCGAACATGTGTGTGTGCCTGCGCATATGTGTGTATGACTGCTCATAAATGTGCATGCCTATGCATATGTATGTATGTTTGTGCATGTGTGCATTATTGTACATATGTGTGTATGTCTGTGCATATATGTGTATACCTGTGCATGTGTGTATGATTATGCATATGTGTTTGCCCGTGAATGTGTGTGCATTTCTGTGCATACGTGTGCATGTTCATGTATGTGTAGGCATGTGCATATATGTGTATGTCTATGCAGGTCTGCCTGTGTGTAAGCTTGTACATGTGTGTGTGTATGCCTGGGCATATATGTGTATGTCTGTGCTTTTTTGTATGCCAGTGCATATATATGTATGCCTGTGCATATGTATGTATGCCTGAACTTGTATGTTCATGTCTGTGCATGTGTGTATGCTTGTACATGTGTGTGTGTCTGTGTATGCCTGTGCATGTATGTGTATGTCTTTGCATGTATGTGTACGCCTGTGCATGTGTGTATATATGTGCATGTGTGTAAAGCATGTACATGCGTGTATGCTTGTGCATATGTTTGTATGCCTGTGCATATGTGTATGAATGTGCATGTGTGTATCCCTGTGCATATGTGTGTATGCCTGTGCATGTATGTGTATGCCGGTGCATATGTGTGTACGACTGTGCATGTATGTGTATGCCTCTACCTCTATGCGTATGCCTGTGCATGTGTGTGGATCCCTCTCCGTATATGCGTATGCTTTTGCATATGTGTGTATGTCTGTGCACATGTGTGTATGCCTCTGCATGTATTTTCGCTGACAAGTGTGTGCTTACATATGTGTGTGTGCATGTGTGTAAGTTTACGAGTGTGTTTTGTGGACTCGTCTGTATGTGCGTCCGTTTGTGTGTGCTCATGTATGTGGGCTTGTGCGTGTGTTTCTCTGTGTATGTTTACGTGTACGTCTGTGTTTGTAGGCTTCAACGCGTATGTTTTGTGTGTATATTGTGAACTCGGCCCTATGAGCGTGTGTTCATTTGTGTGTGTATGTGCATTTCTGTGCGCTATCGTGTGCGCTTTGGTCTCTACGTGTATTCTTACCCGTGTGTGTGCGTGCATTTATGTATGTGTTTATTTACGCGCGTGTTTTGTGAGTTTTTGGGTGTTTGTGCTTGTGTGTGTTTATGGGTGTGTATGTACACGTCATCATGTGCAGATGTGTGCGCTTGCGCATGTGTACGACTTTGTGTGTGCGCATTTACGTGTTTACGTGTCTGTGTGTGTTTGGTGTACCGTACACATGCCGGCGTGCGTGTTTTGGGGTGTTTGTTCGTGGGTTTTGGGCGTGCGTTGGTGCGTGCTTTTTTTGTACGTGTATTTACGTGGGCCAGTGTATGCGTGTGTTTGTACCTTTGTGTGTGTGTGTGTGGTCATTTTGGTATAATGATGAAAAAGATATGATCGGACAAAAAAAGAAATCTGCTTAAAAAATCCCGAAACTAATTTGACAAAAAAAAGTGTAAACCATTACACTCCGTATTTAAAATAATCTTTTTTTTCTTTAGTTTCTTTTATTCTCGTATAAAATTTTCTTTGTATCTCTTTTTCTTTTTCTTTTTCTCCTTTTCTTTTCGTGGTTCGTTTCGATTTCTCGGTTCCGCTTTTTATCTGATCGTATTTTGTCGGGCGCCATTGGCTTCCGTTGATTTTAATGAGCAACGAGATTTCCTTTGGGGATTTATGGCCGAACGAGTAAAATAGTTGAAACAAAATACGTATCGATAGAAAACAAAAAAAAGAAAAGAGAACAAAATAAGAACAAAAACAAAAGAAGGAGAGAATGAAGAAGGAAAGGAAGAAGCGAATTTTACTTTTGATCGGGATAAGGAAAGAATAATGAAAAAAATAAAATAAAAAGAAGCCTAAAAAGAAATCTAGACAAGAAAACGTTCTTGCAGCCTTTACTAGGGTTTCTCTTCCTTGTTCTTTGGAATGGGCACAAATTAAAGAGGTTAGTTCATTCATAAAATATAGGGATTTTCTTTAAGGTTTATCTATCGCCCGGTTCACAGTCCTTGTCGGTCTTTTGAACAGGATCAGAGGTGTATCCCTTGTTTTCTGCTTAGGATTGGGTTTTTGGTTCCTTGTAAAGTGGTCTTTCGTTACTTTATTTCTCATAGAAGCGTTGAAGAAAAAGGAAGAAAAAGAAAACTACTAAAAAAGAAAAAGAACGAAAGAATGACAGAAAAGGACAGTGCTGAAAATGAAGGATACAAATGGAGAGAAAAATAAAAAAACATAAATTGAGATGATGTAAAAGAAAGAAAGAAAGAAGAAGAAGAAGAAGAAGAAGAAGAAGAAGAAGAAAAAGAAAGACGATGCTGAAAATAAGAATAACAAAGAAGAGAAAAAGAAACAAGAAAAAGTGATGCTGCTAAAGAAGAAGAAGAAGAATGGGAAGGAAGGAAAGAAGGAAGGAAGGAAGGAAGGAAGGAAAAAGAAGAGAACTGATGCTGAAAATAAAGAATAAAAGGTATAGAAATAAGGATAAAAAGAAAAAGAGATGATGTAAAAGAAAGAAGTAAAAGAAGGAAGAAAAAGAAGAAGGAAGAAGGAGAAGAAAAAAAAGAAAGAAAGAACGATAGAAAGAAAGACAGAAAGAAAGAAAAAGGAGGAGGAGGAAGAAGAAGAAGAAGGAAGTAAAAGAAGAAAAAGAAGGAAGAAAAAGAATTGGAAATAAATAGGAATAGGAAGAATGAAAAATATGAAAAAAAGAAAAAGAATAATGACTTCAAATGATTCGAATCTTAGAAAAAGAGGAAGAAGAGAAAGGAGAGAAAAGAAAAAGAAGAAAAAGAGAGAAGGTCAGAATACAATAATAATGAATAGTGCGAAGGAGATAAGGAAGGAAAAGATGGCCAGAGAAGTAGATTATTATTATTATTATTATTATTATTATTATTATTATTATTAGGAAGAGGCTGGAAAGCGAGTGAAGGTAGGCCGACAATGATGAGGAGTAGGACAATGAAAAGAAAAAGAAAGAAGGAAATAGGAAAAGAAATGGTGACAATCACATTTAAAACGAAGCAGAGAAGAAGAAGAAGAAGAAGAAGAAGAAGAAGAAACTTCAATAAATGGGTGACTGTATAATATTTACGAGAGATAACAAAAAGGCAAAAAATATTAAGAGCTACAAGGGAGAGGAAATTATGAAGAGCCATGATCGTCAATGTCATGAAGAGACACAGCACATAGAAGAAGAAGAAGAAGAAGAAGAAGAAGAAGAGGAGGAGGAGGAGGAGTTGGATGAGGAGGAAGTCGAAGAAAAAGAGAAGGTATAAAGACAATTATTAGGAAGAAGAAAGGAATAAAAAAATGGTGAAAAATACAATTTAAAAAATACACTTAAAAGAAGGAAAAGTTAGAAGAAGAAGAAGAAGAAGAAGAAGAACAACAACAACAACATCAACAACAACAACAATGATAAACAACAAAAACAAGCAGAAATTGAGAACTAGATGATAAAATATAAGAGAACTGACAAGTGTCGAATATAAACCGTGTGGGATGTTCTTAATGAGGTCTTGTAGCACCAAAATATCAGGACATTTGAAACGTCAAGATTAATATTGATTAGAATAATGAAAAGGGGGCATGTTGTGTCTTGATCTCCAGTTAAAGCCACTGTTTGTTTCCAAATGCCATTTTCTTACAAAACAGGGGCGATCAAGGCTCTCCACGGCCTCCGTTTCTTTATTATTTTTAAATTGCTATGACGTCTTTGCAAAGTCAGTGAAACGATTTTCCCCCGACTTCTCCACGTTTTGGAAATTCAAAGTTTTTTCTTTCTCCTACACTGGCATCCTCCAAGTTTATTCAGTACAGTCTACATTGCTATTTAATCCATACATGTAGGAAGGGAGAATTAGTTTCATGCCTTTAGAAAAGGCATTTTCTTCGAATTTAAACGCAATAGATTAGTTAGGAATTTGAATTCTGCTCCTTGATTCCGTAGGGAACTGTTTCGCTAACTGCTGGTGTGAAAATTTGATGTGAAAAATCAATAATAAAGAATACTGAGGAAGGTTCACCTATCGCCCTGCTCAAGATCCTTCTCTGTTTTTTGAACAGGATCAGGGGGTTATATCTTGTTTCCTGTTTAGGATTGGGTTTCTGGTTCCTGCTATAAGGAATGTGTTTAAAAGTCTCCCATATAAATTACCCCTGTTATGAACATTATTTTATCTGTGATATAATAACACTGTATTTCACGGACAGAATAGATTGGCTAAAGGAAAAGGAATTTCAAACATAGTTTTATTCTCAGATAGACTTTTATACCACTAAGACACATACAAAACTATATACAAATATTTACACGTGTGCCATGCGGTGATAAATATAATATATATATATATATATATATATATATATATATATATATATATATATATATATATATATATATACAGCAAGTACAGTGAAAGGAGAACGAAAAGATAGGGTCTTGTATATAATATGGAGATTCTTCTGTGTTTCTCTGAGAAGACATGTTTAGGAACAGAATGGCTGAAAGAAACAGAATGGCTGAATATAATGTGGAGATTCTTCTGTGTTTCTCTGAGAAGACATGTTTAAGAACAGAATGGCTGAAAGAAACAGAATGGCTGAATATAATGTGGAGGTTCTTCTGTGTTTCTCTGAGAAGACATGTTTAAGAACAGAATGGCTGAAAGAAACAGAATGGCTGAATATAATGTGGAGATTCTTCTGTGTTTCTCTGAGAAGACATGTTTAAGAACAGAATGGCTGAAAGAAACAGAATGGCTGAATATAATGTGGAGATTCTTCTGTGTTTCTGTGCGAAGACATGTTTAGGAACAGAATGGCTGAAAGAAACAGAATGGCTGAATATAATGTGGAGATTCTTCTGTGTTTCTCTGAGAAGACATGTTTAGGAACAGAATGGCTGAAAGAAACAGAATGGCTGAATATAATGTGGAGATTCATCTGTGTTTCTCTGAGAAGACATGTTTAGGAACAGAATGGCTGAAAGAAACAGAATGGCTGAATATAATGTGGAGATTCTTCTGTGTTTCTCTGCGAAGACATGTTTAGGAACAGAATGGCTGAAAGAAACAGAATGGCTGAATATAATGTGGAGATTCTTCTGTGTTTCTCTGAGAAGACATGTTTAGGAACAGAATGGCTGAAAGAAACAAAATGGCTGAATATAATGTGGAGATTCATCTGTGTTTCTCTGAGAAGACATGTTTAGGAACAGAATGGCTGAAAGAAACAGAATGGCTGAATATAATGTGGAGATTCTTCTGTGTTTCTCTGAGAAGCCATGTTTAGGAACAGAATGGCTGAAAGAAACAGAATGGCTGAATATAATGTGGAGATTCTTCTGTGTTTCTCTGAGAAGTCATGTTTAGGAACAGAATGGCTGAAAGAAAAAGAATGGCTGAATATAATGTGGAGATTCTTCTGTGTTTCTCTGAGAAGACATGTTTAGGAACAGAATGGCTGAAAGAAACAGAATGGCTGAATATAATGTGGAGATTCATCTGTGTTTCTCTGAGAAGACATGTTTAGGAACAGAATGGCTGAAAGAAACAGAATGGCTGAATATAATGTGGAGATTCATCTGTGTTTCTCTGAGAAGACATGTTTAGGAACAGAATGGCTGAAAGAAACAGAATGGCTGAATATAATGTGGAGATTCTTCTGTGTTTCTCTGAGAAGACATGTTTAAGAACAGAATGGCTGAAAGAAACAGAATGGCTGAATATAATGTGGAGATTCTTCTGTGTTTCTCTGAGAAGACATGTTTAGGAACAGAATGGCTGAAAGAAACAGAATGGCTGAATATAATGTGGAGATTCTTCTGTGTTTCTCTGAGAAGACATGTTTAAGAACAGAATGGCTGAAAGAAACAGAATGGCTGAATATAATGTGGAGATTCTTCTGTGTTTCTCTGAGAAGACATGTTTAAGAACAGAATGGCTGAAAGAAACAGAATGGCTGAATATAATGTGGAGATTCTTCTGTGTTTCTCTGAGAAGACATGTTTAAGAACAGAATGGCTGAAAGAAACAGAATGGCTGAATATAATGTGGAGATTCTTCTGTGTTTCTGTGCGAAGACATGTTTAGGAACAGAATGGCTGAAAGAAACAGAATGGCTGAATATAATGTGGAGATTCTTCTGTGTTTCTCTGAGAATACATGTTTAGGAACAGAATGGCTGAAAGAAACAGAATGGCTGAATATAATGTGGAGATTCTTCTGTGTTTCTCAGAGAAGACATGTTTAAGAACAGAATGGCTGAAAGAAACAGAATGGCTGAATATAATGTGGAGATTCTTCTGTGTTTCTCTGAGAAGACATGTTTAGGAACAGAATGGCTGAAAGAAACAGAATGGCTGAATATAATGTGGAGATTCTTCTGTGTTTCTCTGCGAAGACATGTTTAGGAACAGAATGGCTGAAAGAAACAGAATGGCTGAATATAATGTGGAGATTCTTCTGTGTTTCTCTGAGAAGACATGTTTAAGAACAGAATGGCTGAAAGAAACAGAATGGCTGAATATAATGTGGAGATTCTTCTGTGTTTCTCTGAGAAGACATGTTTAGGAACAGAATGGCTGAAAGAAACAGAATGGCTGAATATAATGTGGAGATTCTTCTGTGTTTCTCTGAGAAGACATGTTTAAGAACAGAATGGCTGAAAGAAACAGAATGGCTGAATATAATGTAGAGATTCTTCTGTGTTTCTCTGAGAAGACATGTTTAGGAACAGAATGGCTGAAAGAAACAGAATGGCTGAATATAATGTGGAGATTCTTCTGTGTTTCTCTGAGAAGACATGTTTAAGAACAGAATGGCTGAAAGAATCAGAATGGCTGAATATAATGTGGAGATTCTTCTGTGTTTCTCTGAGAAGACATGTTTAAGAACAGAATGGCTGAAAGAAACAGAATGGCTGAATATAATGTGGAGATTCTTCTGTGTTTCTCTGAGAAGACATGTTTAAGAACAGAATGGCTGAAAGAAACAGAATGGCTGAATATAATGTGGAGATTCTTCTGTGTTTCTCTGAGAAGACATGTTTAAGAACAGAATGGCTGAAAGAAACAGAATGGCTGAATATAATGTGGAGATTCTTCTGTGTTTCTCTGAGAAGACATGTTTTGGAACAGAATGGCTGAAAGAAACAGAATGGCTGAATATAATGTGGAGATTCATCTGTGTTTCTCTGAGAAGACATGTTTAGGAACAGAATGGCTGAAAGAAACAGAATGGCTGAATATAATGTGGAGATTCTTCTGTGTTTCTCTGCGAAGACATGTTTAGGAACAGAATGGCTGAAAGAAACAGAATGGCTGAATATAATGTGGAGATTCTTCTGTGTTTCTCTGAGAAGACATGTTTAGGAACAGAATGGCTGAAAGAAACAGAATGGCTGAATATAATGTGGAGATTCTTCTGTGTTTCTCTGAGAAGACATGTTTAAGAACAGAATGGCTGAAAGAAACAGAATGGCTGAATATAATGTGGAGATTCTTCTGTGTTTCTCTGAGAAGACATGTTTAGGAACAGAATGGCTGAAAGAAACAGAATGGCTGAACATAATGTGGAGATTCTTCTGTGTTTCTCTGCGAAGACATGTTTAGGAACAGAATGGCTGAAAGAAACAGAATGGCTGAATATAATGTGGAGATTCTTCTGTGTTTCTCTGAGAAGACATGTTTAAGAACAGAATGGCTGAAAGAAACAGAATGGCTGAATATAATGTGGATATTCTTCTGTGTTTCTCTGAGAAGACATGTTTAGGAACAGAATGGCTGAAAGAAACAGAATGGCTGAATATAATGTGGAGATTCTTCTGTGTTTCTCTGAGAAGACATGTTTAAGAACAGAATGGCTGAAAGAAACAGAATGGCTGAATATAATGTGGAGATTCTTCTGTGTTTCTCTGAGAAGACATGTTTAGGAACAGAATGGCTGAAAGAAACAGAATGGCTGAATATAATGTGGAGATTCTTCTGTGTTTCTCTGAGAAGACATGTTTAAGAACAGAATGGCTGAAAGAAACAGAATGGCTGAATATAATGTGGAGATTCTTCTGTGTTTCTCTGAGAAGACATGTTTAAGAACAGAATGGCTGAAAGAAACAGAATGGCTGAATATAATGTGGAGATTCTTCTGTGTTTCTCTGAGAAGACATGTTTAAGAACAGAATGGCTGAAAGAAACAGAATGGCTGAATATAATGTGGAGATTCTTCTGTGTTTCTCTGAGAAGACATGTTTAAGAACAGAATGGCTGAAAGAAACAGAATGGCTGAATATAATGTGGAGATTCTTCTGTGTTTCTCTGAGAAGACATGTTTAAGAATAGAATGGCTGAAAGAAACAGAATGGCTGAATATAATGTGGAGATTCTTCTGTGTTTCTCCGAGAAGACATGTTTAGGAACAGAATGGCTGAAAGAAACAGAATGGCTGAATATAATGTGGAGATTCATCTGTGTTTCTCTGAGAAGACATGTTTAGGAACAGAATGGCTGAAAGAAACAGAATGGCTGAATATAATGTGGAGATTCTTCTGTGTTTCTCTGCGAAGACATGTTTAGGAACAGAATGGCTGAAAGAAACAGAATGGCTGAATATAATGTGGAGATTCTTCTGTGTTTCTCTGAGAAGACATGTTTAGGAACAGAATGGCTGAAAGAAACAGAATGGCTGAATATAATGTGGAGATTCTTCTGTGTTTCTCTGAGAAGACATGTTTAAGAACAGAATGGCTGAAAGAAACAGAATGGCTGAATATAATGTGGAGATTCTTCTGTGTTTCTCTGAGAAGACATGTTTAGTAACAGAATGGCTGAAAGAAACAGAATGGCTGAATATAATGTGGAGATTCTTCTGTGTTTCTCTGAGAAGACATGTTTAAGAACAGAATGGCTGAAAGAAACAGAATGGCTGAATATAATGTGGAGATTCTTCTGTGTTTCTGTGCGAAGACATGTTTAGGAACAGAATGGCTGAAAGAAACAGAATGGCTGAATATAATGTGGAGATTCTTCTGTGTTTCTCTGAGAAGACATGTTTAGGAACAGAATGGCTGAAAGAAACAGAATGGCTGAATATAATGTGGAGATTCATCTGTGTTTCTCTGAGAAGACATGTTTAGGAACAGAATGGCTGAAAGAAACAGAATGGCTGAATATAATGTGGAGATTCTTCTGTGTTTCTCTGCGAAGACATGTTTAGGAACAGAATGGCTGAAAGAAACAGAATGGCTGAATATAATGTGGAGATTCTTCTGTGTTTCTCTGAGAAGACATGTTTAGGAACAGAATGGCTGAAAGAAACAAAATGGCTGAATATAATGTGGAGATTCATCTGTGTTTCTCTGAGAAGACATGTTTAGGAACAGAATGGCTGAAAGAAACAGAATGGCTGAATATAATGTGGAGATTCTTCTGTGTTTCTCTGAGAAGCCATGTTTAGGAACAGAATGGCTGAAAGAAACAGAATGGCTGAATATAATGTGGAGATTCATCTGTGTTTCTCTGAGAAGACATGTTTAGGAACAGAATGGCTGAAAGAAACAGAATGGCTGAATATAATGTGGAGATTCTTCTATGTTTCCCTGAGAAGCCATGTTTAGGACTCCAGAATAAAACAGGTCGAATTCCTCTACTATGTCCTAGTCGAGGACATGTTTCACGAACTGGATACGGCTACTCTTGGGTTTTAGCAAATTAAGAACTGCGAGCGGGAGATTCTTTTTATATATATGGAAAATATATTCCCAAAGAGAAACTGCACCATTGGTTTTGTAAGCTGCTGGGGAAACAGATTTATCAACCGCTCGGTTTGGCAGCGACTTGAACCAAAGATTTGTAAGTTCAGTACCTGGCTACTGCAGTAGTGAACAAGATCTTCCTATCACCTTAAGAAGGCTGCAACATACAACGGCCGAAATGTAGTGATTGCGATAGCAGATTAGGACAGCAGTAGAACAATGTAAATAATATAAATAGTTACAATACTTCATGTCGGAAATATAAACAGTATTATATTTAACCAAAACAAAACCGGCAATTGTTATATGTTACCAAACTGTGTTTGGTAAACAACCTAGAGTCTTCAAGTTTATGAATATTAAATTTCCACCTCGATTATTCATTGAAGCTGCTATCAGATAACAAAAAAATCGTCAATGTGTGCAATTTCAAAATTCAATACTTGCGTTGGATTGGTTGTTACATATATCCAATCAACGGTGCGATAAACATGGTCTACTTTCGTCCAATTTAATATAAAGGCCTGAGTTTCTGCTAGCGTTTGATTCCGCAGGGGGAAATCAGGGATTGACTCCCCTGATTAGAATCATCTTGGTGATGGGGTGTATGATGTTGAAAGATCCGAAACTCCCTGATGGACCAAGTCAATTTACATCATTGGTGACTATCTCCGGCGCCCTATTTAAGAACATATATTTGAAAAAAATTTACTTATATTTTGGTTTCAAGAAGTAAGCCAGAAAGTACACCTAACTGTGTCCTCCATCATGGCATCAGTAGTTTGACTCTTCTTTCTGTTTTATTAAAGTGTTTACATTTTGCGTTAATTCTTAATTTAGCATTGAGTTTTTTATTAAATTTATTTTATTTTTTCCCTTTTAAAGGAAATTGAAATTGTTTTTTTTTTTGTTTTTCTTTAATTTCATTTTGGTTGGAATCTTTTCCCGTTTCCCTATTTCAACAGAAAAGAAAAAATATTTCGTGTGCTTAGAAAAAAAAACTTGATAAAGGAAACGAAATCCATCATGGCCGACAAAAGAAACTTTTTGAGACGACATCGAAGGATATCCCTCGCAACAAAAAAAATTCAACGGCCTCGGTAATTCAGTTCAATAAGAATGATGGCCAGGAATATATGGTGGCCCAAAATGGCCAAAATTAAAATGACGTCAGAAAAATATGGTGGCCAATAATGTCCTAAATAAAAAAAACGAAAACAAAATTAGGGTGACCCAAAATGGCAAAATCAAAAATGACGTCAGGAAAAATATGGTTCCCAGAAGGACCTAAACAAGAAAAACAAAAAAAAAAAGTATGGTGGCGCAATATGACCAAAATCAAAATCACGTCAGGAAAATATGGTGTCCAATAATGGCCTAAGTAAAAAAAACGAAAAAAATTAGGGTGACCCAAATTGGCAAAATTTAAAATGTCGTCAGGAAAAATATGGTGCCCATAACGGCCAAAATAAGAAAAACGAAAATAAAAGTATGGTGGCACAAAAAGACCAAAATCAAAATATCGTCAGGAAAATATGGTGTCCAATAATGGGCTAAGTAAGAAAAACGAAAAAATATTAGGGTGACCCAAAATGGCAAAATTTTAAATGACGTCAGGAAAAATATAACTGCCAAAATAAGAAAAACGAAAAAAAAATTATGGTGGCACAAAATGGCCAAAATCAAAATGTCGTCAGGAAAATATGGTGGCCAATAATGATCAAAATAAGACTGTAGAACAGCTGAAACTATTGTCCGAAAAGGTTACCAGGGGAATACAATGACTATGTAGCAACCGGGGAATCGCTCTATGGCTGTAAGTAACCAACATATTGTATAATCAACATCGTAGTGTTTTTTGGAGAGTCGAAAGTGACGCATATGTCAGATGAACCATTGATGGATCACCAAGAAATGGAGAAGGTTGAAAAACCAATAGTTCCAGTTTTCGTAGTGGAAAACTATGCGAAACCTTACAGGAAAGACCCAATTCCAGAGACGAAATGGCAATACAGAATGTCATGGCGGTAGGATGGTCTGCTTAGGATTTACTCAGTTGGCACCAGCAAATTGCTTGGCATGTGGAAGCAAGACGCACATTGAAAGATCTGTCAAAAACAAGAAGAGTTCTGATGAAAGACATCAGTGTTTAGCCAAGTGGTCCAAGAGTTTCACTGAAAGAATTCAACCAACAAAAGATGCTTAAGACCAAGACATGCGCCATATCTTTAAAAAAAATTCAATTGAAGTTTAATTATTTTTAGCGGCATACCGATACCTCTATGGGTTATTTAATACCGAAATCTAAATATTTTGAACATAATTTTATGGCTTCATCTAAATATATTTTGAACACAATTCTATGCCTTCAACTACATATATGTATTATTGGTCATTTTGTTTAACGGAATATCGACCTCTATGGGTTTTTTAATGCGGAAATCTAAATATTTCGAAAACCATTTTATACTGCCAACTACAGATAAAATATATTACTGATCATTTTGTATTGTTGGTCATTTTTCTATAAAATGTCTTGTTAGTAATTTTGCTTTAAAAATGTATTATTCGTAATTTTGCTATAAATAGGTATTGTTGGTATTTTTTTCATATAAAAATATATTACTGGTATTTTTTACTGTAAACATGTATTTTTGTACTTGCATAGTGTTTGTGGGTTTAATGTTTTTCCATATGCAGATGCTAACACCCCGAATCAGGGTGTACCTGGAAACAAAAGAATTTCCATGCCCCTCAAAAGCTCCAATCTCCCAACTAAAAGCCTTGCTACCGGATGTAGTTTATCGTCATACCGATGATTAGAAGAAGAAAAAGAAGTAGAAGAAGAAGAGGAAACAATAAGGACAACAACAAAGCACCCACTCCGCCCTTCTTAATCAATCAACGAAGCAAAACAAAAGGTCGCCAACAAAAACACAATAAAAACCAACAATAAGAATAAAATATTTATTGTCTCATCTGTCTGTCCTGGATTCGAAAGAAAGCATCTTTGGAGCATTTTTAATTATTTCCGGAATATTTCATACAGGTCCGTTCAAAATATTTTCTCTTTGTCATCGTATAATTGATAGACCACCATTGTTGGACAACGAAACATCAGTGGTCGAAGGATAAACCAATAAACCAATAAACGATAGCAAAAAGATTTTCGATCAGGGTCGAAGAAATAAGCGGTCAAGAAAGAGATTCAAATCAGTTGATGGAAATTATAGTTTGTCAGCAGAGGATTTTCTTTTTATGGGTGACGAAAGGTGGGTGTGGGGGTACTGAGGGGGGAGGATATTTTGGTCAAGTGATCGGTTGATTAAATGATCGATTGTCTGATTAATCAATCGATTTTTAGTCAGCCGAAGGAAATTGACTATTTGAATAGAGAAAAAACATTCGGACACGAGTACAAAAGGGGAAAGATGGAGGAATACAGAGTACACACCTGCAATATAGACACGCACACACACACACACGCATATGTATAAACATCTACATCGATAAACACAAACACAAACACATACATGTTCAATATTTTCTCTTCATCTTCGTTCTTTCTTTCTGGCTTGCTTTTTTTCGTTGTTTTTTTTTTCTTAATATTAACCTGATTTTTCTTTTCTCTTTTTCTTTCTTTCTATCTTTCTATTCATCATATTCTCCATTCTTTCTTTCTTTCCTTCTATTCATCATATTCTTCTTTCTTTCTATTCATCATATTCTTCTTTCTTTCTTTCTTTCTATTCATCATATTCTTCTTTCTTTCTTTCTTTCTATTCATCATATTCCCCTTTCATTCTTTCTTTCTTCCTATTCATCATATTCTTCTTTCTTTCTTTCTTTCTTTCTTTCTTTCTATTCATCATATTCTTCTTTCTTTCTATTCATCATATTCTTTTTTTCTTTCTTTCTTTCTTTCTATTCATCATATTCTTCTTTCTTTCTATTCATCATATTCTTCTTTCCTTCTTTCTTTCTATTCATCATATTCTTTCTTTCTTTCTATTCATCATATTCTTCTTTCTTTCTATTCATCATATTCTTCTTTCTTTCTATTCATCATATTCTTTTTTTCTTTCTTTCTTTCTTTCTATTCATCATATTCTTCTTTCTTTCTATTCATCATATTCTTCTTTCCTTCTTTCTTTCTATTCATCATATTTTTCTTTCTTTTTTTCTTTCTATTCATCATATTCTTCTTCCTTTCTTTCTTTCTATTCATCATATTTTCTTTCTTTCTATTCATCATGTTCTTCTTTCTTTCTATACATCATATTCTTCTTTCTTTCTTTCTCTTTATCTTATTCTCATTCTTTCTTTCTCTTCATCATATTCTTCTTTCTTTCTTTCTATTCATCATATCCTTCTTTCTTTCTTTCTATTCATCATATTCTTCTTTCTTTTTTTCTTTCTATTCATCATATTCTTCTTTCTTTCTTTCTTTCTTTCTATTCATCATATTCTTCTTTCTTTCTTTCTTTCTTTCTATTCATCATCTTCTTCTTTCCTTCTTTCTTTCTTTCTATTCATCATATTCTTCTTTCTTTCTTTCTATTCATCATATACTTTTTTCTTTCTTTCTTTCTATTCATCATATTCTTCTTTCTTTCTTTTCATCACATTCTTCTTTCTTTCTTTCTTTTCATCATATTCTTCTTTCTTTCTTTCTTTCTATTTTTCACATACTTCCCTTCTCTTTTCATTCACTTTCTTTCTTTTTCTTTATCCGTCAGTCTTTCTTTCTTTCTTTTTCTATTCATCATATTCTCTTTCTTTCTTTCTTTCTTTCTTTCTTTCTATTCATCACATTCTTCCTTAACCTTTTAGTTGACTGACTTTCTTTCGTTTTCATCTTTCTTTCTTTTCATCATATCCCTTTTTTCTATTTTTATTCACTATCAATCGTTCCTTCCTTGCTTCCTTTATTTCTTCTTTTTTTCTGTCATATACCGTACCTATGAACACTAATGACTATGTCCCAATCCTCATAAATACAATGGCCACTGTTGTAAGTTGGGGGGATATGCTGTCCCAAGTAGTCCACTACTAGCAGTCGTTTACCTACTTCGCGGCGCTAGCGAGTATTTTATTTTGTAGATGTTATAAAGATTACCATTTAATTTCCAACCCCTATTTTGCTTATACCTCATACAGTAACCCTTTTTAGGTTACAACACTTTCTTTCTTTGTTTATTTCTATTCAGCGCATTTATCCTTTCTATCCCGTTTCCATGTCTGCATTTTGAGATAAGACCTAATAATTTAGTTCATAATTTTCATTATTTCTGGGAAGGTGATTTTAGCTATTTTAACTCCAAGTTTTGTGATTGATTTTTGTAGACTGATTTTTTGGTGCATTTTGTTTTTCATTTTCCATATATGTTTAGAAACATTTGCGCTTCTCGCGTATGTACTTTTGGTAAAGGATATTTTGCATTGGTAGTTTCTCTGTTTCCAGGTTGCTTCAGTTACTCGCATATATTTTTAGTTATCTGCTGCTTTTACAGCGGCTTGGTATATTACATTGTTTTGCAAGCAATTTCCATTCAAATGACATTTGTTCTTTCCTCTGCATTTACAGGTGAGTTTGGCCTGTACCGGTGATTTTTTAAGTTTTTTTTGATTATTTGTTAAATTCTCAGTGCAACTTTAGTTGATTTTTGCGATGTTTCTGCTGAATATCTTGTGGAGAGTCATGATGGTGTGTATGTTAGCGTCTGAGTTTAATTTTACTGCGTTTATTGTACACTTATTTCCATGATGGGTTAAACCATACAATATTTCTTTTCTCTGTTGGCTTTTTTATAGCGTGTAGGGTATATGTAGGTGTTGAAGACCAGCTATCTTTTAGGGTTGTTTTGGCTTCGTTGAAAATAGTGATACTAAAAGAATTTCCAAATAACCTAGTGGAATTGATTGTAGGTTCGACTTGTTTACTGTTGACTGTTGGTTAGGCTAAAGATATTGTTTCAAAATGATAAACTATGCAAAGCTAAGTTTTTTTGTTTCTTTTAGAGATAGGAAAGGTACAGTGTTTGTTTTGAAGTCCTGAATTGAATTGGTTTCATTTTAACACCAATGATATATAATCTCACCTAAACGTCTCATTTTGGGTTCCAGGAAGATAAAGAACTTGAAAAGACTATATTCAGAACCGTAACACATCTTTATTCATTGACGGGTGCACAGGAAGTGATTCCTGCATGAAAAGGGACAGGAAAAGTCCTGAAGACAAGGCACATAAGTGGGGTGCAGATAGTTACTTATATATGTAAAAGAAACCTAATAAAAAAATAACAGTCTAGAAAGACGAATAAAAAACGAAATGAAAAAAATGTACACACAGAAACACACACACACACACACACATATATATATATATATATAGATAGATATAGATATATAGATATATAGATATGTGTGTGTATACATATATATATATATATATATATATATATATATATATATATATATATATATATATATATATGTGTGTGTGTGTGTGTGTGTGTGTGTGTGTGTGTGTATTTTTTCATTTTTCTGATTTCTTTTTGAATTTGTAAATCTGAGGAATTGGATCGTAATTACGATTCCAATGCAATAAATTATAACCATGGAATATTAGTGTTTAAGCCTTTATATATATATATATATATATATATATATATATATATATATATATATATATATATATATGTATGTATGTATGTATGTATGTGCATGTATATATATATATATATATATATATATAAAGAAATATAGTCTTAAAGTGTGGTATATTTATGGAATAAAGTGCTCTATATCAGAGATAGAGCGTGTGTAAATATAAAAGTGAACATAGAAGTCAACACTTAGAGTCGACAGTCTAGTCTGTTTCATGCTATATGCAATCGTCAGGCCACATATGCTGTTATTTTTTTACTACGTTAATAAGTAAATAAAATAAGAAACAAAAAAATAAAAAATAAAAACAAGCAATACAATTTGACCCAAATAAATAAACAAACGACTTCCGGTAAAATAACCGGCATAATAGAATACCCACAATGCACCACTAACCAGTATACATATAAATAGCCGAGAAAAATAACAGCATATGTGGCCTGAAGATTGCATATAGCATGAAACAGACTGTCGCCTCTAAGTGTTGACATCTATGTTCACTTTTATATATATATATATATATATATATATATATATATATGTATTTAAATTTAAGTAATTCATCTAGTCTGAAAGAAACCTCAACAGAATGTAGAAAGCACTGGACGGCCGTTTCGTCCTATATTTGGGACTCATCAGCAGTGCACATCCACTACCGAGAATTGAAACCCTGACAGTTAGGTTGTCAAGCAAACATCATACCAACAATTCAATGATGATGAGTCCCAAATATAGGACGAAACGGCCGTCCAGTGCTTTCTACATTCTGTTGAGGCTTCTTCTAGATAAGATGAATTACTTAATTATAATTATCAAATCCTGCTTATAATTTCTATCATGTATAGATGTATTTTATATATATATATATATATATATATATATATATATATATATATATACTTGAATAATCCTAAGGAGTCAGGCACTATACGTTTAGTCTTTCTACTCGTTTGGTTTTTTTTTTCTTTGGACTTAAAGCTTAAGCACTTGACGATTGGTTTCGTATTGTGTTAATGTTCTTGGTTCTTTCTCTTTTTGTTTTCATTTTTTTTCTCGAGTACCGATTTGTTCTGTTACAAGTTGAGCTATCTGAAATTTTCCAAACCAGTATTACCATATATATATATATATAACCATCGTCCATGTAGAACACGGTATCATTTTTTTTATTATTTGGCTTACCCATAGTGTAAATATCCGTCAAAATATTTCAATATGCTTATACTCTATCCCTATTATTGAGCACTTTTAACCATAGTTATAGCATACCTTAAATCTATATTTTTAATATATATATATATATATATATATATATATTACAATTGTTTTAAATCAAATATGTGGTGCAGTTCAATTTATATTACAATGAATCATTCGTACAAAAAGTAGATTAGTAAATTAGTTTTAAATAAAAATTATGGTCAATCTCGTTACGGTCGGCAACTAATGCATTTAACGTGTTGTTTTGTAAACGATCCCTTTTGAGTTTATATGTTACAACGTTTCACCTTTCTTGTCAGATCTGAAATAAGGTAATTAAATTCACATATTCTAGGTTGAAATGCGGATTTACGTATATATATATATGTTTGACTGAATAAATTACAATCATAATCCACGAATATTTTTACATATATTACAAATTAATTAGCACATACAGAAAATATTTGTGAATATGAAAGGATTATGATAAAAATAAGCAGACATACATTTTGTAATTTATTCAATCAGACATGCCTAAAAGAGATTTTGCTGCCTAAATACACAATATATATATATATATATATATATATATATATATATATATATATATATATATATATATATATACAAAATGTTCTCATATGGGGAATAGGCTCATTTCAAGCGACAAAAAATTAAAATTTGACAGTCTTATTCAACCCCAGTATAGACTGAGTTCATATAGGAATTAGAAATTTAACTGTGAAAGCAACAAAAAAAATCCTCGAAAAACTAATACAGAATTTATCCATTTCAATGTTTCAGTCAGACAAAAGGCACGAGACAGTGTTTAGGGAAGGATGGAACGTATTGGTCTTAAAGGAAATAGGTTTTATAAAATTAAACCTGGATATTAACATTATAACATTATATTGGGGTTATATATATATATATATATATATATATATATATATATATATATATATATATATATATACTTATTTCTTTATTCACAATAAGAATTTGTAATGCGTCTTAAGTACTATTTACTTGATATCTTTTGTTGGTGTCGCCTAAAAGAACTAAAAGAATCGCTTACTTTGACCCCCACCCACCCATATTCACTCAGACTTTTGCCATTCTTCAGATCAACAGTGGTCGTCTTGTATTGTTGCCGTCAAACGCATTTTCAAAGTGTTCAGTGCCACTTTAAACGTCACAACTATTGACAAAGTTTAGTTCGTCTTCTTGCCTCGCCTTCGTTCCCCCATCTTCCCAGATATTCGCTTTAACCCAGTACGACTGACGGCAAAACTACCGCGTTCTGGAAATTGGATGAGTTTGCTCGAACACGTAGTTCAGTCGATAATGACTTCGCTTCTGTCTACAGCTATTTTAATTTTTTTTTCTTTTTACTCCGGTTATGTGAAGGTGTTCAAAACCTTTGTTGCTTTTTGCTTCTCCATTTTAAAGATGCACCGCTAACAAATTCAAGATATTTTCCTGGCGGCTTTTAAATGCATGAAGATATTTCTTTCTCGGATTACCTACCTAATTCCATTTCGTTATAGCTAGCACCTTGTTTTATTAGGTTTGCTCGCAAAATGTCTGATTTTAGAATCAACTTTTATTATCAAACAGATGTAAGACCTTAGATACCAGGGAAGCGTTTTAATAGAGGACTGAAAGTGCGACATGGAAATCCGAAAGAACATTTGGATAGGGAAAGATGGCATCCAAAAACTAAGCAAAGTATTAAGAAACAGGAAAATATCCTTAGAAACAAAGAAAAAGGTGCTAAACTCCTATGTAATATCAGTCCTCTATGTGCCATATAGGCAGTGAATACTGGACAATCTCCTCACAGACTTGAAGCAAGAGAAACAAAGAAAAGCGTACTGAACTGTTATGTAATATCTGTCCTCCTATATTTCAGTGAATGCTGGACAATCTTCTCAAAGATGAAGGCGAGACTTGAAGCAAGAGAAACAAAGAGGTGATTACTGAACTGTTATGTAATATCAGTCCTCCTATATGGCAGTGAATGATGGACAATCTCCTCACAGATGAAGAAGAGTCTTGAAGCAAGAGAAACAAAGAAAAGAGTACTGAACTGTTATGTAATATCTGTCCTCCTATATGGCAGTGAATGATGGACAATCTCCTCACAGATGAAGAAGACACTTGAAGCAACAGAAACAAAGAAAAGAGTACTGAACTATTATGTAATATCAGTCCTCCTATATGGCAGTGAATGCTAGACAGTCTCCCCATAGATGAAGAAGGGACTTGAAGTAAGAGAAACAAAGAAAAGAGTACTGAACTGTTATGTAATACCAATCCTCCTATATGACAGTGAATGCTGGAGAATCTCATCACGGATTAAGGAGAAACTTGAAATCATGAAACGGCAAACGCCTCTCTCCTTTTTTCATGTTCAAGATAAGGGGCATATAACGTTTTAAGTTAAATTTATTATTGTAATATTTTGTTACAGTTGTTAAGCTCAAATATTTAACGATACGACGGGGGAACGTCTACGGATATTTATTGGGTGCTACTATAGTCCGATCACAAGTAAATACTTCACTCCATGCTCCATTAATGTTAGCAGCAGTTTCAAAAGCATTGTCACCAATCTTGAACTCATGTAGAAATCGTAAACGCATCTCTTCTTTGTCCCTGTTCAAGACGAAGGCGTTATATTCCAACCGCAGTTTAGACGTGGTACAAGGCTGAATTTATGCAGCAACTAGTGAGGATCGAACTCACTACTCAATTACAATTAATCTAGTAAGACAAGCTTGCTAACCACTTCACCGCCTCGAAGTACCCAAGACGAAGTCTATATAACGCTTTAAGTTAAATTCAGAAAGAGATTGGTATAAAATTAACAAAGAGGACACTTTAATCATTAGAAATGAGTAATATATTAGAATATATAAAATAAATGATTTATCCTAAAATCGGACATTATTTTCCGAACAAACTAATTCTATTTTGCGGTGTATATAAAATCTGCGTCACGTATTTGAGAACAACATTCTGAAGGAGATTGACATATAATTAACAAAAAGGGGTCTTTAATCATTAGAGATGAGTAATATATTTTTGTGATACTTTTATAATAATATATTAGAACACAATTAAAAGGTTTATTCTAGAATCGGACATTACTTTCCGAACAACCTAAATATATTTTCCAGTGTATACGTAAGGTGCGTCACGTATTTGAAAACAACATTCTGTATTCTGTAACCTAATACTGTTTTCCAGAGTATACTAATCTTATTTAAGAAGAGAATTCTAAAAGGGATTGGTATAAAATTAAAAAAGGGCGCATTAATCACTAGGAATAATGTATTTTTGTGCAACTATTATGAAAGTATGTTGCAAAGATCATAGGCTAACTATGAAGAGTTGATGCTAGAACCGTGAAATCTTGCATGCATTCATTTCAAATCTTCTTATTAATAACGGCGTTGGTTGCTCCCATGTGATCTGAGTGTTGGATGAAGGATTCAAAAGTGACTTTGCCTCGTAGTTTTATCAAGTACCTGTAGTAAAAGGGTTTAGACCCCAAGGACATTGATGCTGAGATGGTTACTACCTAGTAGCATGTCCCCTGAGAATATATTGCACAATGAACTTGACATGACGAAGGTTTCTGTACGGTGGACGTCTACTGATCACATCACGGGAAAATCTGACATTGATTGGGGCAGGTTCAGCTGATTTCCTTCAATGTTTCCTAACCAATTATAAGTATCGGATTCATAACTTTGAGCCAGAGACAATCCATGTAGTGGAAACACCCCTCTTCACCTGCTCCAAAGAAAGCCAAGGTCGTTTCATATGCAGGGAAGGTGATGGCCTCAGATTTATGGGATGTAAAAGACATTGTGTTTATTAAATATCTTCAGAAGTGTCACGCCATCAAAGAAGTTAACTATACCGACTTGCCGAGGGAGATACGAAAAGTTATCAAGTTCTGAGAAAAACTGACGAGCGGTACCTTTTTTCATCAGAACAATACTCCAGCGCAGACTTCCTTGGTTTCAATAACTACACTCCGTGACTGTGTCTTTGAACTGTTTGATAACCCTTCCTGTTCTCCTGATTTGGCCGAATCTGACTATCATCTGTTCACCAACATGAAAAACAACTTTGCTGGGACGATGACGTCAGAAATATTGTAGATAACATTTTTGCACAACAGGATGAAAAATTCTTCACCAATGGGATCGAAGCAAAAAGTGTATGGACCGCAAGGATGGAGCCATGTTGAAAAATGAACCTCAATTAGATTCCATGAGAATATTTGAAATTTTCAGCTGACCCACGTATAGTAATATGAGAATACAATTAAAAGGTTTATTCTAAAATCAAATATTATATTACAAACAAATTCATAGTCCATGCGGTCAATCATTGACGTGTGTGACTGTGGTTTTGATCTGTTTGATCACCCTCCCTATTCTCCTGATTTGACTATCATCTGTTCGCCAACATAAAAAAAAACACTTAGCTGGTCGCCAGTATCGTAGTGGTGATGACGTCATATCTGCTGTTGATGACGCTTTTCAACCAACAAAAAGGAAAGATGTCACAGTGGATAAAGGCATTGGTTGGATCCAATGACAGGAGCCAAAGATTGTGTGTTCAATACCCGGTTAAGGCAGTGGAGAACTTTCGAGGAAAATTAACACGAGATGACTGATAATAGACATCCATTAAACTTAACACGTGGAACTAGAAGAGTCTACTCCAGTGAGCGAAAGAAAGGGCTACGTTTGGCATTCCAAACATCTGAAGATGGCCGGAGGGTACAATGGCCGAAACGTTGTAACAAATATGTCGGCAAATATGAGGACTATAGTCCGAATAATGTAAATAGTGTACATAATACCTCATCTCAGAAATATAGACCGATACTGTAGGGTCGAAACGTTGTAATAAATATGGCGACAAAGATGAGGACAATAGTCCGAATAATGTAAATAATGTAAATAATACCTCATCTCAGAAATATAGACAGCTACTGAAAGGCCGAAGCGTTGTAGTAAATATGACAACAAAGATGAGGACAATAGTCCGAATAATGTAAATAATGTAAATAATACCTCATCTCAGAAATATAGACAGCTACTGAAAGGCCGAAGCGTTGTAGTAAATATGACAACAAAGATGAGGACAATAGTCCGAATAATGTAAATAGTGTACATAATACCTAATCTCAGAAATATAGACCGATACTGAAAGGCCAAAAGTTTGCAATAAATATGGCGACAAAGATGAGGACAATAGTTCGAATAATGTAAATAGAGTACATAATACCTCATCTCAGACATATAGATAGATACTGAAGAGTCGTAACGATGTAATAAATATGGCAACAAAGATGAGGACAATAGTCGGAATAATGTATATAGTATACATAATGCCTCATCTCAGAAATATAGACAGATACTGAAGGGTCGAAACGTTGTGATAAATATGGCGACAAAGATGAGGACAATAGTCCGAATAATATAAATAGTTTATATAATACCTCAACTCAGAAATATAGACAGATACTGAAGGGCCGATACGTTGTAATAAATATGACGACAAAGATGAGGACAGTAGTTCGAATAATGTAAATAGTGTACATAATACCTCGTCTCAGAAATATAGACAGATAAGGAATGGTCGAAACGTTGTGATAAATATGGCAACAAAGACGAAGACAATAGTCTGAATGATGTAAAAAGTGTACCTAATACCTCATCTCAGAAATATATACCGATACTGAAAGGGCGAAACGTTTTGATAAATATGGCGACAAGTATGAGGACAATAGTCTGAATAATGCAAATAGTGTACATAATGCCTCATCTCAGAAATATAGACAGATACTGAAGGGTCGAAACGTTGTGATAAATATGGCGACAAAGATGAGGACAATAGTCCGAATAATATAAATAGTTTATATAATACCTCAACTCAGAAATATAGACAGATACGGAAGGGCCGATACGTTGTAATAAATATGACGACAAAGATGAGGACAGTAGTTCGTATAATGTAAATAGAGTACATAATACCTCATCTCAGACATATAGATAGATACTGAAGAGTCGTAACGATGTAATAAATATGGCAACAAAGATGAGGACAATAGTCGGAATAATGTATTTAGTATACATAATGCCTCATCTCAGAAATATAGACAGATACTGAAGGGTCGAAACGTTGTGATAAATATGGCGACAAAGATGAGGACAATAGTCCGAATAATATAAATAGTTTATATAATACCTCAACTCAGAAATATAGACAGATACTGAAGGGCCGATACGTTGTAATAAATATGACGACAAAGATGAGGACAGTAGTTCGAATAATGTAAATAGTGTACATAATACCTCGTCTCAGAAATATAGACAGATAAGGAATGGTCGAAACGTTGTGATAAATATGGCAACAAAGACGAAGACAATAGTCTGAATGATGTAAAAATTGTACTTAATACCTCATATCAGAAATATATACCGATACTGAAAGGGCGAAACGTTTTGATAAATATGGCGACAAATATGAGGACAATAGTCTGAACATTGCAAATAGTTTACATAATGCCTCATCTCAGAAATATAGACAGCTACTGAAAGGACGAAGCGTTGTAGTAAATATGACAACAAAGATGAGGACAATAGTAAGAATAATGTAAATAGTGTACATAATACCTAATCTCAGAAATATAGACCGATACTGAAAGGCCAAAACTTTGCAATAAATATGGCACCAAAGATGAGGACAATAGTCCGAATACTGTAAATAGTGTACATAATACCTCATCTCAGAAATATTGACAGATACTGACAGACCGAATATTTGTAATAAATATGGCGACAAAGATGAGGACAATAGTCCGAATAATGTAAATAATGTACATAATACCTCATCTCAGAAATATAGACACATACTGAAAGGCCGAAACGTTGTAATAAATATGACGACAAACATGAGGACAATAGTCCGAATAATGAAAATAGTGTACATAATACCTCATCTCAGACATATAGATAGATACTGAATGGTCGTAACGTTGTAATAAATATGGCAACAAAGATGAGGACAATAGTCGGAATAATGTATATAGTATACATAATGCCTCATCTCAGAAATATAGACAGATACTGAAAGACCGAAACGTTGTGATAAATATGGCGACAAAGATGAGGACAATAGTCCGAATAATATAAATAGTTTATATAATACCTCATCTCAGAAATAGAGACAGATACTGAAGGGCCGATACGTTGTAATAAATATGGCGACAAATATGAGGACAATAGTCCGAATACTGTAAATAATGTACAAAATGTCTCATCTCAGAAATATAGACAGATACTGAAGGGCCGAAACGTTCTAATAAATATGGCGACAAAGATGAGGACAATAGTCCGAATAATGTAAATAGTGTACATAATACATCATCTCAGAAATATAGACAGATACTGAAAGGCCAAAAAATTGCAATAAATATGGCGACAAAGATGAGGACAATAGTCCGAATAATGTAAATAGTGCACATAATACCTCATCTCAGAAATATAGACAGATACTGAAGCGTCGAAATGTTGTGATACATATGGCGACAAAGATGAGGACAATAGTCCGAATAATGTAAATATTGTACATAATACCTCATCTCAGAAATATAGACAGATACTGAAAGGCCGAAACGTTGTGATAAATATGGCAACAAAGATGAGGACAATAGTCCGAACAATGTACATAATACCTCATCTCTCAATGAACAGTCGTATTTGATCAGATATCGATTTAGCTGGAATTAAATGAAGCAGTTATTAATAAGATGAGTTGAATTTAATGCATGTTTAATTACAGTCCTAGTAACTTTTTTTTTCATATATGTCCGAGTGTTTTGAACATTCGCATTCTGATCCTGAGACCCGGGTTCGAATTTCACAATGATCTATTTGTCAGGAAGGAAACTTTCGGATGTTATCGGACTGGAAAGGTTCGATCCCAGCGTGCGGCACCACTGGAAAGTCACTGAAAACCATACGACAGGTTGATCCAAGCCTTATGAGTGAAACTGGGCAATTGGGACCCTTGGCCGACGTGATAGCACGAAATCACAAGTCATCGTGACCGACTAGATAGCACGATCTTGTCACACATAGTTGCAGTATAAACTACAGATGGGTTCTGTGGGTGTTGAATAAATACGAATACGCCTGAGCAAGCGGCTGCAATAGGGATTGGCTTGCTGCTCTAATAGAGTGGTATCTTCGAATACGAATATATACTGTATATATATATACAGCTATTTATACATATATATATATATATATATATATATATATATATATATATATATATTAGGTTGGTGCAAAAATAATGACGTAATAATGTCGTTTTTTGACCTTAAAAATACGTCAAAAAACGACATTATTACGTCATTATTTTTGCACCAACCTAATATATATACAAGCCAGGCAAACCTATCTAGATTTCGCCTAAACGGATCGTGTGTGTGTGTGTGTGTGTGTGTGTGTGTGTGTGTGGTGTATCAAAAATACTTTTATAAAAACTGGAGTCAATTTCCTCACTCCAAAGCAAGGATGAAAGCCCATATAAGCATACACCAGCAAATTCTTCTTTTCGAGTTATTAAGTTTAAAGAAATTTTACGGGGTTGTTCTGTAGACTAGGTTACATTTGTCATTGGTGTACATTTTACCGTAATTAAAAAAGAAAATAATTCTTTACGTAGAATGTACTTTGAGGGCCTACTATTAACAGTATTAACAAGCAATAAGCACACATCAAAAACATTACATGACCAACTTTTATTAAATTCCTACTTGAAGAATCTAGCGTATGTTTATCAAAAATTAATTCTATGTACGTAAAAACGTGTCCAAATAAACATGTGAAAAACCAACATACATAATGACTACAGATCTCTCACTGTTTTTCATATTTGCACGCAGTTTCATAATCAAACTGAAACAAAGAGAATTTTTAGAATACATACAGGATAAAAGAAATGCATGTAAAAAAGAAAAATCGAGATATATGAACAGTCAATTAGTAGTAACCCCTGACGAGTGGATGGGGTGATGTCGGAGACGGTTTGCTGAAGTTAACATCAGTCATGTAAGTTAGAGACCTTTTACTTGTATTACTATATATATATATATATATATATATGTATATATATATATAAGGTTGGTGCAAAAATATTGACGTAATAATGTCATTTTATGAAGTATTTTTAACGTCAAAAAACGACATTATTACGTCATTATTTTTGCACCAACCTAATATATATGTGTGTGTGTGTCTGTGTGTGTCTGTGTCTCTATGTAGATAGATTGATATTAAGATTTCTTTAAAGTTTGAGGGCAGAATCCTGAAACAAAAACAAGGACAAAAGTCCATATAAATATATGTCCGCAAATATTTCTTTTTGAGTTATTAAGTTTAAAGAATGTTTACCGGATATGGCGTTGTGTTGTAAAATAGACTAGGTTACATTTGTTATTCGTGTACATTCCACCGTGATTAAAAAAGAAAATAATTCTTTACGGAGAAAGGACTTTGAGGGCCTACTAATGACAATAGTAACCAACAATAAGCACATGTTAAAAAACACACACGCATACACACACACACACACACACACACACACACACACACATATATATATATATATATATATATATATATATATTAGGTTGGTGCAAAAATAATATCGTTTTCTGACGTAGTTTTTAACGTCAAAAAACGATATTATTTTTGCACCAACCTAATATATATATATGAGAATACAGTTAAAAATCTTATACTAAAATTTGATGTTATATTGCAAATAAATTAAGACATTCATAGCGAAGTAAGACGCTATTTTTGTTTCCAGTGAATGCCTCTATATTGTTATGGTCACTTAAAACTCCGAAACTTCGTGAGGACAACGTCCCAACAACGTAGCGTAAATAGTTACATCCCAGACATACGGACAGATCTTGAAGAAGGCCTGAACGTATAACGGCCGAAACGTTGTGAATGTGACAATAAAAATGAGGATTACAGGTCGAACAATGTAAATAGTGTAAATAATTACAATATCTCATCTCAGAAATACAGGGTGCGATGGATAATGCGCGTTGTTTGTTTTGTTGATTGGACTGTATAGTAAGGTCAGTTTGGTACCGTCGATGAGAAAAAAAGCACCGTGACGCAATTCACTCTGCCAGATATTTGGAAACGGTATACTGTATTACTTGGCATGCGATCCATTGCGAATATTCAGTGTTGGGGTGTCAATCTGAGGACATTGAAGAGGATTCAGGAAGAGTCGGATGAGTCTAATGGTGATTACGAAGGTGTTTTCTGTGATCACTAGTAATAGCGACGTTATGCCTCCATTCTTCTTCACACTGGGCCTCAGAATCAACAAGTGCCTGGTGAGGTACTTCTGTTCTGGGTTAAGAGGGTGGCTGCTGGTAGACCCTATGTCGAGCAACAGGACTCTGCACCATGCCACACAAGCAGGAGAACCTAGTCATGCTTGTCAGACAATTTCTGCAACCACATCACCCCTTACATCTAGCCACCTAACTCCCCAGATTGCAAAGCACTTGATTATTATGTGTGGAACACAGTTGAGCGAGATACCAACAAAACTCTTTTTAATGCCAAAGATGAAGTGAATGCAATGATTATGGCAGCATTCACCAAGTTAAACACGGAAGCGTTCCAGAAGAGTTGCAAGAGATTCCGAAGTCGTTAGGAGGCCGGAGTTGAAGCCAATGGCAATTGTACTGAATAGATTTAGTATTTCAATATATTTTTGTGTAATTTTGGTAAATATATCTGTTAAAATGAGACGTCAGTGTTATTTTCATTTTAGCGTCATTTAGACGACAATTTATCCATCGAAGCCTGTATATCTGTTAAAAATGAGACGTCAGTGTTATTTTCATTTTTATCTAATTTAGACGACAATTTATCCATCGCATCCTGTATATGTTAAAATGAGTGTTATTTTCATTTTCGCCTCATTTAGACGACAATTTATCCATCGCACTCTGAATAAACTGATGATGATGATGACGGATCTTTATTATGCACTAATATCCATAATTTTACACTTTTACGATAATCACTGATAGTTTTAACATGTTCAACATTGGCACAAGGCAACTTTCTCGATTAAGACCATGACTATTAAACGGCTTTCGGGGTCAACACATTAAAACCTATATTAAAAAGTCTTCATTAATTGATGTGTACCTATGGGACCAGTTGTGGGCAGTGTTGTGTTTCAAGGGGGCGTTTTCACGGGTTGTGACGTCATGAAAACAGACGCCCCCCCTCAAAGAAACTGCTTTTCAAACCGTGGCCTGCTTTATTTGCGCACCCCTAGACTAAAGCTGATAAAACGTCGCATACGATGAGTACTCGACAATGGAGCTGGCTTTTAATTGCATGCAAGAACAACACGCAACAATGTCGAACTTCAATAAACATTTAAGCAAAGCTTTTAAGAATCTTTGTAACACAAAATCGGTTTTATATGTGTGTGCATTATATTACCATCTACAATCCTGTGTCTATTTAGAAGCTTTCTGTCATGGTGGGGAGTGGTTCATTCTTGGCGGGTCCTGTTAACATTTGGCTATGATTTGGATGTTGGACAGAACATTAAAGATCATTCATTGCCAAAGTGATTTGCTTTGATTCCAAGGATCAATACTGAACAATATGATAAACTCTTTTTCCGCCTCCTATGTTATTTCTCTTCCTATCTCTTTCCTTTTCCGGCGCTTTTTTATTTGCTTTCTCTCGTCTTTTTTTTTTTCGCTATATCTTTAATTTTTGGCAATTTCGGGTCTCCTTTTTCTTCCTCTGTGCATGTGTTACTCTCTTTATCTCTCTTTCTTTCGCCATTCTTATTTGTATATTATAATTGTCTTTCTTTATCTCTTTCTATATTGCTCATTTTCGTGTTTCTTTCTTATTTCTATAATTTTTAATTCATACTTTCACTTTCATTTTCGCTTTCTTGTTTGAAACGTGTTTTTTTCTCTTTTTGTCTCTCTTTCTTTGCTGCTTCTTATTTGTATATTATAATTGTCTTTCTTTATCTCTTTCTATATAGCTCATTTTCGTGTTTCTTATTTCTATAATTTTTAATTCCTACTTTCACTTTTATTTTCACTTTCTTATTTGAAACGTGTTTTTTTCTCTTTCTTTGCTGCTTCTTATTTGTATATTATAATTGTCTTTCTTTATCTGCTTGTATCTCTATTTTCACTATATCTATTTTATACATTTACGTCTTTCTTTCTTATTTCTATAATCTTTAATTCCTACTTTCACTTTCATTTTCACTTTCTTATTTGAAATTTTTTTCGTTTTATTATCGCTTTTCTTTCCTCCTTATTTGTATATTATCACTATTATTCACTTTCTTATTTGAAACGTGTTTTTTTCTCTTTCTTTGCTGCTTCTTATTTGTATATTATAATTGTCTTTCTTTATCTGTTTGCATCTCTAATTTCACTCTCTTTATCTCTCTGATACATTTTCATGTTCCTTTCTTATTTCTATAATTTGTAGTTACTACTTTCACTTTCATTTTCACTTTCTTATTTGAAACGTTGTTTTTGTCTCTTTTTTTTCCTTCTTATTTGTACATTATCACAGTCTTTCTTTATATCGTTGTATATCTATTTTTACTCTCTTTACCTCTCTTGTGCATTTCCGTTTTTCTTTCTTATTTCTATAATTTATTATTCCTACGTTCACTTTCAATCTCACTTTATTATTTGAAACGTTGTTTTTTTTTCTTTTTTTCTCTCTTTCTTTCCTCCTTATTTGCATATTATCATTCTCTGCTTTTATCTCTTTCATTTTTTGCCTTTTTTTTTCTCTGCTTTTGTTGCTCTCTCTCTCTCTCTATCTCTCTCTCTCTCTCTCTCTCTCTCTCTCTCTCTCTCTTTCACTTTCGATAATTTTCGTCTCTCTTTTTTGTTTATATATTTTACTTTTCTCTTTCACTTTCATATTTGAAACCTGTTCCTATTTCTTTTAGCTCTCTTTCCTCTTTCTCATTTACATATTATCATTGGCTTTCTTTATTTTCTCTATCATTCTTATTGCCGGGATTTGTTTTTCTCTCCTTATTTCGTCCATTTCTCTTTCTTATTTTCATGCTTTCTCTCTCTCTCTCTCTCTCTCTTTTCTCGATCGTTTTAGTTCTTGCGTTAACTCTCTTTATCCCATTCTTCCCTTTTTTCCACTGTTTCTTCTATATTGCATAGTTTCTCTCTTTCTCTCTCTCACACACAGACACACACACACACACACAAGTATCTCTCTTTTATCATAGTTTCTCTCTTTATATCATTATCTCTTTTTCCCCTTCTTATTTATATCTATTCTTTGTCTCTTTTTCTCTCTCTCTCCCTCTCTCTTTTTTCTCTCTCTCCCTCTCTCTTTTTTCTCTCTCTCCCTCTCTCTTTTTCTCTCTCTTCAATTTTGCTGCAGTTTTACTCTATCGCTTTTATTTTTTCTATTTTTAAAGTTTGTTTTATTTTTTATCCTTTTTCATTCTCTATCTTTTTTTGTATCTTTCTTTTCTATCTTTAGCCCCCCCCCCTCTTTATTCTCTCTGTATCCCTCCCTTTCCTCTCTGTATCCCTCCCTTTCCTCTCAGTATCCCTCCTTTTCCTCTCTGTATCCCTCCCTTTCCTCTCTCGTTATCACTCCCTTTCCTCTCTCTTTATCCCTTCATTTTTTCTCTTTCTCCCTCTCTTTTTCTATCTTTATGTCCACTTTTCTCACTTAATCCCTCCCTATTTAATTTTTTGCTCCTGTTTTTCCTCTTCATCACTCCCTTTTCCTCTTCATCTCTCCCTTTTTCTCTTCATCCTTCCTTTTTTCTCTTCATCTCTTCCTTTTTCTCACTTCACCCTCCCTATTTCACTCTTCATCTCCCCCTTTTTCTCTCTTCATCCCTCCCTTTTCCTCTTCATCTCTCCCATTTCCTTTTCATCTATCCCTTTTTCTCTTCATCTATCCCTGTTTCTCACTTCACCCTCCCTATTTTACTCATCATATCTCCCTTTCTCTCTCTTCATCCCTCGCTTTTCCTCTTCATCTCTCCCTTTTCCTCTCTTCATCCCTCCCTTTTCCTCTTCATCTCTCCCTTTTTCTCTTCATCTATCCCTTTTTCTCTCTTCATCCCTCTCTTTTCTTCATCTCTCCCTTTTACTCTCTTCATCTCTCCCTTTTTCTCTTCATCTATCCATTTTTCTCTCTTCACCCTCCCTATTTTACTCATCATCTTTCCCTTTTTCTCTCTTCATCCCTCGCTTTTCCTCTTCATCTCTCCCCTTTTCTCTCTTCATCCCTTCCTTTTCCTCTTCATCTCTCCCTTTTCGTCTTTTCATCTCTCCCTTTTTCTCTCTTCATCCTTCGTTTTTTCTGTCTTCATCCTGTCATTTTCTCTTCATCCCCCACTTATCACTTCACCCTTTCTATTTTCTCTCTTCACCCTCCCTTTTCCTCCTTTCATTCCTCCCCTTTTTTTCTCTCTTTAACACTCCCATATTGTATGTAGTTCTACAGGAGGATGCTGAGGATATCATGGGCCGAGCATGTTAGCAACGATGAGGTCTTGGAGAAGATAAAAACAAGGAGGAAGTTGAAATTTCTGGGACACGTGATGAGAAAGGAGAACCTGGAGAATCTGATACTCACAGGACGAAGAAAGGGAAAAAGAGACAGGGGAAAGCAATGCATGACGGGCTTACATATATATATATATATATATATATATATATATATATATATATATATATATATATATATATATTGAACAATAAAAAAATTAAAATCTTTAGACACACTGGGTTGTAGATTAATATTCTTTCGTTTTTTTTTTATTATTATTTCATTTAGATTCCTCGACTAGTTTCGGCCAAAATGGCCATCATCGGGAGGAGAAATATTTTTGCTTGCTGGTAGCAGTAAACTACAGAAATGAGTCTTTTGCTGGAGAAAATGAACTTTTGTCTGTAGTTTTCATTTGTTTTTTTTATCTTTTTAACATGAATCTTTTAACATTCCATTTAAGTTGTTATTTGAGATAAGAGCTGGATAGATACATGCTGCTCTGAATTCTCTGGTCGATTTGACAGTTTTATTGGACCTGGTGAGGGGATGTGTCTCTGTTTAGTATTTGGTTCTTAGGGAGTGAGTGAGTATGATATGTGTAAGCGTGTGTATTGCTGTGGGTGTGTGTTATCATTTGGCTCATTAGGGAGTGAGTGCGTATGATGTGTGTAAGTGTGTATATTCGTGTGGGTGAGTGTATAAGTGTGAGGCCTCCACACCTCCATAAGCATGTCTGTCTTGTGTGGGTGAGAAATGTGGGTAGGTTTGGATTTGTTGAGTTATATATTGGTACTATCTATATTGTTAAATTTATGGTTTGGTCAGGCTGGATATTTTGTTTTGAGACGTTGTATCCACTTATTTTCATGAGACTCTAAAATCTTTCTAATGTTATCTGTTCTGAACTTTTCTATTCTCTCAATTATAGTAAATTTGGCATGCTTTTTGAAATCATGCTTTTCCAGGCGGAAATGTTGTTCTACAGGTAATAATTTTTCATGGGGAGTCCACTTAATTCGATTACGATAATAATAATAATATATATATATATATATATATATATATATATATATATATATATATATATATTATGATTTTATCATACAGACAAAAACAATTTATTCGCTACAAAGATGCAACTTCGTTTCGGTGCATTTAAGTTGCACTTCGACTGGTGTGAACCAAAATGGTTATGAACAATTCTGTTTGTAAGCAAGCCGTTTGAGAAAAAATATACATAAAGCAAAATGCTGACAGAGTGAAACTACAGTGCTTCTTGATAACAGTCTGGTGAAGGTCGATGGCGGAGCATCGTCTGGGGGAGTTGACAGAAACACAAAACTTTTGAGAGCCACAAGGGATAGGGGGAATTGGAGGGCACGATCGCCTAGGTCCTGAAATGACGCGGCGAATAAAAAAAAAGAAGTTTGGTTCGAGTACTAAGCATAGAAAAATGTCACTTAAAAAAAGACCAATGGATGTTATTTTATTCGATATAAAAGGTAAGAATGAAAATACTTTAAAATCTCTGACATGTTTGTTGTTTTTATCCATTCCTGAAAAGAGACGATGCCATTTAGAAAAGACAGCTCCATATTTTTATGACCCTCATAAAATGCAATAAAGCCACAAGAGGTTACAGAATAATTAGGAACAGAAACATTAATAACAAGCGGGAAGAGAAAATAGTAATCAAGAGGGCAGCAAAGAGCGATTGACGTCACATTTAAATTTTGGAAGATTAATGTGGGCTGGGAAGCATGCAGCCGGAAGGTGATTCCACTAGCAAGGCAATAAAGCCACTAAGACACGAAGTTTTACATGGTGTGGGAGAATTCGGAACACAAACTTTAATAACGAGCGGGAAGAGAAAATAGTAATCATGATGACAGCAGATAGCGATTCACATTACATTTAAATTTTTGCAGATTAACATTGGCTGGAAAGCATGCAGCCGGAAGGGAGTTCCATAATCAAGGCAATAAAGCCACTAAGACACAAAGTGTTACAGGGTGTGGAAGAATTAGGAACAGAAACATTAATGATAATCAGAAAGAGAAGAGAGTAATCAAGTGGAGGGTAGATGGCGATCGACATTGCATTTAATTTTTTGCAGATTAAAGTTGACTGGAAAGCATGCAGCCGGAAGGGATTTTCACAAGAAAGGCAGTAAAGCCACTAAGACACAAGGGGTTACAGGGTGTGGAAAAATTAGGAACAGAAACATTAATAACGAGCGGGTAGAGAAAATAGAAATCAGGTGGACAGTAGATAGCGATTGACATTGCATTTAAATTTTTGGAGATTAAAATTGGCTGGAAACCATGGAACCGAGAGGAAGTTCCACAAGCGAGAAGTACGGGAAAAGTAACTTTTAGCAAAGAATTTAAGGCTACATCTAGCAGCT
>OZ010615.1:7607780-7682780 GCA_963932145.1 Acanthosepion lycidas | reverse complement strand
GGATGAAAATGGAGGTGTAACCTGGGGTTATTTTTTTATTATCAAAGGGCCACTGCTTTCATGAAAGTAGGAATGTTTATTATATGTCAAAATTTTGCAGTCGAGGACCCAGGACAATGAAAAAGAAACCCCAGATTGCACCTCCTTTTCCAACCTATAAAACATCGCTTGAGAATGAAACTGTGCTCTAAAGTTAAAGTTTAATATTGAATTTCAGTCTCGAGACATAGTAACGTGTTGCGATGGAATCATATTTTTAAAAAGAAATTATTATAATTTTAAGCTCTACTTCTGTATTGAGCACCTTTTTTAAAATAAAAACGTAAATACTAAAGAACTTTGGATCATTAATATGTTCTTTCATATTACATCAATACACACACACACACACACACACATATATATATATATATATATATATATATATATATATATATATATATATATATATATATATGTGAAAATATTATAGAAAATAGGAAAGAAACTGGTTTGGTAAATAATCCAAAGTTCCTTAGTATTTTTGTTATTATTTTTAAAAAATAGTGCTCGATACGAAAGTAGAACATAAATATAATTATTTATTTAAAAATATGATTCCAACTTGCTACATAAGAGGTCTCATGTTTCAAAACAAGAGCCGAAAACTTCAAAATGATATTTGAATTAACTTGAGTTAAATTAGGCTCTGTTCCATCTTCAAGTGAAATTTTTTTTTTTTTTTTTGGAATAACTTATTTCTGAAATTTACGATACTATTAAAACTCGGAAATTTCAGAAATAAGTCATTCCAAAAAAATTTCACTTGAAGATGGAACAGAGCCTACTTTAACTCAAGTTAATTCAAATATTATTTTGAAGTTTTCGGCTCTTGTTTTGAAACATGGGACCTCTTATGTAGCGAGTTGGAATCATATTTTTAAATAAATAATTATATATATATATATATATATATATATATATATATATATATATGAAAATATATAGAAAATAGGAAAGAACTGGTTAGGTAAGTAATCCAAAGTTCTACATACTAGTAGCGTGTTGGAATCATATTTCTTTCATATTACATCAACACACACACACACACACACACACACACACACACATATATATATATATGTGTGTGTGTGTGTGTGTGTGTGTGTATACATATATATATATATATATATATATATATATATATATATATATATATATAATAGTAATAATCTTATAAATATAAGAAATTGTACTGGTCCGGAAAACCCTGGGTACTTTGATATGTAAATAAACAGACCAATATCCAAGGTAAAAAAGGTACAAAAAAAGAAACAACAGAGAAACATGTACGTCATCCGAAGACAATCGTCTAGCATCCAAGTTTAGAGTCCAAAGAAAAAAAAACGATACGAGTAAGTAAAATAAATAAGTGTTCAATATACTAAGTAGAGCAAGCCTAATTAAACCTAAAAAGACAGATAAACCTACCAAGGTTTCACCTACGTGGAACGTCAGGGAATACTGATGATCCGCGTAGGTGAAACTTTGCTAGGTTTCTCTGGCTCTTTAGGTCTAATTATATATATATATATATATATATATATATATATATATATATATATATATATATATATAAGTATTTATTCTGACCCGCCTTCGTTGCTAAATGATACAGTGTTATAGGTTGATATTCAAGCGTAAACTAAAAGATATTCATCAGTTGACTATCGAAAAATAAACTGAAATAAAATTATCTACTTAAATTATTGATTAGCACACACAAGAAATGGCTGTTCCTCTAATGACTTTTTTCTACGCTGGAAGTAAAGGAAAGAATGGTTCCATTGAAATGTAAAGAATACAAAGAAATGGATGAGAGTTGGGATGAGTTGTTCATCGAAGACTTCTGGTGATAAATCATGGGATGCGGGGGTGTGAACGGCATCGGTTCTGGTGGGGGAGAAATGGAAATAAATAAGGGTTGGGTGGATTGAAAAAAGACGAAGGAATGAAAATAAGAAACAAATGAAAAGAGAAACAGATGAAGAAATGAAAAACTGGCATAGATAGATAGATAGATAGATAGATAGATAGATAGATAGATAGATAGATAGATAGATAGATAGATAGATAATGGACTGGTTGACAGAGAGAGAGAGAGAGAGAAAGAGATAATGAAGATAGATAGATAGATAGATAGATAGATAATGGACTGGTTGACAGAGAGAGAGAGAGAGAGAGAGAAAGAGATAATGAAGATAGATAGATAGATAGATAGATAGATAGATAGATAGATAGATAGATAGATAGATAGATAGATAATGTACTGGCTGTGATAGATAGATAGATAGATAGATAGATAGATAGATAGATAGATAGATAGATAGATAGATAGATAATGCACTGGCTGTCATAGATAGATAGATAGATAGATAGATAGATAGATAGATAGATAGATAGATAGATAGATAATGGACTGGTTGACAGAGAGAGAGAGAGAGAGAAAGAGATAATGAAGATAGATAGATAGATAGATAGATAGATAGATAGATAGATAGATAATGTACTGGCTGTCATAGATAGATAGATAGATAGATAGATAGATAGATAGATAGATAGATAGATAGATAGATAGATAGATAGATAATGCACTGGCTGTCATAGATAGATAGATAGATAGATAGATAGATAGATAGATAGATAGATAGATAGATAGATAATTTACTGGCTGTCATAGATAGATAGATAGATAGATAGATAGATAGATAGATAGATAGATAGATAGATAGATAGATAATGGACTGGTTGACAGAGAGAGAGAGAGTGAGAGAGAGAGAAAGAGATAATGAAGATAGATAGAGTGCGAATCATGTACAAGAATTCGCTCGAGAGTCTCTCAAGTTAAGTACTCACTGTTAAAATGTTAATGACTGATTTGTGTGAAATTAATGCATGATTATGTGGTAGCTCGTAATAATTATGAGATGCAATAGATACGAACGGATATATTGATACAAATGTACAGAGATAGATAGATAGATAGATAGATAGATAGATAGATAGATAGATAGATAGATAGATAAGCAAAGCGACAGACACAAAACTCAAACGTTTGCTGTGATAGATGCAAAATTTATTAAAGCAAAATGATTTATTTGGCAATCAAGTATTTTTTCACCACTTTGTCATCAATCTTTGAAAAATGGAAGAAGACGTCCAATTCATCGTTTGTAGGCTTTTAAAAATAATGCCCATCCGAATGAATTTATTTGCTCATTATTTAAATCTTTGTTCTTCAAATTATTTTCAGATTCGAATTTATCAATTAATCAGATGCACGTGTAGCCTAATAGTCACCGATGCCTCAGTGACAATCGTAGAGCCGGGTTCAAACACCCGTCTCATCTGTTCCTTTTCCTTTCGCACTATCGCCTTGGGAAAAGGCAAGAGTCCATCTCTTCTCCCGTCGATTATGGATTAAATAGAAGTGTTAACTGGATTCTCTAGTCTTGGGTGACTGCTTGTCTAGGAGAAGGTTTACTCTGAATTTAGAACTGTGCGGAAAACCTCCACTCTCTCTAACAATATATATATATATATATATATATATATATATATATATATATATATAGTACTGTATTCGTTCTCATCGTACCTGGATATATATATATATATATATATATATATATATATATATATATATATATATATATATTTAATCTGATCAACCAATTGAATATCAACTACGTTAAATTTAAACTAAGCGAAGAAGCAAAAATGAAAAATTATTTTTTTATGAATGAGTGATGATCCGTAGATTGGCAGCTAACGGCAGCCAGATATTAACTTAAATATTAGCGGATACATATGGTTACATAAAATATACAAACCAGATAATGCAGCTTCTTAAGAAATAAAATGGGAGTATAGAGGTAATTTAAGTTATAAGCTTTGGGAATTTCCTACATAATTTTTTGGTGGTTGATAAATGGATGGCCTCTTTACGAAACTAGTAAATTATTTAAACATATAGAATTATTTGGTAAATTAATATGCAACTGTTAAATAGAAAATATATGTTGCAACGTAGTATTAGGTCGGTGCAAAAATAATGTCGTTTTTCTTTTGAAGTTGAACGTCAAAGAACGACATTATCTTTGCACCAACATAATACAACTAAAATATAAGAAAAAACGTTATAAATTATAAATTTTTAACTAAATTTTAAGGATAGATAGATAGATAGATAGATAGATAGATAGATTGGAACCTCGGTTCACGAATTAATTCGTTCCTGAAGCAAAGAAAAGCAAGGGATTTATAATAGAGGAAGAAAGAACGAAAAGAAAAGAAAAGAAAAAGACACAAGGGGTTATAATAGAAAGACGGAAAAAAAAGGACACAAGAAAAAGAAAGAACGAAAGATCAGGATATATATATATATATATATATATATATATATATATATATATATATATATATATATATATTGAACAATTTATGACAAAGTGGATTATTTTCATCTAGCCGATTTCCTTTCGATTCACTTTCTTTACACAAAAGTTCGTAGTAAGTATCACACACAATGCTAATAGAAGTTCTGCAAAGAATGGTAAAACGTTGTAAAAACCAGGACGCAAATTTACTGTAGACCACTGTAGGTTTTCGATATGAAATATGAACAGAATGTTATAGATAGATAGATAGATAGATACGAACAGGCTGAGATAGATAGATAGATAGATAGATACGAACACCCTGAGATAGATAGATAGATAGATAGATAGATAGATACGAACACCCTGAGATAGATAGATAGATAGATAGATAGATACGAACAGTCTGAGATAGATAGATATGAACAGATTAGAATAAATAAATAGGAAACAGAAGGATATATATATATATATATATATATATATATATATATATATATATATATATATATCTGTGTGTGTGTGTGTGTGTGTGTGTGTGTTTTACATAATGAACATGACTGAAATTCGAACCCGGTTATCTGATTTCTCATTCCGCCTTTCATTACACCACCTGCATATTCACAAACTGATATATTTTATATAGCGAACTTGACTAGAATTCGAACTCGCCTCTCTGATTACTTATCCCGAGCCACTATCTATTACACCACCCGCACACCCGATATGACTGGATCGTCGTGGAGGTATTTATGCATTTGTCTTGTAATGTGCCATGCAAGCCTTTACCAGAAAGTTCATTCAACATTCGTGATCCCCCCCCCCCTTGGTCTTACCGCCACAAAACCCTACAAAATAACATCTATGTCAGAAACAATTCTTTGTGTTCTCATGATGTCCAAAGCTCCCGGAGATCAGGACAATTGTCAGGACTGGTAGAGTTGTGCCCAAGACTGGTCGCTATTCAGCCAAGTGGGTTTCTGTTCCAAGAATCACCAAAGGGGAAAATAAAGATGTCCGTTTTGGCACTGGAAAGCCTTACGCGCCGTTTAAAGTTGAAGCCAGATTCGTACACAAAAGGACAAAGAAAAGACAATTGTTGGTCTAGGCAGAGATTAAACGCGGATATGGGCGAATGCTGACAGGTCGATTGAATGATGAATGGACGTGACTAGAGGAAAGAGATTAGAACAGACAAATCAGTGGTTAGATGAGAACAAATGAAGTTTCATATATATATATATATATATATATATATATATATATATATATATATATATATATATGCATGTTTCATTAAATAATATAGTTTTGTCTATTTATTTTAAGTAAGTTCCTTTCATATTGTCAGATAAACTTAATTACATTATCGTTGAAAGACGAAAAGAAAACACCCTATTGATACATGTTGAAATCCAATCAAAATCTACATGCCTAGCCGCGGACTCAATTCCGGAAAATCCTTGTTGACAACACAACTATACTTAAACATGAAAACAATAAACAAAAATTTAAAATTCTTGAAGCTTTATACATAAAACAGTTGAAACCTAACCTGAACAAAATAAACTATAAAATATACACAAATATCCTGAAATGTCTATAATTTATAACAGAGGCCATTGGTTTATACCAACGGCATCCCATACTTAATACTTCTCATTTTTCATTCTCGCGTGGCCATGTGTAACGTCACGAGCTGCGACGCAATTTTCGCTTCTGTGTCTCGTATATGCGAATTTGCCGTTACTTGAAATTTTCATGCAGCAAGGGCGGACTATCATTGTTGTTTCGTCCGTGTGTTGTTTGATTTATTGAAATCGTCATCTTAGATAATGGCTTATGTACGCCGAAAGCTTAGATTGGATTTAAACATCTATCAATATGGTGGTTTCATTTCGTTTTTCAACGATAATGTAATTAAGCTCATCAGACAAATATACGCCCAAACATTGAAGAAATCACTTTTGACTCATCAGGTTCATGTATCTCATAAACACAAGAATGAATAAACTTAAGATATGTTTATTTGATATATTTTTTATTACATTATTTCTTTTTAGTAATGTTTGACTATTTTTAGCACTAATGAATTCATAAGACCTATTCTTTAGATCCAATATATTTTGTTGTATTAAGGCAGTGGCTCTTAAATGGTGCACCTGGGCGAACTGGTACGCCCTAGAAGTTACCTAGGTACACCCTGGTATTGCAGAGAAATATTGTTATGGGACCTTACCCATAATAACATAATGGACCATTCCATACGTAATAAATACTGCGCCTCAAGAGGAAGCAGAGAGTTCAGTCCGAAGTCGGGCGACCGGCTGATCGGTTGAACTCTCTGCCTATGGGTGGGGAGGAACCCGAAGAAGGCTACGCCGAAGGGCGGAGTCTCTTTCGGGGAGGTAGACCGACCCTGAACCCGTTTATACGGGTTCAAAGGGCATATTTTTGCCCGAGTCCACGGGTTCGGAAATCCCACGTTAAACCGGCCTTGTGCCACATGATGCCCTCGTGGGGAGGTGACTAAATACCGCTCAGTCTGAAGTCGGGCGACCGGCTGATCGGTTGAACTCTCTGCCTTCGGGCGGGGAGGAACCCGAACGAGGCTACGCCGAAGGGCGGAGTCTCTTTCGGGGAGGTAAACCGAACCTGAACCCGTGGTTGAAAGGGCATATTTTTGACCGAGCCCACGGGCTCGGAGATCCCACGTTAAACCGGCCTTATGCCACATGATGGTGGGGGGAATAAATACTGTTCAGTCTGAAGTCTGGTGTGAAGTCTGAAGTCTGGAGTGAAGTCCGTCAGGAGTCTGTCAGTCAGTCAGAGCGAGCGAGTCAGTCGCGTCAGAGGCAGTCCGAAACTGAGTCGCGTTCAGACAATTACTACTAAACGTGATTGTTCGTACTAACACTTTTCTACTTCTCTGTATATATTCCTGTTTGTCATATATCTGTGTTATTCCATATCCGCCTTCGAGTTCTTCTTTATTGGTTCTACCTTGGACTATCACCGTGGTACAAGGTACCGGACCATAACAAATATGTGTCCAGATATAAGAAATAAATATTACTTTATAATATTGCAGTAGCCATCTTGTTGTAGATAGACCTCGAGGAAAGATTCAATAATAGGACGCTTTTGTTTTGCTATACTGAACTGTTTCATTTTATTTATTTTATTTTTTTTTTTTGCAATATTTGACTTCATTATAACATATTTTTTCCGTAATTTGAATGTAGTGTTCCCACAATTACTGGTAGGATTTCAAGCGGGCTCCCACTTCACTGATATAATGAATGAATGTCTTCTGTAAAACCGGAAAGATTAATTCGCTTAAAGACATTTTTAATCATTGATCTAAGCAAAAGGTTGTATATAGATAAGGGTTTAGACATATCTGAATGAGTTGGATGACATATATGGCATACAGATGACAGTCTACATTAAGCGGGCTTATTTAAGAATATGATTCAATGTCTCAAGTCAATGGTTTCTTTTTCTCGCATCTTGCTTTTTGTTGGACAAAAGTATCCCTTGCACGATCGATCTTGTCTACAAGTTCCTTATCTCCTACAATAAATCATTTATAACTGATCAATTCAGTTTTTTGTATTAATTCCAAATTCAGAAAATATCCCTCATAACAACGCGCATTCCAATTCTCGTTTGTATATATATATATATATATATATATATATATATATATATATGTGTATGTGTGGGTGTGTGTGGGTGTGTGTGTGTGGATATATATATATGTGTGTATATATATATATATATATATGTGTGTGTGGGTGTGTTTATATATGTGTATGTGTGTGTATATATGTGTGTGCCTATATATATATGTATGTGTATATATATATATATATATATATATATATATATATATATGTATGTATATATATATATATATATATGTATATATATATAAATATATATATATGTATATATATGTATATATATATATATATATATATATATATATCATAGGTTCTGCTTTTGGAAGGATTTGTTGTGAGTTATAATTCTTGCGTCGCTTGATTGAGGATGTTGTGTTAGATAGATAGATAGATAGATAGATAGATAGATAGATAGATAGATAGATAGATGAGGGCAAACTGACATAGATATGAACAGACTGAGATAGATAGATAGATAGATAGATAGATATGAAAAAAGAAATAGACAGAGAGAGAGATGTAGAAAGAGAATGCGAGTGGCATAATTAAGATAGATAGATATGAAAAAATAAAATGGATAGATAGGTATGAACAAACTCGTATGTTTTAAACGCTTTCTCTCTCTCTCTCTCTCTCTCTCTATATATATATATATATATATATATAGATAGATAGATAGATAGATAGATAGATAGATAGATAGATAGATGCAGAGAGAAAAAAAAGAGAATTAAAATAAAAACATACATACATAGAGAGATAGAGAGAGTGAGATAGATAGAGAGAATTAAAATAGATAGATAGATAATGAACAGGATGTCGTAGATAGATAGATAGATAGATAGATAGATAGATAGATAGATAGATAGATTCCCATATTACTGAGAAAATAAGAAGCCGAAATTATTTTGTGTTCGGTTCATCCATTGCTGTGAGTCACCCTTGAATTTCTACAGCTTCTTCTATTAAAAATCCAAGCCTGAAGATTCCCAGGAATTGATCTGTTTCCTGTGCGCCAGAAATGGTTTTGTTGTCTCCACAAATTTCACGTGTGTCCCTTGAAAGGCGTCCAAACGTATTTTCTTTCTACCTTTTTGACTTGTCGATTCCGCCGATGGAAGCCAATATGGCTTCTTCGTTTTCATCTGTTTCTTGCAAATTGTCTGCCGCCTGTTTTGCATTGAATCAGCTATGTTTTTTTTTTAGTCAGCGCAACTGAAAAAATCAAAATTTTATCTTACAAAAATCTTTCGTTATATTTTCCTTTAGTGAGCTGTGTCTATAGAGATGTCTTTAAATAGCACAGAAACACAATGCGTTCCTATCTATATAACCTCATTAACCCATGCAAAAGTTTATATCGTATTCGTTTATGGCAAACGAAAGCACTCAGAAAACGAAAGCTAATTTAGGTCCAACATCTCCACAGAAATATAATAACAGTCGACATATTTTTTCGACTCAAATTTTGTTGGACAATGGGCAAATGTTTCTGGTCTATTTTTTCACGCTGAATCTAAAAATCTAGTCCATTTTGCTCCATCACATCAAGTTTCCTCAGTACAGATAACTTATATTTTGTTTATAATAAATCACAATGCATAATTCACAGGAATATGCTTAAATATGCGATATTTGAAATATTTCTTTTCATACATTAAGAAATGGACAAAGTCCGACAATTTATTTATTAAAGACATTCTTATGTTTAACGTTCTTTTTATAGATACAAGTATTTAAGTAAATGCTCTGTTTATAATAAGCAGTATTAAATAACATTTACCGGCCTGAATGTCCGAGAAATTTTCATACAAAATATTCGTCCTAAAATGATTCCGTATAGGATGCAGGTTCGAATCCTGTCAAAGGACGAATATTTTATCTGAAAATATTTCTTTTCATGTTAAAATGATTTATCATCCAAATAAAAGTATCCAAATAACTTTCAAAATGTATTCTAAGCTATTTTAGTTCAGATAGGCTGACATGAAAATGCTTGATTTTAGGAGAGATATCTCACTGGAAAATCTTACTGTGCCATCAATGTTCATAGCTTTTTAAAACTTTATGATTAGTGTTTCTTCTCTACTTTTCATAGAAAAAGCTCTTTAGAAGTCATTCAAGAACAGCAATTTTAATTTTTATTAGTAGTTTTCACTTCAAGCCTGAAACTGTCATAAGATTTTATCATATCACTTGAATTTATGAAGGCCCGGTATTGTGTCTGTATAACATGCAAAGGAATAACGATAAATGAGGTTTGTTAGGGTGTTGGGCGAGTGTATTTGAGACTGGAAAGTTTAGAAATTTCTTTATCAGCGCTAAAGATAGCCGCCAAACACCGGATCGGTATAGCCAACTAGGCAAATCGGATGTTAACATGGCTGATTTCTGCTGGAGCAACAAAAGACATCAACTTTTTGAAAAGCATCGTAGAGTTTCCAATGAGAGAAAATTTATACTTTTGGATGGACAAAACGGAATGCATTTTTCATTCTTTTGTATCTTCTTTGTTTTGATTTAAAAATTGTTGACACATGTTTGCCTTAATTTAATTTTGTGAGACATTTTTAATGACGAAGCATGAAGGACATCCCAATGCCAGGAAATAAAGATTACCGAAGTCAGAACTAGAATTTCCACTCCGGCATTGAATCTCTTTGTCCATTTTAGCATCGTGGGATACAATGAAACCAAGAAAGGTTAACGAGTAAATGGTTTTCAGGAATTTTTCTTCAACATAAACACTAGGATCAACAGCTGGAGATGGCTGATATATATATACATATATATATATATATATATATATATATATATATATATATATATATATATATATATATAATAAAAAGGCTTAAACACTAATATTAGTGTTTAAGTCTTTTTATTATATCCTTACTCTCTCCTGGACATTGAGTTCTACCTGGATTCTGTCCTCTCGGAATTTTTTATTCAAAAATATACGTGTGTGTATATGCACCTGTGGATTTTGCATATATATGTATATTTACCACTAATATTATATATATATATATATATATATATATATATATATATATATATATATATATATATATATATATAAAAGTGAACATTGAAGTCAACACTTAGAGGAGACAGGCTGTTTCATGCTAGACGCAATCGTCAGGCCACGAGTGCTGTTTTTTTTCTCTGCTATTTATATATATATACGGGTCAGTGGTGCATTGTGGATGGTCTATTTTGCCGGTTATTTTGCCGGAAGTCGATTATTTGTTTATTTATTTATTTAGGTCAATTTATTTTACGTGTTTTTATTTATTTTTTTTTAATTTTTTATTTCTTATATTACATATTTATTTATATTTTAATCAGTGTTTTATAAACGTAGTAATTTACACACGCTCTATCTCTGATATTGATCACTTTATCCCATAAATATAGCACACCTTAAGAGTACATTTCTTCATATATATATATATATATATATATATATATATATATATACCTTGTATAACGACGAAATTGTACAAATCATGTAACAGCATCTAATTGTTCGATTAAGTTTTCAACCGTTGTATCTTAGAAATGATTAAAGATATTGGACTCTACTTTGAACAAATAGTTTTACAGGGATTCTTATGACAAATAGCATCAGGATGACTAAACATCCGATCTGAAAACCTGTAAAATCGTAATACAATTAGTTTAGTGGTTTTTCAGATATTAAATATTTCGAGGGATGGACAATTATGCTGTTACATCCCGTATATATATATATACATATATATATACATATATATATATATATATATATATATATATATATATATATATAGAGAGAGAGAGAGAGAGAGAGAGAGCGAGATTGAGAGAGAGACTGAGAGAGAGAAATAGACAGACAAATTTACGTATGCCTTGGGGTGTAACAAGAATGGTAATAGAATGTAACTTACACTGGGTAGACGCCCTCTATCTATCTATCTCTCTCTCTCTTTCTCTTTCTCTCTCTTTATATATATATATATATATATATATATATATATATAGAGAGAGAGAGAGAGAGAAAGCGTTTAAAACATACGTGTTTTGAACAAGTAAATATTCACACTCTTCCTATATCCATTATATATATATATATATATATATATATATATATATATTGAAACTGAGAGAGACAGAGACAGACAGACAGATTTACGTATGTGGTGTAACAACAATGAATTGCTATATGTGAATGTAAGCTAAACTGGGAAAACGATCTCTCTCTCTCTCTCTCTCTCTCTCTCTCTCTCTCTATATATATATATATATATATATATATATATATATATATATATATATATATATATATGTGTGTGTGTGTGTGTGTGTATCCATGTATATATATATATATATATATATATATATATATATATATAGATAGATAGATAGATAGATAGATAGAAAGAGTTCGTGTTTAAAACATACGTGTTTTGAACGAGTAAATATTCAGACACTTGCTATATCCATTATATACATAAGTTTTGGATAAGTTTTGTTTTTATGTCCATCGTCTTTGTCATGTTGAACTGATTATGTTAATTGCATTTTAATGAATATTGTCCTGATGAAGGTTTATTAAACCGAAACGTCAGACGTTGACATTTCATTCATATTAAAACAACTTAATTGCATTTAAGGATTTTTGTTTGTTTTTTCCAAATATTTTTCTCCATATATATATATATATATATATATATATATATATAGAGAGAGAGAGAGAGACAGACAGACAGACAGACAGACAGACAGACACACGGACAGGCAGATTTATGTATGCGTTTGGGCGTAACAAGAATGGTCGCCATATGTGAATGTAAATTACACTGGGTTGACGATATATATATATATATATATATATATATATATATATATATATATATATATATATATATATATATATATATATATATAGAAAGAGAAAGACAGACAGATTTACGTGTGCCTTGGTGTATAACAAGTATGGATTGCTATATGTCAATATAACTTCTACACTAGGTTGGCGCGTTTCATTTCCTTTTACTTAATTGTCATAACTAACAATGGTTATAGCAAGAGTGTGAATATTTACTCGTTTAAATCATGTATGTTTTAAACGCTAACTTTCATCGCCACACGGAATACCCAAGCGACTGTAAAATTGGCGTCTTCTTTCAAGAGATATAAACGAATCAAAACCAAGCGAAGACATTTATTGCAACTGATTGACGTGATTGATTGAGGCGATTGTGTGAAAATGATGATGGAAGAATAAGTGCTGGAGGAGGCGAGGGTCAGTGATCCAAGTGGAAGGAAGAGGTTGGCGATTGGCTGGCGTAAAAGTTCGATCGGTACAAGTCAAGGAGGCTAGCTCTGGTCTTGTGAGCTGCACTTTTGGCTCGAATGCATTCAACAACACCAAACAACAACAACACCAAACAACAACAACAACACCAAACAACAACAACGCGCGTTCCTTTATTTCAGAGTCCTTCGCCATTTCGTCGCTGAAGCGAATAATGTAAACTGATTGGGATCGCCCGGACGTAAAATGAAGCAAGAAATCGACATTCATCAAGAAGGAAAATGTCAAATTTTGTTTCTCTATTCACCTCGAAATTCACGGCACCGGAAGTACAAATACATTTCCCTGATAATAAAAGTACTTACCGTTCCTATATTAAATTTTTTTTTAAATATATCTCTAAAGTAAAATCATTGATAAAATAATTTCTAAATTAAACACAACGAAATTAACATACTAAACATTTCAATGTAAATCTATAGTAAATGTCATTGGTAATGTAAAATTCTATAGTAAATATCATTAACAATGTAATTCCGTAGTAAATAACATTGGCAATATTATTTCTCTAGTAAATTCCATTAGCGAAGTAATTGCTATAGTAAATGTCATTGGCAATGTAATATCTTAGTAAATAACATTGGCAATATTATTTCTATAGTAAATATCATTGGCAAATTAATTCCTATATTAAATGTCATTGGCAATGTAATATCTTTAGTAATTAACATTGGCAATATTTCTATAGGAAATACCATTGACAATGTAATTTGTATAGAAAATTTCATTGGCAATGTAATTTCTATAGTAAATGCCATTGGCAATGTAATTTCTATAGTAAAAATCATTGGTAATGTAATTTCTGTAGGAAATGTCATTGGCAATTTAATACTGTAGTAAATAACATTGTCAATGGAATACTATAGTAAATATGATTGGTGATATAATTATTTAATAAATATCATTGGCAATATAATACCTATAGTAAATATCATTTGTAATGTAAAACTATAGTAAATATCATTGACAATACAATTTCTATTGTAAATACCATTGGCAATGGAATTTCTATAGTAAATATTATTGGCAGTGTAATTCTATCGTAAATATCATTGGCAATGTAATTTCTATAGTAAATATCATTGGCAATATAAAAACTATAGTAAATATTATACTATAGTAAGTATGATTAGCAATGAAATTCCTATAATAAAATCATTGGCAATATAACATCTCTAGTAAAAAACATTGGTAATGTCATTCGTATATTGATTGATTCATTTTTTTAGGACTTATCTGACATTTACATGTTATTTAAAGCCAGAATATATTTTTAGATTGAAAGAATTTTGTAATCTCTATAGTAAAATTTATTATCAACGCAATTAGTAATGTAAAATTAATTGATAATGGATTTCCAATATTATAAATCATTGACAATGTAAATGCTACACTAAAAATCTCTGGTAATGTAACTGGTATATTAAAATCATTAGCAATGGATTTACTCTTGTAAAAATCATTAGCATCGTAATTCCGGCAAAAAAGCGGACTGTCAAAAGGGCGCTTTTCCCGAAAGCACCATTTTTATTTTAACTACCTATATGCTTCAGCAGAATTTATTGTTTTAAAAAGCGATGATTGGAATTGAAATGAAAACTAAACGAAAGTGGATTTACAATTTTTTTTATTCTTGTGATTTTACAATAAAATAATTTACATTATTTATTTATTGCATTTATTTCTTACAAGAAATATTTTTTTTTTATGTTTACAACATTCTAAAATCTAATACAATTTAAAACTAATACTATTTTTTATTCATAGATTTATAAAGATTTATTAAATTATTAAAATATGTGAAGCAACTACAATGATGCCTCGTTTATCGCGGTAAATTAGTTCCGAGACCGGCCGCGATAACTGAATTTCCGCAAAGTAAGGACGCCATATTTACAGTATTTATTTAACGTGTATTTGGACTTTTAAAACCCTCCCAGTACTGTTAACAACCCACCCATTACAGTACTCTATTAATAACAAGGACAACTGTTAAGCAATAACACTTTAGATTAAAAAAAAATTAAAATTGTTACTGTATTCAACACGAAAGAAGTTGAAGTAGAATTTGAATGATGATGGTGATTAATTTGCTGCGCAGTAGAAATGATGATGATGAAGCTGATGATGACTTTTACTGTGCAGCCGATAATTGTATTTTACGTCTCTTCAGACGGCGGTGACCTTTCTATTGCTATTTTACCCTTGTTTTGTTGTTCCTAGACCAAGAAATAATATTTATTATTAATATTAAATGGGTTTAATGAAAAAATTTAGGTGTTCATATATCACGATTAAAACTTTGAAAATTCTACTCCCATTTAGTTCATTCTATTTGCTTTTAAAGATGTCCATGTCCATTTTTTGCAATTCCGGTTATTCAAGAGTCTTTCGTGTTTCAATTTGTGTGTTGTTTTGGCTTTTTTTTATTCTTTTAGTTTCATTCTCAGATTTTAGTAGATATTTTACTGAATCTTTTATTGATCGTTATATAGTCGATCTGGTTTTTCGTTTCTACTCTAGGCTTGCCCATCTAGAATTTTCTAGAAACTCCGCGATATATTTTCCATACATATATTTTAAAAATCCGCGAAGTCATGAATCCGCCATAGTAGAACCGCGAATTAGCGAGGGATTACTGTATAAGGAAATCCTTATTATTTACCATTTTATAAAGTTTGAATCGATTGGCAATTAGCCGATGTTTTGCTGATTAATAAACAAATAGTGTTTATTGTATTTGTTGTTGATTCTTACGAACAGTGGAAATGTATCAATAGGATATTAGCAGAGATTCCTAGTTTAATGAAATCTGGAAAATAGTTTGAGCAAAGTAACTATAACCAATTTTTTTCTATCCTATGCCAGCCGCAATTTTGAAGAAAGCATTACCTCGAACCATCGCCATTGAGACACGCTGCAAGAGCCACTCTGTTTCGCGAGACTCATCCCTTAATCGAGACGCAATCGCGCCAATCCTCCAAAGGAACGCCATCGAACGAGGGCCAATAACCCCTGAAGTCTCCACTGCCACAGGAGTAAAAAAAAAAATCTATCAGCAAGAGAAGAATATTTAACTATTTTTTTCATCTCTGCGTCCCGAGCGACGGATCCTGTCTCAACCGCGTACCTGATCAAATTATCGACCGAAAATGTATCCGCACAGGTTGCATCCCAAATCAACGACTTCCCCATTTTAAAAGGGAAAATGGTAATGCCATCCGGCCGCTTTCCATCACCGCGGTCGAGGCCTACGGGTTCGATTTGGGAAGGGAACCTAGCTGCATCCAAACCTCTTTTGATGATGTCGTTAATGGCAGCATGCCGTGGAAAGCGGCCGGCACTACCACGACAGGAGAGAAGATGCATACCAAAATCATCGATGGAAACTCCACATCTGCATCTGTGACGCTCACATAATTTGAGTCCAAGATGGATCACGACTCAGATCCGAGTGCACTCATCATCTAGAAGGGTACCGGTAGATGAAGAGGGCACTGCGTTGAGCCAGGCGCCACTACTCGGTTGTGAAGCAGATAGTAGACAATCGAGGCGATGCTGATCCAGAGAGGCCCTCAAATTTGTAAAATGTATGAATTCTCTATAACAAGTGAAATATATTAATTCTCAAGAACAAGAAAAATGGATAAATTCAGTCATATATTTAGGTTTTATTAAAATATTAACCACCTCTTTTTAAAACAATGAAGAATAATGAAGCTAATTAAAATAATTGAGGTGTCATTAGAAAAACTATCCTTTTAACTTTTAGGGTGTTTCGCGGATACAAATGTCCAAGTTTGCCGAAATTTCTATATTAAAATTTAAGAATGTAATTTCTATAGTAAATATCATTGGCCATGCTTCTTTATGGTCTAAAGCATTTGTAACCCAAAAATTGTAATAGGAATCCTTGACAATGTAATTCCACTCGTAGATATAACAATGTAATTTATTTAGCAAAAATCATTGCCAAATCATTTTTATGATATAAAATCTTTGCGAGCCAAAAATTATAACAGAAACTAGAATTTTCACGGTTTTCTATTTGAATTTTCAGATGAATTTTAATTCTTCAGTTAATGATTGAATAAGCTGATGGCGAGTTCTACGACAATAAAATATCCGTAGAAATGCCCCTATCGCATCGTTAAATATTTAAGCTTAACAGCTTTAACAAAACTAGAAAGACCCGTAAAAATTTCATGGTTTTCCTATTTGAATTTTCGGATGAATCTTATTTCTTCAGTTAATGATTGAATAAGCTAATGGCGAGTTTTACGACAATAAAATATCCATAGAAATTTCCCTATTGCATTGTTAAATATTTGAGCTTAACAATCTTAACAAAATATCGCAATAACAATTATAAATATGAATGTTGGTCGCTATTTAAAGGACATTATTCAAAATAATGGTGAATAGTATAAACAAAACCAGTGCCAGTGAAAATTTGACCGTTTTCTTACTTGAAATTTCTGACGAATCTTAATTCTTCAGTTAACGATTGAATAAACTCATGATGTTGGTGGGTACAAAAGGATTTGAAATTAGCATGCCACCTCTCAGATCAGATTTCTAGTGGATATAGTCAATCTACTAGCAAGGAATTTTAATTCTTAAGTTGACTGAATAATCTCATGGCGAGCTCTACGACAATAAAATATCCATATAAATTCCCCCGTCGCATCGTTAAATATTTGACCTTAATATTTTCAACAAAATATTTCAATAACAATCATAATTATGAATGCTGGTCATTATTTTAAGAAGTAAGGGGGTACAAATTAAAAGATTTGAAATTATCATGCCACTTCTCAGAGCAGAGCACATATTCTGCTTGTACCTCCATTCTCGGACTTTTGGCTAAGATCAAAGTGTAGTATCTGTTCTCATCAGTTTCATCTGATTTCTCTCTCTCTCTCTCTCTCTCTCTCTCTCTCTCTCTCTCTCTCTCACCAATTCTAGCTTCCGTTCTTTCTTTGAGAAATAGTATAAAAGGAAAACACGGAGAAAGAACCGTGAGAAATTACACGATAAAGCCTATTTGAATTTTCTGATGAATCTTAATTCTTCAGCTAATGATTGAATAAGCATATGGCGAGTTCTACGATAATAAAATATCCGTAGAAATTCTCCTATTGTATCGTTAAATATTTGAGCTTAACACCTTTAACAAAATATTGCAATAACAAACATAAATATGAACGCTCGTCGTTATATAAGGCGGTACAAATAAAAAAAATTGAAATTAGCATGCCACCTCTTAGAGTAGATTTCTAATGGATATAGTCAACTTACTAGCAAGGGATTTTAATTCTTAAGTTGATTGATTAAGCTCATGGCGAGTTCTACGACAATAAAATATCCGTAGAAATTCCCCTATCGTATGGTTAAATATTTGAGCTTAACAACTTTAACAAAACTAAAAAGACTGCTAATAATTTCACGGTTTTCCTGCTTTAATTTTCTGATAAATCATAGTTCTTCAAATAATGATTGCTGGTTGTTATTTTAAGAAGTAAGGGGGTACAAATGGAAAGATTTGAAATTAGCATGCCACCTCAGAGAAGATTTCTAGTGGATATAGTTAGCCTACTAACAAGGAATTTTAATTCTTAAGTTGATTGAATAAGCTCATGGCAAATTCCATGACAATAAAAGATCCATAGAAATTCCCCTATCGTATCGTTAAATATTTGAGCTTAACAACCTTAACAAAACTAGAAAGACCTGTAATAATTTCATGGTTTCCCCATTTCAAATTTCTGATGAATCTTAATTCTTCAGTTAATGATTGAATAAGCTCATGGCGAATTCTACGATAATAAAATATCCGTAGAAATCTTCACGCACCGTCGTATCGTTAAATATTTGAGTTTAACAACTTTAACAAAATATTGTAATAACAATCATAGACATGAATGCTGTTCATTATTTTAAGAAGTAAGGGGGTAAAAATGAAAAGATTTGAAATAGTCAACTTTTTCCGTTTGACTGAAACTAAGGTTAAGCACTTCTATGTTTCCTTCTTCTTTTATTTCTTTCATTTTCGTACCGAAACCAAGTAGCGTCCCTGATATGATTTTTCCATCGTTCCACGTGATCAGAACGGAATAAGTTATTTATTTATTACGAATCACCAAGAGACTTTAAACTTCTTTCTTTCTTTGAGGAAGCATCTCTGATATGTCTTTTCTGGCCTTCATCCTGATCAAAATATAATCCATGATTTATTGGGTGTGTGCAGGACGTAAATTACTTGCTAACTAAGAAAGAGATATTCAAAATCATTGGCTATTAAGGAAGGTCGATGTTGTAAACCTGGTATTGCACTCAATTTGAAAGTTGGGGTTTGCCATGATAAATTATTTAAAGACATGTTTATGTTTATACATTCTTTTTATAGATACAAATCTTTAAGTAAATGCTCTGTTTATAATAAACAGTATTAACAACATTTGCCAGCCTGAAACAGAGTATTTACTTAAATATTTGTATCTATAAAAAGAATGTATAGACATAAAAATGTCTTAAAATAATTGTCGGACTTCGTCCATTTCATAATGTATGACACAAAATATTTTTATCCAAATCGTTACCGTTTTTTTAAGGAATGGGTTTAAAGATTCAATTTAGCTTCAAAGTCGTAGCGTTTGAATTTCATTCCGGTGGTCAGTGAACGCCTTATATCACAACTTTATAAAATTTATAATTTACCGAAGCTTTACAAATTTTATATGGACAAAATACATTGCACAAGCACCTTATTACCAAATCATTGTGCCGTCAAATAAGACCTTCATTTACTTCAAAGGGAAATTATACTGAACAATTTACCTAGATTATAATGTAATATGTTGTGGTAGTTTTAATGTGATTTCCAATAAACAAAACAAATTTCAAAAATTTTGTCTTATAGTTTGTGCTCAGCAGTATTATGGTGTGATATATATTTTTATCTATTATTTTTATTATTATCTAACAAATTATGTATATTCTTATTTACTGAGCAGCTTTTTTGTAATCTTTTACAATTATTTTAACTGTTTTTACTTATCAAATACAATAAAACAAATAGTATATTTTGCTTGTAGTGATTCATAATTAGAATTCTGGTTTGAATATATTTTCCATTCTATATATTTAATACAACCCATATTAACTATATTTGAATTTATTCTTGAAATAGTAAAATTTTGAAGTCAGTTTATGAGACAAAAATCTGCGGAACTTATATATTTCTGTACATTTTCTCAGAGAATCTTTAAAACCAGATGCCCCAAAACTGGTAAAATCTACAAGTCTATTTGTTGGTGTCAATACTTACAGCATCAAACCCCAGGTTTCAAATTGAGCGCCATGTTGATTTTCTGAAAGAAAGTGAAAAATCAACATGCCCTATTGGTCATGTAATTTCTGTTTTAAAGTACGTTTAGTTAGAACCTTTTAAAGCGTTTTAAAGTTCTTGTAAAATCGTTTATTTTATTACTATAATATTATTCTGTTCTCCTGACTTCTCTCCTGCCCACGAGATAACTTTAAATTAAATATTCGTAATGTCAAAAAGCCAATACTCCATCGACACTACCAATATTTTAATCAAAAACTCCTAAGGGTATTGGTCGAAGAAGGTTTGTGTCAGTAAAGGACTATGGCCTCTTTTCAGATTCTGTCAGTTGTTGGTGAGTCCCCAAAACTGACGGAATCAAGATGGCATCGTTGCCTGCGGTTATCACTGACCACCTGCAAAAGAATGCTCGCCCCTGCCACGTCCTTTTAGTGACTGGGAATAAATCACTTGACCAGTTGATTTTAAAACTGGCCGGCAGATGGGAAATTCTTTTCTATTTGGCAAATTCAGTCGCTCTTCGATCATTTCCCGCCCCCTTTTTTTTTTTCTACTCAGTTCATATGCACTTTTCTGCACGAAACTAGATTCGAAAAACATAAAAATCTACGTTTGCATATGTTAAATTTATTCTTGACAAAAAATACAATTACATTTTATTCAAGTATATTAGGTTGGTGCAAAAATAATGGGGGATATAATGTCGTTTTTTGACGTATTTTTTAACGTCAAAAAACGACATTATTACGTCATTATTTTTGCACCAACATAATATATACACCATTACATGCAATGGCATAGATAGATAGATAGATAGATAGATAGATAGATAGATAGATAGATAGATAGATAGATAATGAACAGGCTGTGATAGATAGATAAATAGATAGATAATTAACAGGCTGAGATAGTGATGTGGGTCCAAAGTCGGGACCACGGAAGGAAAACACGTAACACGGATTAGGGGTAAGAAAGATATGTTAAACAAAAAGGTTACAAAGATAGTGTAAGTGTAAGCGGAGCTTACTATGTGCTAGTGTCGAATATCGGTAGTCGTACGCGGCTGATACTACGGTATTAGAATACTCTATCTCCTCCTCTTCTTCTCTCTAGAGTGTTATGTTGCATACTTTATATAGTCCTGGAAGAGTCCATGTTGTAGGTAACAGATAGATAGATAGATAGATAGATAGATAGATAGATAGATAGATAGATAGATAGATAATGAACAGGCTGTGATAGATAGATAGATAGATAGATAGATAGATAGATAGATATCAACAGTTTGATATTGAGCAATTTAACTCATAAATATAGCATAACTTAAAACTATATTTTATGATACATATATATGTGTGTAAGTGTGTGTGTGTGTATGTGTGTGTTTTGAACAATAAAAAATATTCATAAACTAAAATTTTGCGACACACTGGATTGTGTATTAATATTTTTTATTTTATTATTTCAATTAGATTCCTCGACAGGTTTCGGCCAATATGGCCATCATCAGGAGAAAAAATTCCTGGTCATTAGTAGCAGTGAAAAACAGGAATGAATGGCTTTCTGAAAAAAAATGAAGTTTATCTGAAGTTTTCATTTGTTTTTATCGTTAATTTTGGTCAGTCCTTGTGATGGTCAAACGGTCTCATTTAAGTTGTTTAATTTCTTATTATATATATATATATATATATATATATATATATATATATATATATATATATATGTGTGTGTGTGTGTGTGTGTGAAAAGTGTGTGTATATAAATATAAATAGATATATATATATATATATGTATAATTATTTATATATTATATGCGCGGTACTTATTAGAAAGCGCTCAATATCAGAGATAGAGTTAACATATATGGTTGGATAGATGTGAGCTTGTGACCCTGGGTTTCACGCTTTAGCGATCGTCAGAAAGCGTGAAACCCAGGGTCACAAGCTCACATCTACCCAACCATATATATATATATATATATATATATATATATAGGATACGATGAATAAATTCTCGTCTGAATTACGCAAAAATGAAAATAGCACTGACATCTCATTTCAACAGATATATTTACTAAAATATATTTACTGAAAATATCTTGAAATACTAAAGAGCATATATATTGAATGAAATCGCCAAACACGGCTTCTAGGCGACTTCGGAATCTCCCTCATCTCTTCTGGACAGTCTCATTGTTTAAGTTAGTCAATGCTGCCATAATCTTTGCCTCCTGTTCATTTTTGGTCTTACAAGGAAATTTGTTCGTCTCTCGCTCAACTGCGCCCCACATACAGTAATTAAGAAGTTACGTGGCCAGATATAAGCCTTAATGCGATCGCAGAAATTGTCTGAGAGCCATGATTTGGTTCTCCTTCTTGTGTGGCATCGTGCAGGGTCCTGTTGCCAGATATAGTGTCTTCCAGAAGCCACCCTTTTGACCTAGGACAGCACTACCTCTTCGAGACTCTTGATTGTGGGGACCACACCAATAAATTCTGGAGTTCTTTTCTTCCGAGCTGTCGTACCTTTGTAATCATCATTAGACTGATTCAACTCTTTCCGAATCCTCTGAACAGTCCTCAGACTGACACACAAACACCCTGAAATCTTCGTATTGGAGCTTCCGGCGCGAATGCCAATGAGTACAACGTGCTGTTTCCAAATTTTTGGCGGATTGAATTGCGTCATGGTACTGTTTTTCTGGCAGACGGTGCCCAAATGACCTTACTATAGTGTGCAGTCGATAAAATCGAAAACAAAGAACACATATCAAGAACAATTTTAGGGGTAAGAATTATGTAAAAGTGGAGAAAATTTTCATTTAACGGTTTTTTATTTCACACGTTAAAAATTAGTTTCCAGATGAACGCAACAATTTTGTCTTAGAAAAAACAAGACCCAGATGATGATATTGTGCTAATGTCGAAAGTACTCGGAATCAAATTACTATGCATCAAGGGGTCATTTAATAAGGATACTAAGAAACTTGTCCGTAATTAAGAGAGGATCCTATTAAAAATAATTTAAAAAACTTATCTAAATTGTTTAATGAGACATGTCTTAATATATATATATATATATATATATATATATATATATATATATATGTGTGTGTGTGTGTGTGTGTGTGTGTGTGTGTAATCTTATAATACTTATCTGAAGAAGAAATATACATAGAAAACACTTTCTAAAACCTCCAAGGAATATAGTTTGACTGAGCACTTTCAAGGAATGTAGTTCGACTGAGAATTTTCAAGGAATGTAGTTCGACTGAGTACTTTCAAGGAATCTAGTTCGACTGAGAACTTTCAAGGAATGTAGTTCAACTGAGAACTTTCAAGGAATCTAGTTCGACTGAGTACTTTCAAGGAATGTAGTTCGACAGCACTTTCAAGGAATGTAGTTCGACTGAGCACTTTCAAGGAATGTAGTTCGACTGAGAACTTCCAAGGAATATAGTTCGACTGAGCACTTTCAAGGAATGTAGTTCGACTGAGAACTTTCAAGGAATGTAGTTCGACAGCACTTTCAAGGAATGTAGTTCGACTGAGCACTTTCAAGGAATGTAGTTCGACTGAGAACTTCCAAGGAATGTAGTTCGACTGAGCACTTTCAAGGAATGTAGTTCGACTGAGCACTTTCAAGGAATGTAGTTCGACTGCGAACTTTCCTTGGAAATAGAGATAGAGCAGCAAGATAGAGAGAGAGGGGGGTTGCAGAGTGGAAAATTATTTGTCACCCACAAGGATGAGGAGAGTAACTCTCTCTCTCTCTCTCCTTCTTCTTCTTCTTCTTCTTCTTCTTCTTCTTCTGTGTGTGTGTGTCTTTATTTCACTCACCTATTTTTTTTTCTTTTCTCTTTCAGAGAGCATTCGCCCTTACCGAAGTTTGTTCATCCGTATGCGAGAAGCACAACTTTCAACAATTCCTCTCAAAACTGTGACAAACACGACAGTCGAAGACTGCTGTCGTTACTGTGTTCAGGAAACGACATTTGAGTGCAAATCTTTTGACTACGACAATTTCGGTCGCAATTGCCGGCTTCACAATTATACACACACGGACTATGAAACGGTTTTAATGCCCAGACAGCAGGTTGATCACTATCGACGTAAGTAAATACATTTTTGCATTCGTTTTTTCACTCTTTGCTGTAATTTAATCTTACGCTGGGAGTTAATAAGAAAATTAATTAGCTCAGATCGAAATTCTTTTAATAAAATAAAAATGAAAAACCAAAAGCGTAAATGAAACTACCACATATTTTCTGAACGAAGCTTTCATCAACAAGCTTTCCATTACGTCCGTTGTTTACAAGAACAGAAAACAGAGAAGAGAAATATGATGAAATCTTTTAAAAATATTTTTGTTAATCTCATTGAAGTATTATAGCAGTAGATGCCCTAAACGATATAGAGGGCTTGCGGAAATATCACGATGAAACACCGGTTCTCGTACGATCATCTAAGTTAAGCAACGTTGAGCTTAGTCAGATCTTAGATGGGTTACCACTTCGGAATACCAGGTGCTGAAGTCGTGGATGCACGAGTGGTATAATGGATAAGTTTATGTTCACATACCCGTAACTATCCTTAGGGAAGGTATGAATCCACTTCCTCCCCCAGCTATGGGTTAATTAGTAAGAATTAAACCATTATTATCTCCGCCAAAAAATAAATAAATAAAATCGCGTACAAAATATTTAGATTTCGGTATTAAATAACCCATAAAGATGGTCATATGCAGCTAAACAAAATGGCCGAGAATACATATATGTAGTTGAAGGCAAACAATTGCGTTCAAAATAGATTTAGTTCAAGCCATAAAATTATGTTCAAAATATTTAGATTTCGGTATTAAATGACCCATAGAGGTGCTGATATGCCGCTAAACAAAATGACCAACAATACATATATCTAGTTGAAGGCATACAATTGCGTTCAAAATATATTTAGTTGAAGCTATAAAACTGTGTCCCAAATATTTAGATTTCGGCATTAAATAACCCATAGAGATGTTGATATACCGCTAACCAAAAATAACCGTCCAGCCAACCTAAGAGACTGACTAACGGTCACATGACGTTGAAACACCAGTACAATCACCGAAGTTAAGCAACGTCAAGCCTGGTCATTAGCAAGATGGGTGACCGCTTGGGAATACAAGGTGCTGTAAGCTTGGATGTGTGGGTGGTGTAATGTATAATGGCTCGGAATTATTAAATGGAGAGTCGATTTCTCGTACAATCACCGAAGTTAAGCAACGTTGAGCCTGGTCAGTACCTAGATGGGTGACCGCTTGGGAATACAAGATGCTGTAAGCTTGGATGTGCGGGTGGTGTAATGGATAATGCCTCGGAATTATTAAATGGAGAGTCGATTTCTCGTACAATCACCGAAGTTAAGCAACGTTGAGCCTGGTCAGTACCTAGATGGGTGACCGCTTGGGAATACAAGGTGCTGGAATCTTGGATGTGCGGGTGGTGTAATGGATAATGGCTCGGAATTATTAAATGGAGAGTCGATTTCTCGTACAATTACCGAAGTTAAGCAACGTCAAACCTGGTTAGTACTTAGATGGGTTACCGCTTGGGAATACCAGATGCCGTATGCTTGACTGTGTCTATAACACGTTGAAACACCGTAAATTAAGATCGCAAATGAAGCTCGCACGTTTAAAGTCAGAAAATACCGTAAACCAAAAGGATAAAAAATCTACATTGCAACTCATCAGAAGATGATTTACGGTCCTATCGTCTCGAAACGCCGATTCCCGTTCTAGCATATATATATATATATATATATATATATATATATATATATATATGAAGAAATATAGTTTTAAGGTGTGCCATATTTATGAGATAAAGTGATCAATATCAGAGATAAAAATAAATATAAAAGTGAACATTGAAGTCAACACTGAGAGACGACCGGCTGTTTCATGCAAGACGCAATCGTCAGGCAGCGAGGGTTGAGTTTCTTCTCGACTGTTTATATATACGGGTCAGTGGTGCATTTTGGGTAGTCCATTCTGGTGGTTATTTTGGCGGGAATGTACTGTCTATTTATTTATTTATTTGGGTTGATTTATTTTACATGATTTTATTTATTTTCATTTTTTATTTTATATAATTATTTATTATTTTCTGTTTTCGATGTTTTATTAACGTAGTAAATATTTGCGGTGGGGATTTGTTTAGGTCGCTTATTTAATAGCTTTTTTTGGTCTGAAAGATAATTAAAGCTATTTATTCGTCTAATTTTTGGATTGATTGCTCCAGTCTATTCTGTTATTTTGGCGGGAGACAGTTTTTAATTTGTATATTATTTTATTTATTTATTTGGATTATTTTTATTTGTTTTTATTTTTTATTTTTATTTGTTCTAACGGTTATTTTAGTGGAAGCGGTTAATTTGTTCATTTATTTTTTTATTTGAATTAATTTATTTTACTTGTTTTTTTTTCTTATTTGTTTACTTATTTTTTTTTTTTTTTTTTGTATATTTTTATTTACTCTTTCCGGTTTTCTATTTTTAAGTAGCGTAGTAATTTATTTATTTAATTTATTAATTTTATTTTGTTTATTTTTATCTATTCTTATCACTTTTCTATTTTGAGATAACGTAGTAAAAATTTATTTTCATGTCTGCATTTTGACATGAGCTCAGATCGTTTGTTTAGTAATTTATTTGGATCTGGGTAGGTATTAATAGCTATTATATATATATATATATATATATATATATATATATATATATATATATATATATATATAAATTTAAATTTATTTAAACAAAGTAACTAACAGTAACAAAAACAATATCGTGAAATCAAAAGAAAATGGTTGAATCCGTGCAACAGAGCAATAAAAACAATATCTCCACAGGTGACATTACTTGACGTAATTTTCAGTTAACAGTATGAAAATAGCGTTCACTAAATTCTTCCAGTTGCTAAGGACATTTTGTTTTTGTTATTATTAGTTACTTTGTTTAAATAAATTCATTTCGTTTTTTTACCATGAGAAAGTCCATATTGGACGAAACGTCTCGGCAACTACTACAGTTTTCCCGTTGTCATTTATATTTAAAAATATTGCCTTTTCTACAGGTTAACTCAGAGAAATTTTCATATATATATACTGATTGTAGAAATTAGATTCGACCGAGAATTTTTCAGCACCTCCTCGTACAATTAAAATTCTACACTGAACCACAGTTTGTATGTCTGAGAAACATTCTATTTATCACTGATTAGCCAAACTGGACAATGGGTTCAGATAAGAAACAAGCGTGTGTATCAAGTGACTTCTTCATATTCGGAACAAGAGTATAATTGGAAATGAAATATCTCTGAGCTAATTCGTACAACGATATTGCAGCAAATCGGGCGGCCATATTGTATGTGGACGTCACCACGGGCATGCGCACTGGGCGGTCGAGAAGATTACGCAGGCGATAAATCACTCTTTATATTGTAATCCGTCGAAAGCTATGTCTCCCTTGATCATGATGCGAAATAGTCGATGTAAAATTCGGCCTAACAGTGATTGATATGATCTGCTAGAGACAGAGAGGAATATGTGGGCGATGAGCGGGAATACAGGTCGATAGTGCAAAAGTTGGAGACCAAAGATTTTATATATTCTTTCAATTAGAAAAAAGAATACAAAAGAAAAATGAATACGGGTATGAACTCAGTTAAATTGGTTCATATATAGATGTCATATAGTTACATAATTATTGTATAAATAAAACCGATAAATATATATATATATATATATATGTGTGTGTGTGTGTGTGTGTGTGTGTGTGTGTGTGTGTGTGTGTGTGTGTGTGTGTATATATATATTATATGCGCGGTAATTATTAGAAAGCGCTCAATATCAGAGATAGAGCAAACACAGAGTTTGTCTGACGATCGCAAAAGCGTGAAACCCAGGGTCACAAACTCACATCAATCCAACCATATATATATATATATATGCGCGGTAATTATTAGAACGCGCTCAATATCAGAGATAGAGCTAACACAGAGTTTGTCTGACGACCGCAAAAGCGTGAAACCCAGGGTCACAAACTCACATCAATCCAACCATATATATATATATATATATATATATATATATATATATATATATATATATATTGTATATTTAGGCAGAAATCCTTCATTTATGCATGTTTCATTAAAAAATGACAGACAAGGTACTACGGTTAAGGTTTTTATTTAAGTTTTCTTGTGTTCGCACTCGCTCTCTTTTTCACAATTATTTTCACGGTAAATGCTCCGATGAGCTGCTTTCGCTGGTTCCCAGACTTCATGAATTTAAGCGTTCAAATAGGCTGGCATCTCGCTCTCACCTTTTCAGTGTAGAAAATGTTAAATATAGCCGTCTCTTCTACTCCAATAACTCGCACTTCTGTTTCCCTGATAGCTATAATCTCCAACTATTTAAATGTGACGTCAATCGACGTCTCCAGATGCCCTGATCTATCCCCTAACCTTCTCTTCATCCTTTCCTCTATCACTCCTATTGGCTCTAGCTCCAACTCTCTGTAACCCCTTGCGTGCTTGTGGCTTATATATGCAAGCCTATTTCGCTGTGGCTAGATGTTCTATTGCTTCAAGGTGAGATCGAAACGCGATCGATCTGGCATAATTCAGAGACTTTTCCCCCTAAGTTATCTGGAACCTTTTAACGTATTATATACGTGATGTATGTAAACGCCAAATCAGCAGCCAGTGCGCTCAATTAATATGAAGAGCTGTGCGTTATATATATATATATATATATATATATATATATATATATATATATATATATATATATATATATATATATATATAAAATTCTGTGACTTCCGTTAGTCCATCTGTCACACCCTTTAAAATGGCCATACATCTACCAGTCAAAACGAAATTTTGAAGAGAAGTGCAAACAGATAAAGGGGTACAAAGTACAGTTGGTTTTAATAAAGGGTTCAAACTAACAGGGTTTAAACCGACAGGGTTCATACCCGCGCCTCTACATAATGTAGAATAAACGGATCAAGCAATGATATTTCCTACAAAAATTCGCAGATTCGAACCCTGCCAAGGACAAAAATCTTTCCCTAGTCCCCACGACCACTGTCACACTGGCGACAATATCACATCGACCCCCGTCTTTTTTAGTGCAATGAGGAAGGGCTTGAATCCTCGCAACCGGGCGCTTTATCCCATCTAAAATAAGAACGACAATTTGCTCTATTTCTAAAATATAAATGTATTGTTGATTTGTGTTTGTGGGTTCACTATTTGCCCATAGCTGGGACGCCAACAGGTACTACTACCCCGGGTCAGAGTGGACCTTGGAACAACAGTAGTTAAGAGATGAGGAGCAGATTGGAATTTTTCGGTGAGTTCGCTGTGTTAGACTCTTTGAGTTGGAATTTTTAGACCCAATTTTATTTTGCCCATTGTTCTTGTGATCTCCGTTTTCTTTGTTTTTTCTGCCTTTTCGATTTGAACTTTTAAACCGCATTTTTTCTTTTTGATATTCACTAACAGATTCAATTCTGTATATTATATCCGATTACATCCATTAAAACCAAAATTATTTATGAATTATTCATTAAGTGAACTTCTCCTAGGTAATCACCTACGCCCCCAAAAGAGTTTGAAATGTTTTCTTATCCTTCCCGATTATGGCGACCAATTGCAAAATTTACCTCCTCAGTAAAATCCGTTGATTTTCTTCACGAGCAAAGTGTTGGTTGTTTGATCGTGTTTAGCCGCAAATGAATCACTATGTCTGCTTTTCTATTTGATGGTTCTAATCTCAGACTTTCTTCAGTAAGTATCTCAACATTCAGTGACCTTCTCAGAATTTTGAGCTGAACACTTTCTTGAATACATATCAACTCTTGCTGGAAACCTCGACGTGGTGTAATAGTTAGCAAAATTTACTGCCGAAATCTAAATGTTTTGTACGTAATTTTATACTTTCAACTACAGATATTTTCTACAATATTTTTATACTTTAACGTTAAAGGTATGCTTTGTTTTAGATGTATACTTTGTAGATCATAAAATATATTGGTGGTAATTTTATTATAAAATGTATTTTTATATTTTTTTTATTGTTGCATGGATTGCCATTTTGCTATAAATATCAAGTGTTCGTTATTTTACTAAAAGATTCAATTTTTCGATTACATCCAGTAAAACCAAAATTATTTATTCACATTAAACGTCTCAATTCATTTTCGAATAAGGTTGGTTGATTTTGTTTAGCGGCATATCAACATCTTTATGGGTTATTTAATACCAAAATCTAAATATTTTTAAAAAGATTTATGGATTCACCTCAATGTTTTTTTTTTGGGGGGGGGGGGGGGGGTTGTTATTAATTCTGTCACATTTATGTGTTTGGAATAAATACCCCGTTGTTTTTAAGCAGTGGGTGCTACGTCTATCGTTCTGCACACTCGAGTAATCTTAATAAAAGGTTCAAGCCGACAGAGTTCAAACGTGCACCTCTGCCCTATGTAGGAGAAACGGATCAAACGATGATATTTCTTACAAAACAAATGATTTGAAATCAATCATCATTTTCTTACAAAAAATGTTACACGCTGCAAGGTGTGGGTAATTCGGCTAGTATAGATATAAAAGTGGACACTGAGATCAAGGCTCAGTGACGAAAGTCTGCTTCATGCTCAAACTCAATCTTCAGGCCATGTATGAGACAAACCTTCAGACCTGAGTTTTACCACAATGTCTACTTTTCTACATATACACACACACGCATGCATGCACACACATATTGACACATACAGACACAGAGACACACACAAGTACACACACACACGTACACACACACACACATATATATATATATATATGTATTAAAATGATTAGGAGGAACAGTAAGTTTTATAATCTGATGTTCTTATTAAATTATTTGTATTTTTAAAAAACAGTGCTCAACACAATTCTTTAGAGCATAAACATTAGTAAATTTATAATATATATACAATTAGTAGCAATTATAATGTATATATATATATATATATATATATATATATACAATTAGTAATATATATATATATATATATATATCTTGTTCGTTAAGTTTTTTGTATTCTCATATACTTGTATCTTGATTGGTCATTCCAGCTTATGTAACAGCGTTTCCCCTAGCAAGGGGTGTTTGATTGATTTGAATGTTTTAAAAACCTACTACTATATTTTAACAACCATCACTTGATAAGACACTAGAAGTGTTTAAACAAAATGGTTATTTTTGTAGTGGATTTATAACATATTTATGTTATAATTTTCGAATAAATTGTGTGTGTATATATATATATATATATATATATATATATATATATATATATATATATATATATATATATATATATTTTCAAGCAAGCTTGGTTAAATAATTTAAACGTATTATGTCTATTTATTTTAGTTTTAATTCTTTCAATTTCTTTTAATTTCTTGGTGACTGTAGAAAATTGATTAAGAAATATTCTGAATTTTATTAAACTCACCAATTGTCTCAACCTACCCTGATGATGACTTAAAGTGAAAAACTTGAACCATATTTCTTGTACTTTTCTTCCAAAATGAACTTTGGACAATTTCTGATGGAATTTCCTCCTTGCCTGAGGATTAATTATAATTTGAAAAAGCCAATCAGTAAAATTAATAGACACAAAATGTTGTTTTTAATAATATTTGCTTTAAAGAACATTTGCTCCCTAAATGCACAGAATATATATAATTTAGATGTATTATGTCTATTTATTTTAGTTTTGAATCTTTTCAAGTCCACAAATTAATTTCTTGGTGGCTGCAGAAAATTAAGAAAAATTCTAAATTTTCTTTCAAATAATTTTTCTTTTCCTAAATACTTTCAATTTCATCTGAGACCATCTTCTGGGATTGCATATTTATGGATGTGTTATGTGTTAACACCTTAAATCCAAATTTTTTTTTTATCTCTATGCAAGGGAGGTAACTTATGTGATTTTATTTTAAAAAAATTTTTTTTTAATTTAGTATTTTTTTTATATAACACTGCCACTACAATCATTGAAGAACTTTGTTGCTATTCTCATAGTTGACTTTATTTTTAGCTGCAATTCCTTTATAGAAAGGGCTTCTAGAATTTAAAGTTTTTACTTATTATTATCTTGATGAAGCACTGACATATTTTTGCCCAATTTTCATCAAAATTGTGAAAATTTGGGAATTTTTCTTAAACAGTTTTCTACAGCCACTAAGAAATTAATTTTTGGACTTGAAAGGATTAAAACTAAAATAAATAGGCATAATACATGTAAATTATTTAACCCAACCTGCTTGAATGATTGATATATATATATATATATATATATATATATATAAAAAAAAAAAAAAAAATAAAAAAACACAGTTCTTACACAGAAATAGACATAATACGACAAATTGACCATGGTGAGATTCGAACCCGGGTCTCATGGTCAGAATGCGAACATTGTAACCACTTGGTCACATTCCCCACAAATGGACTCCCTTTTCTTAAACAGTTTTCTGCAGCCACTAAGAAATTAATATACGGAGCTACTCTCTACACATACACATATATTAGGTTGGTGCAAAAATAATGACGTAATAATGTCGTTTTTTGACGTTAAAAATACGTCAAAAAACGACATTATTACGTCATTATTTTTGCACCAACCTAATATTTTAACCACATGAATATGGTCTCAAATGAGATTAAAAGTACTTGGAAAAATACAAATTATTTGAAAAAAAATTTGGGTATTTTTCTTTAAATTTTTCCACAGACACCAGAAATTAAATTTGTGGACTTGAAAAGACCAAATCAAAAATATATACACATAATTCATCTAAATTATTTAACCAAACCTGCTTGAATGAATATCAATGATTTAAAATCAATCACCATTTTCTTACAAAAAAAAATGTCTTACACGTAGCAAGACGTGGGTAATTCGTCTCATAGTTAATAAGTATTTTTCTCGAAACGATTGATATCCGATAGGGAAAATTTACTTTGAAGTTCTGTGTGCAATTTTATATAAATTCGATCTTGTCCAAAAGCCAAACTTTGCATCTTCAACTCAAAAGTCGTTACATTAACGGATTCGTGCCTACGCTTGTATTTCTTTGAATACATCATCCTCAACCCATCACTGAAGGATTTTGTTTTTACTCAATATTCAGTAGATAGCTTTAGGGGTTGCAGTTAAAATAGTATGATGAATGAATTGTGTAATATAAATGAAAGAACTGGTAGTTTATCGCTGACCCCTTTTATAGACGCCTGCTCCTCGCAGATATGTGTTTCTTGACCACATACAGAGTCAACCTATGGTTTATACAGTAGTCTAAGAAAAGTTTTTAGCCAGGAGAAATAAACTAGATCTAATTTCAAAATTTAATTACGTAATCCCTACTCAACATAAATAAACAGTATTTGGAAATAGTATGGATTAGGTTCTCCATTTACTAGTTTCATTTCTTGTATTCGATTTTTCATTGATTTGATCAAGTTATCAACAATTATCTGATCTATATTTTGCCACTCCTTTAGCAATGTTTCTTTAAGGGTTGCCACTGACGTGATTTTGGTTGCTCGCTCTCGAAGTCTTCGGTGAAGGTTCCCCCAAACGTGCTCTATTGGATCCATGTCAGGATTTTGGGCTAATCATTCGCAGTGACTCGATTCCTTGCGATTTCTTCCAGGCCTTTGCTACTTTGCTCGTATGACATGGCCTCCATCTTCTTGAAAAAGGTAGACATTCTTGTCAATCTGATTGGTTTCAAATAGTCCTTTCTCTAATATTCGACAGTATTTTGAACCATTCAACCGCTCGTCAATATTCCCATCCAAACCAGACTGCGCCGCCCACCATTACTCCAATCCCTCGATGTTTCACGGTCGCCTGCAGACATTCAATGTTCCAAGTCTCATTCTGATTTCTCCAAACATTAACCTCGAATTCAAATACTGGCAGAAATTACTTTCATCTGTCCAAATTACAGACTGCCAAAATTCATAATCTTTGCTCTCGAATTCTCTCGCCTGTTCCTGTTAACCTCTGAAAACAAGGGCTTCTTTCTTGCAACTTTGATAGCCTAGCTCTTTCAAAGTCTTTCTCACCGCATATGGTGACATTTCCATGCTGTTGGCGACATTTTAACGCCCTGACAACGGCTTCTCATGACTTCCCTCTTCAGCGTCCTTTTCGTTCACTCAGACACATTGCTTCGTCTTCCACACGACAATGGCCTTCTTCATTAAAATTCTTAACAATATTATTAACCGTTTGATGATTAACCTGGAAAAAACTAACAATTTCTCTATTTGATTTGCCACACTGATGCCATCCTATTATTTGCCCTCGTTTAAATTCACCAATTTCCTTACTTCCGCAAACTTTCATTCCCAAATATGTCAACTATCGTTCATAGATTAGATTAGCTTGATACTAAAAAGGTATTGTCTGAAAAAAAAAAAGAAAATACGTTATTACACAAGCCAAAACTGCTGTAATTAAGGGTGGCTAAAAACTTATCATAGCCCACTGTAGTCCAACTCAATTTCAGTAGCTGTTATCGCTCTTTCCAGTATTGATAGAGGTTTCCTTCCTAGCCTTTTGTCTAAAGTAGTGTGGAACGTTAACAACAGAATAACATGTAAGAGTTTTCAGTTTTTAGCAGTTTTCCCAAACATAGATGGCCTCGTATCACTGCAGTCAGTCTTGGCTTCCAATACACGTTCAAAATTCCCCAAAAGCTTACCTGGATCGACAAGCACCTGATGAAGGCCAGGAAGTAAAAACGCCGAAAGGATGTGATAGCGGCGACGATAAAGAAAATGACGCATATGCAAATAACCATGATTCCCCATTCATTTCCTTCATCCATAATACGCACCTCTCAAATTGTTCTGAAAGTGGGCGAAAATGCTTCTACTTGCGCATAATACGCGCCCCCTTTTTGGTAATCAAACCCTATAAATTGTACCGCTCCAATTTCATTACAGCCATCGTCCCCTACTCCTATTTTAAAAAAAGTAGTTTTAAACATAGAATAATATTATTCTAATTTAGTTTTATGATGATTCTTATTTTACGGAAGATTTTTTTGTCGCTGTTCATCCCTGATTTACCGTAATTCCCCATGTATAATATGCCTTAATCCATAATACGCACCCCTAAAATTGTGCTGAAAGTGTGTGGAAATGCTTCAACTCACGCATAATACGCACCCTTTGTTTGGTAATCAAAGCCTATAAATTCTACCTCCCCAATTTCATTACGGCCAGCGTTTCTTACTCTTATTTTTAAAAAAATGGTTTTAAACATAGAATAATATTATTTTAACTATATAATTAAATAATTCTTATTTTATTTTACATTTGTAAGTATTGTTAGGTACATATGATTGTATTTGATATCCTTCTGGGGTTGCAATTGCTGAATGTTAGTGTCAAATTGTCGTATGTTTGTGGTGAGTAGTCATTTTGCAACTGAAATCGACTTATGAAACAGAAAGTTTTTGAAAAAATTTTGTAGCTGAGCATAATACGCACCCCTAATTTGGCTTATTTTTTAGAAAAAATGCGTATTATACATAGGGAATTACGGTAAGACAGAGAGTTTTACAAATAACAAAAATAGCCTATAAGACCAGAAGAATATAATTTACTTATGGATTTTATCTGACTAGACGGTGGATAGGAAGGGATGGTTACGGTGCAATTGTTGACTAGAGCTACAATGGATAGGAAGCTGTGGAGAGGCATGATCACCCGAACCGAGGCAGGACATGAATGAATAACCTCTGTCTTGTACAGAGATACAACTGAAATCTTCCCTCCCGAAAACACATATTAGATCGAACAAATAAATGCTGATTTTCTAAGAGTCCCGTAGATGTGGCACAAGTCTGGGGCCCCTAGTGAGGATCGTAATCACTACTCAGTCGTAAGTGATCTAGCGAGACAAACTCTCTAGATCAATTACGACTGAGCCATTATAATTACGGCCTTGTGCCACATCTAAGTTACGCTTTAAAAAAATCTAAGTACCTCTACATGATGTAATGCTTAACGCGCTTGTCTCAATTAAGATTGAGTAGTCAGTATCATCTCTCAGTTGCGTCTCTGTTTTTGAACAGAGTGCGCTCTCTGTCAAAGGACTGAGGGGCAACTGATGAAAAATAATACTGAAGAGGTACTCAGCTCTGGGGAACAGCTCCCCGAGGCAACGCCCTCCCATTGCACCAGAGGGAGGGATCGTAATCACTATAAATCATTTTGAAAATCAGTCGCTGTCCTCGGTGCGATCACTGATCTCTCCCTCTGGTGCAATGGGAGGGCGTAGCCTCGGGGAGCTGTTCCCCAGAGCTGGGTAACTCTTCAGTATTATTACAGCCATTCATTATTTTTAATAATCTTACGTAAACTAAAATATATTGCATGAGCAATCTCTTATGTTATCTCTAACCGTAGCTGTTTCAGTAAGTTCTCCAGCTAAAGAAATGCAGGATTTGTAATTACAATGAACTCCCGTCTATTTGCCTTTCAGCATTCGCGGCTTCACACATCCGCGGATTTTACTTTAGAACATATGTACTTGAAGGCACCTATAGAGGATCAGACTGACTATTCAATCGTGATATTTACTCTGTCGCCCCACTTAGACGAGATGTGACACAAAGTCTTTTTTTAGGTGGGGCCCCGAGCGCGTACAGGAACAAAAATTCCCCTCAGTCCCCGCAACCGTCGGTTGTGCTGGCCTCGGTGCAAGCACCGATCCTTCCCTCTGGTGCAATGGGAGGGCGTGGTCTCGGGCAGCTGTACCCCAGGGCTGGGCACCTCTTCAGTATTATTTTCCTCAGCTGCCTCTCTGTCCTTTGACAGAGAAGCCCTGAGCGTACTCTGTTCAAAGACAGAGACGCGACTGAGAGATGATACTGACTTGCATTACATCATGTAGATGTACTCAAATTTTTTTAAAGCGTAACTTACACGTGGCACAAGGCCGAAAGTACAGAGCGCCAGTGAGGATTGAACTCACTACTCAGTAGTAATCGGTCAAGTATAATACAGTATAGCTGGCCACCTGTATTCAAGGATACCTATCTACTAGCCAATCCCTATTGCAAATGCTTGCAGAGGCGCATTTTTGTTTGCAAATACGCTGAGAAGACCTTAGTTACAGTTTATCTAGCGTGATTAACAATTTGAACATCTACATAGCTATCGACGGCACCTCCAGTCTGATAACGCCAGGAAGTCTCCTTCCTAACAAATCGACCATGGTGAAATTCGAACGCGGTTCTCATTGTTAGAATACAAATGTTCTAACCATTCGGACATGTGCCCATATCAGACAAGCTGGCTAACAACTAACAGCACGTTGAAGTGCCCTCGATCAACTGAATGTCATGTAAAACCTATTTAACATTTGCTTTGAAGCCAATACAAGAAATATATTCAGAAGAACGCATTTTCCTTTGAATGTTCTGCGATATTTTCGTCTTGCTTGAATAAACTTAAGTTTGAAAATACAAACTTCTTTGAAGAACCAGAACTTTCAAATATGTCAACAGACGCAGCCATTCATTTTTTTTTTTGAACACTCTTACGTAAACTAAAATATATTGCATGAGGAATCGCTCATGTTGTCTCTAACCGCACCTGTTTCAGTAAGTTCTCCAGCTAAAAAAAAATGCAGGATTTCTAATTACAGTGAAACCCCGCCTATTCGCGTTTCAGCAGTCGCGGCTTCACACATCCGCGGATTTTTCTTTAGAACATATGTACTTGTTATTTGCGGAAACCCCGAATATTCGTGCGTTTTTCTGAAGAACATATGTACAAATTATTCGCAGAGAACTCCCTCGATTCACGTATTTTTTCGATAGTACATATTTAAAATATTCTTGTATTATTTATGGATAGCGGCTCGGATTGAGGAATCAGAGAGCCGAGTTCGAATTCCAGTCGAATCCATTACATTCACTTACGTGCTAATACCCTTGGGAAAGGTATGAATCCTCTTCTTCTCCCCTGATTTATTTATTAACACAAACAAAACAATTTATTATAATTTATGATAAAAAGGAGGCACTGTGGAGTAATGGATATCGGCTTGGATTGAGGAATCAGAGAGAACCGAGTTCGAATTCCAGTCAAATCCATTATATTCATTTACGTGCTAATACCCTTGGGAAAGGTATGAATCCACTTCTTCTCCCCGCCTAGCTATGTCAGACCGGGTTTTATAGCCTCGTCAGTAATGTATCTTTCGAGGCTATTGAAAGATACATGATCGCCTAAGCAATTAAGTTGTTATTTTTTTTTTTTTGCGCTTCCTTACTGACTAAAACATTCTTTTACAAGTACAGTGAACCCCGGCATATTCGCGTTTCAGCATTCGCGGCTCCACACATCCGCGGATTTTCTTTAGAACATATGTACTTGTTATTCGCGGAAACCCTAAATATTTACATGTTTTTCTGAAGAACATACATACAAATTATTTGCTGAGAACTCGATTCGCGTATCTTTTCGATAGAACATATTTAAAATATTCTTGTATTATTTTCCCGTTATTTAAGTGACTTAAAACATATAACAGTCTATTTTTATGGTAAAAATTGTATATCTTCATTGTAAAAAAAAATGCAGACATGCGTAGTACTTGGGCTTTGTTCTTGTTAGGGACTGCGGCTGGGGTCTTAAAAGTGGATTATACTAATTCTGGGGCCTCATCACAGTTTTGTTTTAAGAAAATGCTTTAAACTTTATATTTTATGCCTTGTTACACATATTTTATACAGTATTTTCAATGGTTGTATCGATCTATGAGTAATTATTAGGTTGGTGCAAAAATAATGACGTAATAATGTCGTTTTTTGACGTTAAAAAATACGTCAAAAAACGACATTATTACGTCATTATTTTTGCACCAACCTAATAAAACCAGTTATTGTACGTATGAAAGAAAATTTACACTAAGTGTATTGTCACCAATACTATTTTTCAAAAATGTTTTTAAACGAGCTTAAAATGTTTCTAAAGGGTTTAGGATGAAATTTTAAAGCATATAGGGTTTTAAAAATTAAAGCACTTTGGGTGCGGGTTATAATTATTCACAGATTCTAACTATTCGCGACCGATTCTAGTCCCTAACCCCTGCGAATACGGTGGATTCACTGTATTTACAAGCGGAATATCTTCATCCTTGATATTATTACAACATTTCAGCTGTTATATCTTCCACCTTTCATCAATAGTATAATGATCCAGATAATCTTCAGGGAATATTGAACTAAACACTTTATTTAATCTATGACGAGGGGAGATTAAGGGTTAGCTCAGTGATTATGTTTTCTTTGGTTTTGAGAGTATTAAATACAAACTATTTAATAATATATCGATATAAATATTTTATATTTAAATCATATTTAAAATATTATTATCCAAACTATTGTTCTCATATTTGCCATTAAAACGTTTCGGCCTTCATCAGGTGTAACCTGCTGAAAATTTCAACTGAATCCTTTATTTAATCTACAAAGGTAGGCTCTGCTCATTCAGATTCAATGCTTGCTTGATGATGACGAAACACGATTTGCCTGGCTTTGTAGGTATTAAAACGTTACACGATAATTATCTTATTCTTATATATAAAGTACATGTGTGTTCAAGCAACTCTTCCGCTCTCACTGGTCCGATTTTAAAAATCCGAGAAAAGTTAGGCGCAGGGAATGATTTTCGTTGAGCTCAGATTCAGGGTTGCCAGATTATGCGAGGTTAAAAATATATATTAATATATTATACTAGCCATTATCGTGACTTTCATGTTTCAAAGGCAGTAACTCTTATTTTCCTTTTGTATCCAAAAATGCACCTAGCTAAATAATTTAAGCGAGCTAAACTTTTAAGCTAGTTCAAAAACCGCCATATCGGGCGGCATTTAGGCTAGCTCCCGTGGAGAACTCTTGGTGCGGTCATTATCACAATAACTAGGGAGGAGAAGATGCGATAGGCATCAATAAACTACAGAAGAACTCAAAATTGATCCCTGCATTTAAGTATTGAATCAAAGCTTAAGCTTACCTTTTAAAAGTTCAACGATAATTCTTCTGCTGTCACTTAATTTAAAGACGATTTGATGTACGTAGGTCCTTATTTTCCGTACAAACAATTATTTTTGTTTCATGGCCGACAGAACAGGGGACAATTTATAAGATGAAATTAATATAGTGTAAAGATGGGAAAATAGAAATTAGAATTAGTTACACATTCAACATTTGAAGAGTGAGGAAAACATAATACCTAATGAAGTAAAACCTATATTAGGGAATATAATATATTAATATAATTAAGTAATTGCTTGAACATGCTTCTAATGCTCTGGAGTGAGCGGCTTGGAGATAGTAGTCGTAGCTCGGAGAGGCACAGTCCTATGTGTAAAAGAGAAACTCGAAATTCAATCACGGAATTTGTGAACGATCGACGCTATATTGAGTCTAATTCGCTACCGCTTCGTCACCGGGAACACTTGGTACAGTTGGTATGGCGTTGGCCTCCGGTAGTAACTGTTCGGGTTTCAATTCTCGGTAATGGATGCGCACTGCTGTTGAGTTCCAAATAAAGTACGAAGCGGCCGTCCAGTGCTTTCTGCATCTTGTTAATGTTTCTTCTAGACTCGATGAATTGCTTAATTATAATTAATTCTCTCAATATATTTTTAACCTCACATAATCTGGCAACACTGAATCTAAGTTCAATGAAAACATAATATGTCCCCTGTTCTCTTACCTATGAAATAAGAATAATTGCTTGTACGGAAAATAATAATAATAATGGACTACACAATACACAAAGACAGAACAATTAAAGCTAATTGCTCAGATATTATTACGAGAAAACACAAACAAAAATTGCCTCCTTATTGATATGGCAGTCCCTGCAGACTGCAATGTATCTTTGAAGATCGTCAAAATGCTATCAAAATACAAGGACTTGAAAATCGAAATCGCAAAACCGTGGCACATGAGAATATCAATAATCCGGATTTATTGCAAAAGATTCCAATAGTCTCATTGAAGAGATTCCTAGTAACCCATGCCTTAGAGAAATACAATTTTTAGGTCTCTTGGCGGGTCCCGTAAAGAAATGGGTACGCAATATAAATCAAAGGAAATAAAACAACAACAACAATAATAATAATAATAATAATAATAATAATAATAATAATAATGAATTCCTGGTGGCCCATGCCTTAAAGAGACTCATTGAAGGAAATAAAGAAATACAATTTTTTTTTCTCACGAATACAGCCCACACTTTACGAAGGGCTTTATCTATGTAAAATATTTGTTTTTTGTTTTTTTTTGTTTTTGTTTTTTGGCATTTCCGACCTTAGGTCTCTCGATGGGACCCGGAAAGAAATGACTATACGCCAGAAATCAAAGGAAATAATAATAATAATAATAATAATAATAATAATAATAATAATGATAATAATAATAATAATAATAAATAATAATAAATCATAATAATAAATCATCTCTTTGAGTGAATATTCTAAAACATATCTTTCAGCGGCAAGTAGGTTGAGAGATGACCGGAAAAGTATAACTTTTATTCCCTTGCTCCTACCACGCTGTTTAATGAATTCTTCGATATTCCCCCTACCAATCTGTAGTATAAGTCCAGCCTACCCCATAAAATTTGATAAGTATCTGTCGTTGGCGACGGAAAATTGAACATTTGTGGAGAGTCACTTGTGCCATGCTCCGAAGTTGTAAGAAATGGTAAATGTAGCATCTTTGAATGATACTTTTCCTTTAGTTTGATATGATTGTAAATCCTAATGTCTCAAGTTAATCCCAGACCTTAAGCGGACACCCGTGTCCATTTTTTTTTTTTTTTTAATTATCCCACTTGGAGGTGTCTCTCGGACTTATACTAAGTTAAAACTTAGTATTATCTACCCAACTGAATACCATACACTGTTATGAACTTTTAACTTCGATATATTAATAAACCCACTATCTCAAATCTGGTCTTGCTCTTGGACCTTCTTCAAGTCTCGTTCTAAAGCTGGTAATCTGAACAAAATTACCCCTTGGCGGTCAAGGTTAAAACGCATCTCTACCAATTTCAATGAATACGAAAAATATCTCATACCGGATCGGCCGTCAACCGGGACAACAAGGGCCGCGTCCCTCAGAGAGGAACCAGTCTGAGGTCGAAAAGTCTGTCACTGGAACAAACTCTTCCACACATGAAGAGACACTAGGTCACCAAACCCGGATTATCGCCAACCTTGGACCAAGTGTCTCAATGCCAAATCGACTAGTAAAAATGAAACGAACGAAATGGAGCCGCGAAGAGTATCGACAAGTTATGACATCCTTCTTCACTGCACTCGAAAACCCAGCAAAGAACACCACCAATCAAACATACCAAATATGGAGAAATATGGTGGGAAATGATATAAGACCTAACCTCAATCCAAACATGCTTGCCAATGTCCGCAGAGATATCATGCGAAACAACAGACTCTCAAAGGCAGAAATAGATAATATAAAATTAGATATAAGGCAAAATACTATGACCCATCACTCAAACTCTGTTGAGACGAATGTTGAAATAAAGAATGCGACAGAGGATGAGTTGGACGCTAAAGCGAATGAAATACGAAATCATCTCCCAGGAAATGAAACCGAAGATTCTGCCTTAGAGACAACCTCTAGTTCTCCAGAAATTGTCACTGAAGATGACTCCAGGTACATTAATTTAGAATTCCTTGAAAACCACGAAGCTGAAATCACCGAAGCGAAAAATGACGTCATCCAAGTACTCAGCAGAGTAACTTTCATACAATTGTCAGAGAGAGACCAGCTCCCGAAAATCCATATGACAAATCCCAACAAGCACATCGTGAAAATATACAATGCTGCACTGGAAACACTGTTAACAGATAAACCACCGGGAAACATAACAGAAGTTAACAACGTCATATACGCAACAGCTCTAGCAGCGACCCGGAAGCTTGGTGTCAAGACAATAAATAGAATTAACAGACACAGAGAACCAGCTTGGAAAACCAAACTGATACGAGAAATAAAACAAATCAGATGTGAGCTGTCTATATTAGATGAGCTCACCAGAAACCCTAATATTTCCACACGTAAATCCAAAAAGATCAAACGGAAATATAGCATTAAATCCCTAATTGATATTCCATCGATCAAGGAAATGCTGAAACAGAAACTTCAGCTAAAAGCACAGAGAACAAGACGATACGAGAAACGTTGTAGATTCTATCGCCAAAATAAAACATTCCGAACAGATCTTAAGAAATTTTACAGGGAAATTGGAAAAACGCCTATACATGTCGAAACGCCACCATCGATTGATAATGTACAGACATTTTGGGAAAATATTTGGAGCAACCCAAAGGAATGTAACCCAAATGCAGAATGGATACGGCGTGAAGAAGAACGACTGCTGGATACACCTCTGCAAGAATGGGTAAATATATCCACAGATGATGTTAGGCAAGCACTAACGAAATCCCAAAAATGGAAATCCCCAGGAAATGACAAGGTGCCCAATTTCTGGCTGTATCATCTCTCATCTACCCATGGCATACTTGCAAGAACATTATCAACGCTTGTAAATAATCCCAATAAAATCCCGGAATGGGTTACTGAAGGTATTACATACCTCATACCAAAAACAACTGAAACAGACGACCCGAAAAATTATAGACCGATAACATGTCTTTCCACAACGTATAAGTTGATCACGTCTGTACTGACGAACCGTACTTACTCCTTCTTCGAAACAAACAGCATTCTCCCGCTGGAACAGAAGGGATGCAGTAGAGGTTCATATGTCTGCAAAGATCAACTTCTGATAAATAAAATGATCCTGGAAAATTGCAGGAGACGACGCAGAAATCTCAGTGCAGCGTGGATTGATTATCGTAAAGCTTTTGATAGTGTTCCACATTCTTGGATCCTTAAGGCTTTGGAAATGTACAAAGTCTCCCCTGTGGTATTAAACTTTCTTAAGCACAGCATGGGGATGTGGAACACAAAACTATACCTTAGGCACACCGGGGGCACTGCTATATCCAACCGTCTGAATATCCGACGTGGAATTTTTCAAGGAGACTCTCTGTCACCCCTTCTGTTTTGTTTATCCTTAACCCCTCTTACACATGAACTGAACAACAGTAGCTATGGTTACAAAATAAATAAGAACATTTTCAATCACCTACTATACATGGATGATCTCAAACTCTTTGCCAAAGACGACAATGAGTTGAAAGGCCTCCTCAATATTGTAAAATACTTTAGTGACGACATAGGTATGGACTTCGGATTAGATAAATGTGCAAAAGTAACATTCAAGAAAGGTAGAATTACAGAAACACCCTCAATAGATTTAGATTTTGTCACAAAGATTAGGGAATTGGAGCAGGAAGAAGCTTATAAGTACCTAGGAATTAGCGAAGGAGATGGCATACAACACCCCCAAATGAAATAAAAAATAAGAAAAGAGTACTACAGGCGTGTACGTCTGATACTAAATACTGAACTAAACTCAAAAAATAGAATATCAGCTATAAACACATTGGCTGTCCCAGTGGTGCATTACAGCTTTAATGTCCTTAACTGGACCATAGCTGAAATTAAGCGAATGGACGCCAAAACGAGAAAGCTTCTCACTTGCTATCGCATGCATCATCCCAAAGCTGATGTTGATCGTCTGTATGTGCCCAGATCCGAAGGAGGCAGAGGATTAGTTCAACTAGAACTGTCCTACAAAACTACAACAATTGGCCTCCAAAAATACTTGGAAACTACAGAAGACTGGATGATGGTATGCGTCAAGGAACATGAAAGTAGTAAGCGTCTTTACTCCGTAATGAAAGAAGCCAACAAATTCAAACTGGAGCTTCAAATGGGCGTAGAGATGCAACTACAGCACAATACACCGGCTGAAACTGCAAAATACTTGAAAAAGACAGCAAAGACGAATGCAACCGACCAGATACAGAAGCGATGGCAAGATAAACCGCTTCATGGCCAATACTCTGCCCGTATCAACCAAGCTGATGTAGACAAAACCCGTACCCATCAGTGGCTACGCAGTGCAGGGTTGAAAGCGGAAACTGAAGGTTTTATCCTTGCTGCGCAGGACCAATGCTTGCTAACTAGGAATTATCAAGCACATATACTAAAATATTGTGTCAGCCCAAAATGCAGATTCTGTGATAAATATCCAGAAACGATTGATCATCTTGTATCAGGTTGCACGATGTTGGCACCCACTGAATATAAAACCCGACATGACAGAGTGGGCCAATATCTGCATTGGAAAATCTGCAACTTCTACGGGAAGGAAACTGAAAGAAACTGGTACCAACACCACCCAGACCCAGTTACGGAGATAGGACCTGTTACAATTCTATGGGACTACACAATTCACACTGACAGAACAATCAAGGCCAACCGACCAGATATTGTTATTAAAGACCACAAACAAAAACGGTGCCTCCTTATTGATATGGCAGTCCCTGCTGACTGCAATGTATCTTTGAAGATATTCAAAAAGCTGTCAAAATACAAGGACCTTGAAATAGAGGTCTCGAAAATGTGGCATATGGGAACATCAACAATCCCTGTTGTAGTTGGAGCCCTAGGACTGGTTGGAAAAGATTGCAGTAGACTAATTGCAGGGATTCCTGGAAGCCCATGCCTCAAGGAGATACAAAAAATTGTTCTGACAAGTACAGCCCATACTTTACGAAGGGCTCTATCTATGTAATTTTTTTTTTTTTTTTTGTCAGTGAAAAGGGTCATGATGCCATTTCTAACCTTAGGTCCCTGGGTGGGACCCGGAAAGAAATGTGTAAACGCCAGAAAGCAAAGAAAATAAAAATAATAATAATAATAATAATAATAATAAGAAGAAGAAGAAGAAGAAGAAGAAGAAGAAGAAGACTGTGGAGGATACTGGATGTATAAAGCAAATTTGCTATCAGTTGATTTCAAGTGAAAGCCAAAAGACAAACCTTCGTCGACAAATCAATACGAATATCAAATATATTGCTACTATTTTGAAACTTGTTAAGTAATATTTCGTGTTAGTCACTAGATTCTGTTGGTGTGGAAATTCAATAAGTACAAAGGATATTTCATATCGGTTGTTGTACTTTAACGAGTTGCACTAATGAGGTCATGTTTGAAGTCAGTCTCCCTAATCAGCAATATTAAGAAACCTTGTTTTGGAACTTAATGAAATATGTTTTCAATAAGACAAATTAATTGTATGGCTTTTCTATTGTTTCGCTCTCCCCTTCATACTTTCTTTCTTTTATTTATATTTTCTTCTTTTTCTTCTTTGATTCATTCTTTCATCGTTCCTTTCTCATTCTTTCCACTGATCCTTCCTTCCTTTCGTCTCTTTAAATTTCTTTCAATTCATTCTTTTTTCCTCTCTCATTCCATTGTGTCTTTCCTCGTTCTTTGTTTATTCGTTCATTCCTTTAGTTCATTCTTCCTTCTTTTAATTCCTTCCTTTTTTTTTCTTCTTTCTTTGCTTCATTCTTTCATCATTCTTTTCTCATTCTTTCCTAGTTCATTCTTCCTTCTTTTAATTCATTCCTTTTTTCTTCTTTCTTTGCTTCATTCTTTCATCATTCCTTTCTCATTCTTTCCTAGTTCATTCTCCCTTCTTTTAATTCCTTCCTTTTTTTCTTCTTTCTTTGCTTCATTCTTTCATCATTCCTTTCTCATTCTTTCCTAGTTCATTCTCCCTTCTTTTAATTCCTTCCTTTTTTCTTCTTTCTTTGCTTCATTCTTTCATCATTCCTTTCTCATTCTCTCCTAGTTCATTCTTCTTTCGTTTAATTTCTTCCTTTTTTTCTTCTTTCTTTGCTTCATTCTTTCATCATTCCTTTCTCATTCTTTCCTAGTTCATTCTTCCTTCTTTTAATTCCTACCTTTTTTCTTCTTTCTTTGCTTCATTCTTTCATCATTCCTTTCTCATTCTTTCCTAGTTCATTCTTCCTTCTTTTAATTCCTTCCTTTTTTTCTTCTTTCTTTGCTTCATTCTTTCATCTTTCCTTTCTCATTCTTTCCTAGTTCATTCTTCCTTCTTTTAATTCCTTCCTTTTTTCTTCTTTCTTTGCTTCATTCTTTCATCATTCCTTTCTCATTCTTTCCTAGTTCATTCTTCCTTCTTTTAATTCCTTCCATTTTTTCTTCTTTCTTTGCTTCATTCTTTCATCATTCCTTTCTCATTCTTTCCTAGTTCATTCTTCCTTCTTTTAATTCCTTCCTTTTTTCTTCTTTCTTTGCTTCATTCTTTCATCATTCCTTTCTCATTCTTTCCTAGTTCATTCTCCCTTCTTTTAATTCCTTCCTTTTTTTCTTCTTTCTTTGCTTCATTCTTTCATCATTCCTTTCTCATTCTTTCCTAGTTCATTCTTCCTTCTTTTAATTCCTCCCTTTTTTTCTTCTTTCTTTGCTTCATTCTTTCATCATTCCTTTCTCATTCTTTACTAGTTCATTCTTCCTTCTTTTAATTTCTTCCTTTTTTTCTTCTTTCTTTGCTTGATTCTTTCATCATTCTTTTCTCATTCTTTCCTAGTTCATTCTTCCTTCTTTTAATTCCTTCCATTTTTTCTTCTTTCTTTGCTTCATTCTTTCATCATTCCTTTCTCATTCTTTCCTAGTTCATTCTTCCTTCTTATAATTCCTTCCTTTTTTCTTCTTTCTTTGCTTCATTCTTTCATCATTCCTTTCTCATTCTTTCCTAGTTCATTCTTCCTTCTTTTAATTCCTTCCTTTTTTTCTTCTTTCTTTGCTTCATTCTTTCATCATTCCTTTCTCATTCTTTCCTAGTTCATTCTTCCTTCTTTTAATTCCTTCCTTTTATTCTTCTTTCTTTGCTTCATTCTTTCATCATTCCTTTCTCATTCTTTCCTAGTTCATTCTTCCTTCTTTTAATTCCTTCCTTTTTTTCTTCTTTCTTTGCTTCATTCTTTCATCATTCCTTTCTCATTCTTTCCTAGTTCATTCTCCCTTCTTTTAATTCCTTCCTTTTTTTCTTCTTTCTTTGCTTCATTCTTTCATCATTCCTTTCTCATTCTTTCCTAGTTCATTCTCCCTTCTTTTAATTCCTTCCTTTTTTTCTTCTTTCTTTGCTTCATTCTTTCATCATTCCTTTCTCATTCTTTCCTAGTTCATTCTCCCTTCTTTTAATTCCTTCCTTTTTTTCTTCTTTCTTTGCTTCATTCTTTCATCATTCCTTTCTCATTCTTTCCTAGTTCATTCTCCCTTCTTTTAATTCCTTCCTTTTTTTCTTCTTTCTTTGCTTCATTCTTTCATCATTCCTTTCTCATTCTCTCCTAGTTCATTCTTCTTTCGTTTAATTTCTTCCTTTTTTTCTTCTTTGCTTCATTCTTTCATCATTCCTTTCTCATTCTTTCCTAGTTCATTCTTCCTTCTTTTAATTCCTTCCTTTTTTCTTCTTTCTTTGCTTCATTCTTTCATCATTCCTTTCTCATTCTTTCCTAGTTCATTCTTCCTTCTTTTAATTCCTTCCTTTTTTTCTTCTTTCTTTGCTTCATTCTTTCATCATTCCTTTCTCATTCTCTCCTAGTTCATTCTTCTTTCGTTTAATTTCTTCCTTTTTTTCTTCTTTCTTTGCTTCATTCTTTCATCATTCCTTTCTCATACTTTCCTAGTTCATTCTTCCTTCTTTTAATTCCTTCCTTTTTTCTTCTTTCTTTGCTTCATTCTTTCATCATTCCTTTCTCATTCTTTCCTAGTTCATTCTTCCTTCTTTTAATTCCTTCCTTTTTCTCTTCTTTCTTTGCTTCATTCTTTCATCATTCCTTTCTCATTCTTTCCTAGTTCATTCTTCCTTCTTTTAATTCCTTCCTTTTTTCTTCTTTCTTTGCTTCATTCTTTCATCATTCCTTTCTCATTCTTTCCTAGTTCATTCTCCCTTCTTTTAATTCCTTCCTTTTTTCTTCTTTCTTTGCTTCATTCTTTCATCATTCCTTTCTCATTCTTTCCTAGTTCATTCTTCCTTCTTTTAATTCCTTCCTTTTTTCTTCTTTCTTTGCTTCATTCTTTCATCATTCCTTTCTCATTCTTTCCTAGTTCATTCTCCCTTCTTTTAATTCCTTCCTTTTTTTCTTCTTTCTTTGCTTCATTCTTTCATCATTCCTTTCTCATTCTTTCCTAGTTCATTCTCCCTTCTTTTAATTCCTTCCTTTTTTTCTTCTTTCTTTGCTTCATTCTTTCATCATTCCTTTCTCATTCTTTCCTAGTTCATTCTCCCTTCTTTTAATTCCTTCCTTTTTTTCTTCTTTCTTTGCTTCATTCTTTCATCATTCCTTTCTCATTCTCTCCTAGTTCATTCTTCTTTCGTTTAATTTCTTCCTTTTTTTCTTCTTTGCTTCATTCTTTCATCATTCCTTTCTCATTCTTTCCTAGTTCATTCTTCCTTCTTTTAATTCCTTCCTTTTTTCTTCTTTCTTTGCTTCATTCTTTCATCATTCCTTTCTCATTCTTTCCTAGTTCATTCTTCCTTCTTTTAATTCCTTCCTTTTTTTCTTCTTTCTTTGCTTCATTCTTTCATCATTCCTTTCTCATTCTCTCCTAGTTCATTCTTCTTTCGTTTAATTTCTTCCTTTTTTTCTTCTTTCTTTGCTTCATTCTTTCATCATTCCTTTCTCATACTTTCCTAGTTCATTCTTCCTTCTTTTAATTCCTTCCTTTTTTCTTCTTTCTTTGCTTCATTCTTTCATCATTCCTTTCTCATTCTTTCCTAGTTCATTCTTCCTTCTTTTAATTCCTTCCTTTTTCTCTTCTTTCTTTGCTTCATTCTTTCATCATTCCTTTCTCATTCTTTCCTAGTTCATTCTTCCTTCTTTTAATTCCTTCCTTTTTTCTTCTTTCTTTGCTTCATTCTTTCATCATTCCTTTCTCATTCTTTCCTAGTTCATTCTCCCTTCTTTTAATTCCTTCCTTTTTTCTTCTTTCTTTGCTTCATTCTTTCATCATTCCTTTCTCATTCTTTCCTAGTTCATTCTTCCTTCTTTTAATTCCTTCCTTTTTTCTTCTTTCTTTGCTTCATTCTTTCATCATTCCTTTCTCATTCTTTCCTAGTTCATTCTTCCTTCTTTTAATTCCTTCCTTTTTTCTTCTTTCTTTGCTTCATTCTTTCATCATTCCTTTCTCATTCTTTCCTAGTTCATTCTTCCTTCTTTTAATTCCTTCCTTTTTTCTTCTTTCTTTGCTTCATTCTTTCATCATTCCTTTCTCATTCTTTCCTAGTTCATTCTTCCTTCTTTTAATTCCTTCCTTTTTTCTTCTTTCTTTGCTTCATTCTTTCATCATTCCTTTCTCATTCTTTCCTAGTTCATTCTTCCTTCTTTTAATTCCTTCCTTTTTTCTTCTTTCTTTGCTTCATTCTTTCATCATTCCTTTCTCATTCTTTCCTAGTTCATTCTTCCTTCTTTTAATTCCTTCGTTTTTTTCTTCTTTCTTTGCTTCATTCTTTCATCATTCCTTTCTCATTCTTTCCTAGTTCATTCTCCCTTCTTTTAATTCCTTCCTTTTTTTCTTCTTTCTTTGCTTCATTCTTTCATCATTCCTTTCTCATTCTTTCCTAGTTCATTCTCCCTTCTTTTAATTCCTTCCTTTTTTTTTTCTTCTTTGCTTCATTCTTTCATCATTCCTTTCTCATTCTCTCCTAGTTCATTCTTCTTTCGTTTAATTTCTTCCTTTTTTTCTTCTTTGCTTCATTCTTTCATCATTCCTTTCTCATTCTTTCCTAGTTCATTCTTCCTTCTTTTAATTCCTTCCTTTTTTTCTTCTTTCTTTGCTTCATTCTTTCATCATTCCTTTCTCATTCTCTCCTAGTTCATTCTTCTTTCGTTTAATTTCTTCCTTTTTTTCTTCTTTGCTTCATTCTTTCATCATTCCTTTCTCATTCTTTCCTAGTTCATTCTTCCTTCTTTTAATTCCTTCCTTTTTTTCTTCTTTCTTTGCTTCATTCTTTCATCATTCCTTTCTCATTCTTTCCTAGTTCATTCTCCCTTCTTTTAATTCCTTCCTTTTTTCTTCTTTCTTTGCTTCATTCTTTCATCATTCCTTTCTCATTCTTTCCTAGTTCATTCTTCCTTCTTTTAATTCCTTCCTTTTTTTCTTCTTTCTTTGCTTCATTCTTTCATCATTCCTTTCTCATGCTTTCCTAGTTCATTCTCCCTTCTTTTAATTCCTTCCTTTTTTTCTTCTTTCTTTGCTTCATTCTTTCATCATTCCTTTCTCATTCTTTCCTAGTTCATTCTCCCTTCTTTTAATTCCTTCCTTTTTTTCTTCTTTCTTTGCTTCATTCTTTCATCATTCCTTTCTCATTCTTTCCTAGTTCATTCTCCCTTCTTTTAATTCCTTCCTTTTTTTCTTCTTTCTTTGCTTCATTCTTTCATCATTCCTTTCTCATTCTTTCCTAGTTCATTCTCCCTTCTTTTAATTCCTTCCTTTTTTTCTTCTTTCTTTGCTTCATTCTTTCATCATTCCTTTCTCATTCTTTCCTAGTTCATTCTCCCTTCTTTTAATTCCTTCCTTTTTTTCTTCTTTCTTTGCTTCATTCTTTCATCATTCCTTTCTCATTCTTTCCTAGTTCATTCTCCCTTCTTTTAATTCCTTCCTTTTTTTCTTCTTTCTTTGCTTCATTCTTTCATCATTCCTTTCTCATGCTTTCCTAGTTCATTCTCCCTTCTTTTAATTCCTTCCTTTTTTTCTTCTTTCTTTGCTTCATTCTTTCATCATTCCTTTCTCATTCTTTCCTAGTTCATTCTCCCTTCTTTTAATTCCTTCCTTTTTTTCTTCTTTCTTTGCTTCATTCTTTCATCATTCCTTTCTCATTCTTTCCTAGTTCATTCTCCCTTCTTTTAATTCCTTCCTTTGTTTCTTCTTTCTTTCCTTCATTCTTTCATCATTCCTTTCTCATTCTTTCCTAGTTCATTCTCCCTTCTTTTAATTCCTTCCTTTTTTTCTTCTTTCTTTGCTTCATTCTTTCATCATTCCTTTCTCATTCTTTCCTAGTTCATTCTCCCTTCTTTTAATTCCTTCCTTTTTTTCTTCTTTCTTTGCTTCATTCTTTCATCATTCCTTTCTCATTCTTTCCTAGTTCATTCTCCCTTCTTTTAATTCCTTCCTTTTTTTCTTCTTTCTTTGCTTCATTCTTTCATCATTCCTTTCGCATTCTTTCCTAGTTCATTCTTCTTTCGTTTAATTTCTTCCTTTTTTTCTTCTTTCTTTGCTTCATTCTTTCATCATTCCTTTCTCATTCTTTCCTAGTTCATTCTTCCTTCTTTTAATTCCTTCCTTTTTTTCTTCTTTCTTTGCTTCATTCTTTCATCATTCCTTTCTCATTCTTTCCTAGTTCATTCTCCCTTCTTTTAATTCCTTCCTTTTTTTCTTCTTTCTTTGCTTCATTCTTTCATCATTCCTTTCTCATTCTTTCCTAGTTCATTCTCCCTTCTTTTAATTCCTTCCTTTTTTTCTTCTTTCTTTGCTTCATTCTTTCATCATTCCTTTCTCATTCTTTCCTAGTTCATTCTCCCTTCTTTTAATTCCTTCCTTTTTTTCTTCTTTCTTTGCTTCATTCTTTCATCATTCCTTTCTCATTCTTTCCTAGTTCATTCTCCCTTCTTTTAATTCCTTCCTTTTTTTCTTCTTTCTTTGCTTCATTCTTTCATCATTCCTTTCTCATTCTTTCCTAGTTCATTCTCCCTTCTTTTAATTCCTTCCTTTTTTTCTTCTTTCTTTGCTTCATTCTTTCATCATTCCTTTCTCATGCTTTCCTAGTTCATTCTCCCTTCTTTTAATTCCTTCCTTTTTTTCTTCTTTCTTTGCTTCATTCTTTCATCATTCCTTTCTCATTCTTTCCTAGTTCATTCTCCCTTCTTTTAATTCCTTCCTTTTTTTCTTCTTTCTTTGCTTCATTCTTTCATCATTCCTTTCTCATTCTTTCCTAGTTCATTCTCCCTTCTTTTAATTCCTTCCTTTTTTTCTTCTTTCTTTGCTTCATTCTTTCATCATTCCTTTCTCATTCTTTCCTAGTTCATTCTCCCTTCTTTTAATTCCTTCCTTTTTTTCTTCTTTCTTTGCTTCATTCTTTCATCATTCCTTTCTCATTCTTTCCTAGTTCATTCTCCCTTCTTTTAATTCCTTCCTTTTTTTCTTCTTTCTTTGCTTCATTCTTTCATCATTCCTTTCTCATTCTTTCCTAGTTCATTCTCCCTTCTTTTAATTCCTTCCTTTTTTTCTTCTTTCTTTGCTTCATTCTTTCATCATTCCTTTCGCATTCTTTCCTAGTTCATTCTTCTTTCGTTTAATTTCTTCCTTTTTTTCTTCTTTGCTTCATTCTTTCATCATTCCTTTCTCATTCTTTCCTAGTTCATTCTTCCTTCTTTTAATTCCTTCCTTTTTTTCTCCTTTCTTTGCTTCATTCTTTCATCATTCCTTTCTCATTCTTTCCTAGTTCATTCTTCCTTCTTTTAATTCCTTCCTTTTTTTCTTCTTTCTTTGCTTCATTCTTTCATCATTCCTTTCTCATTCTTTCCTAGTTCATTCTTCCTTCTTTTAATTCCTTCCTTTTTTTCTTCTTTCTTTGCTTCATTCTTTCATCATTCCTTTCTCATTCTTTCCTAGTTCATTCTTCCTTCTTTTAATTCCTTCCTTTTTTTCTTCTTTCTTTGCTTCATTCTTTCATCATTCCTTTCTCATTCTTTCCTAGTTCATTCTTCCTTCTTTTAATTCCTTCCTTTTTTTCTTCTTTCTTTGCTTCATTCTTTCATCATTCCTTTCTCATTCTCTCCTAGTTCATTCTTCTTTCGTTTAATTTCTTCCTTTTTTTCTTCTTTGCTTCATTCTTTCATCATTCCTTTCTCATTCTTTCCTAGTTCATTCTTCCTTCTTTTAATTCCTTCCTTTTTTTCTTCTTTCTTTGCTTCATTCTTTCATCATTCCTTTCTCATTCTTTCCTAGTTCATTCTCCCTTCTTTTAATTCCTTCCTTTTTTTCTTCTTTCTTTGCTTCATTCTTTCATCATTCCTTTCTCATTCTTTCCTAGTTCATTCTTCCTTCTTTTAATTCCTTCCTTTTTTTCTTCTTTCTTTGCTTCATTCTTTCATCATTCCTTTCTCATTCTTTCCTAGTTCATTCTCCCTTCTTTTAATTCCTTCCTTTTTTTCTTCTTTCTTTGCTTCATTCTTTCATCATTCCTTTCTCATTCTTTCCTAGTTCATTCTCCCTTCTTTTAATTCCTTCCTTTTTTTCTTCTTTCTTTGCTTCATTCTTTCATCATTCCTTTCTCATTCTCTCCTAGTTCATTCTTCTTTCGTTTAATTTCTTCCTTTTTTTCTTCTTTGCTTCATTCTTTCATCATTCCTTTCTCATTCTTTCCTAGTTCATTCTTCCTTCTTTTAATTCCTTCCTTTTTTTCTTCTTTCTTTGCTTCATTCTTTCATCATTCCTTTCTCATTCTTTCCTAGTTCATTCTTCCTTCTTTTAATTCCTTCCTTTTTTCTTCTTTCTTTGCTTCATTCTTTCATCATTCCTTTCTCAGTCTTTCCTAGTTCATTCTTCCTTCTTTTAATTCCTTCCTTTTTTCTTCTTTCTTTGCTTCATTCTTTCATCATTCCTTTCTCATTCTTTCCTAGTTCATTCTCCCTTCTTTTAATTCCTTCCTTTTTTTCTTCTTTCTTTGCTTCATTCTTTCATCATTCCTTTCTCATTCTTTCCTAGTTCATTCTTCCTTCTTTTAATTCCTTCCTTTTTTTCTTCTTTCTTTGCTTCATTCTTTCATCATTCCTTTCTCATTCTTTCCTAGTTCATTCTCCCTTCTTTTAATTCCTTCCTTTTTTTTCTTCTTTCTTTGCTTCATTCTTTCGTCATTCTTTTCTCATTCTTTACTAGTTCATTCTCCCTTCTTTTAATTCCTTCCTTTTTTTCTTCTTTCTTTGCTTCATTCTTTCATCATTCCTTTCTCATTCTTTCCTAGTTCATTCTCCCTTCTTTTAATTCCTTCCTTTTTTTTTCTTCTTTCTTTGCTTCATTCTTTCGTCATTCTTTTCTCATTCTTTCCTAGTTCATTCTCCCTTCTTTTAATTCCTTCCTTTTTTTCTTCTTTCTTTGCTTCATTCTTTCATCATTCCTTTCTCATTCTTTCCTAGTTCATTCTCCCTTCTTTTAATTCCTTCCTTTTTTTCTTCTTTCTTTGCTTCATTCTTTCATCATTCCTTTCTCATTCTTTCCTAGTTCATTCTTCCTTCTTTTAATTCCTTCCTTTTTTTTTCTTCTTTCTTTGCTTCATTCTTTCGTCATTCTTTTCTCATTCTTTCCTAGTTCATTCTCCCTTCTTTTAATTCCTTCCTTTTTTTCTTCTTTCTTTGCTTCATTCTTTCATCATTCCTTTCTCATTCTTTCCTAGTTCATTCTCCCTTCTTTTAATTCCTTCCTTTTTTTTTCTTCTTTCTTTGCTTCATTCTTTCATCATTCCTTTCTCATTCTTTCCTAGTTCATTCTTCCTTCTTTTAATTCCTTCCTTTTTTTCTTCTTTCTTTGCTTCATTCTTTCATCATTCCTTTCTCATTCTTTCCTAGTTCATTCTCCCTTCTTTTAATTCCTTCCTTTTTTTTTCTTCTTTCTTTGCTTCATTCTTTCGTCATTCTTTTCTCATTCTTTCCTAGTTCATTCTCCCTTCTTTTAATTCCTTCCTTTTTTTCTTCTTTCTTTGCTTCATTCTTTCATCATTCCTTTCTCATTCTTTCCTAGTTCATTCTCCCTTCTTTTAATTCCTTCCTTTTTTTTTCTTCTTTCTTTGCTTCATTCTTTCATCATTCCTTTCTCATTCTTTCCTAGTTCATTCTCCCTTCTTTTAATTCCTTCCTTTTTTTCTTCTTTCTTTGCTTCATTCTTTCATCATTCCTTTCTCATTCTTTCCTAGTTCATTCTCCCTTCTTTTAATTCCTTCCTTTTTTTTTCTTCTTTCTTTGCTTCATTCTTTCGTCATTCTTTTCTCATTCTTTCCTAGTTCATTCTCCCTTCTTTTAATTCCTTCCTTTTTTTCTTCTTTCTTTGCTTCATTCTTTCATCATTCCTTTCTCATTCTTTCCTAGTTCATTCTTCCTTCTTTTAATTCCTTCCTTTTTTTCTTCTTTCTTTGCTTCATTCTTTTATCATTCCTTTCTCATTCTTTCCTAGTTCATTCTTCCTTCTTTTAATTCCTTCCTTTTTTCTTCTTTCTTTGCTTCATTCTTTCATCATTCCTTTCTCAGTCTTTCCTAGTTCATTCTTCCTTCTTTTAATTCCTTCCTTTTTTCTTCTTTCTTTGCTTCATTCTTTCATCATTCCTTTCTCATTCTTTCCTAGTTCATTCTCCCTTCTTTTAATTCCTTCCTTTTTTTCTTCTTTCTTTGCTTCATTCTTTCATCATTAAAATCTCATTCTTTCCTAGTTCATTCTTCCTTCTTTTAATTCCTTCCTTTTTTCTCCTTTCTTTGCTTCATTCTTTCATCATTCCTTTCTCAGTCTTTCCTAGTTCATTCTTCCTTCTTTTAATTCCTTCCTTTTTTCTTCTTTCTTTGCTTCATTCTTTCATCATTCCTTTCTCAGTCTTTCCTAGTTCATTCTCCCTTCTTTTAATTCCTTCCTTTTTTTCTTCTTTCTTTGCTTCATTCTTTCATCATTCCTTTCTCATTCTTTCCTAGTTCATTCTTCCTTCTTTTAATTCCTTCCTTTTTTTCTTCTTTCTTTGCTTCATTCTTTCATCATTCCTTTCTCATTCTTTCCTAGTTCATTCTTCCTTCTTTTTATTCCTTCCTTTTTTCTTCTTTCTTTGCTTCATTCTTTTATCATTCCTTTCTCATTCTTTCCTAGTTCATTCTTCCTTCTTTTAATTCCTTCCTTTTTTTCTTCTTTCTTTGCTTCATTCTTTCATCATTCCTTTCTCATTCTTTCCTAGTTCATTCTCCCTTCTTTTAATTCCTTCCTTTTTTTCTTCTTTCTTTGCTTCATTCTTTTATCATTCCTTTCTCATTCTTTCCTAGTTCATTCTTCCTTCTTTTAATTCCTTCCTTTTTTTTCTTTCTTTGCTTCATTCTTTCATCATTCCTTTCTCATTCTTTCCTAGTTCATTCTCCCTTCTTTTAATTCCTTCCTTTTTTCTTCTTTCTTTGCTTCATTCTTTCATCATTCCTTTCTCATTCTTTCCTAGTTCATTCTCCCTTCTTTTAATTCCTTCCTTTTTTTCTTCTTTCTTTGCTTCATTCTTTCATCATTCCTTTCTCATTCTTTCCTAGTTCATTCTTCCTTCTTTTAATTCCTTCCTTTTTTTCTTCTTTCTTTGCTTCATTCTTTCATCATTCCTTTCTCATTCTTTCCTAGTTCATTCTCCCTTCTTTTAATTCCTTCCTTTTTTTTTCTTCTTTCTTTGCTTCATTCTTTCGTCATTCTTTTCTCATTCTTTCCTAGTTCATTCTTCCTTCTTTTAATTCATTGTCTCTTTTTTTTAATTCATCCGTTCATTCATTATTTCTTTCGTCATTCATTCAACTTTTCTTTCTTTCCTTTCGTCTCTCAGAATATCTTTCCATTTATTTTTCCCTCGTTTTTAGCTCCTTCATTTTTTTCATTACCTCTTCCCTCATTCACTCTCCACTCATTCATTTCTTTTAGTCAATTCTTCTTTCTTTTAATTCCTTCTTTTTTCTTCTTTTTTTCCTTTCTTTGTTCTTTCATCGTTTCTTTCTTATTCCTTTCCACTTTTCGTCTCTTCCTTTCCGTTTATTCTTTCCTGTTTTTCCTTCCCTCCTTCATTAAAAATCATAAAACTTTCAACTCTCCTTCATTAAGTCTAGAGAAAACACTACAGAGTCACTTGAGGCGCCTTCACAAATTGCCCACCTTCAAGAAAAAAATACATTGAAATCATAGACTATTAAGGCATGGTTAAAACATTTTGAAAGGTCAAGCAATGTGTGGGTGTTTTATTGCTTGATTGAAGAAGGCTGAAGAAATAAGCGAGGAAAGGAAGGAAGGAAGAACGGAATGGAAGGGAGAAAAAAAGGAATGATAAGCGGAAATAATGAAAAGGAAGAAGTACTGAGGGAAGGAAAAAATGAAGTGGGAGAAATAGGAGCAATAGAAAATGAAGGAAGGAGAATGAAAAGAGGAAAAATTATGAGGAAATAACCGAGGGAATAAAGGAGCAAAGAAATGAATGCGTGAAGGAGGAATGAAAGGATGAATAAAAGGAGTGAATGAAACAAGGAAAAATGGAAAGGAAAAAGGATCGAAAAGTGAAAGCCAGGAAGAATGAATGGGAAGGAGGAGAAATGAGAAGAAAATAAAAAGAAAGGAACGAATAAAAATAGAAAAGAATAAGAAAAAGAGAGGAAAAAGCAGAAATGAAGGAAGGAAGGAAGGAAGGAAGGAAGGAAGGAAGGAAGGAAGGAAAAAGGATTAATAAGAGAAAGGAACGAAGGAAGAAAGCAAGTAATGAAGGAAAGAAGGAAGGAAGGAAGACATGAAGAAAGGAAGGAAGGAAGGAAAAACAAGGATTAATAAGATAAAGAAACGAAGAAAGGAAGCAAATAATGGCGGAAGGAAGGAAGAAAGAAAGGCAGGCAGGAAGGAAGGCAGGCAAGCAGGCAAGCAGGCAGGCAGGCAGACAGGAAGGCAGGCAGGAAGGCAGGCAGGAAGGAAGGAAGGAAGGCAGGCTGGAAAGAAGGAAGGGAGGAAGGAAGAAAGGAAGGAAAGAAAGGAAGAAAGGAAGGAAGGAAGGAAAAACAAGGATTAATAAGAGAAAGAAACGAAGAAAGAAAGCAAGTAATGAAGGAAAGAAGGAAGGAAAGAAGACATGAAGAAAGGAAGGGAGGAGGGAAAAACAAGGATTAATAAGAGAAAGAAACGAAGAAAGGAAGCAAATAATGACGGAAGAAGGAAGGAAGGAAGAACGGAAGGAAGGAAGGGTGGAAGGAAGGAAAGAAGGAAGGAAGGAAAGAAGGAAGGAAAGAAGGAAAAACAAGGATTAATAAAAGAAAGAAACGAAGAAAGGAAGCAATTAATAAAGGAAAGAAGGAAGAAAGGAAGGAAGCACGGTGTATGAGACGCACCCCAATTTCAGCAGGGCAAATCAAGAAAAAATTAGTAATTAGTAAAATTATTAGAAAATGTTACAGCCTATGTTATATTCATGAGGTATTATTTTGGTTAAATAATTCATGATTACAATTAAACGAAAAGTATTAGGAAAAGAACACGGCCTATAAAACCTTTTTTTATATCCAAAGGTAAGCAAACAAAATAAAAATCAAAAAATTATTACAATTGAGCAAAACAGTAAAGTTACCATTAAAATTCAATCAAAAATTTTTCTTTTATATAATATACAACCTGCGTCTTGTAAACGTCTTATTGGAATAATTAGGAAATAAAAATTCTGATTGCATTTATACCAATGCAACCGGAAGTTATCGAAAGAAAAATATCAATGAAAAAAATATATTTTACAAATATATTATTTGAATTTATTGCATATAATTTTAGTGAAACAAAGTATTAATATTAAATGTGATGAAATTAAGATAATTTAATCTGCATAATAGCCTTTTAAATAATGACAATACGTATATGAAAATTATTCTAAAGTCTAAGCGAATAGGAGTTGTCAGGTAGCTAATTTTGGCCGACTATCGCGAATTTTAAACCTATATGTGGCATATAAGGTACATGGGAATTTTAAAAGTTATTTTAATTAAAAAAAAATGTGTGGCTTAAAAGTCATCAAATACGATATATTCTAAACAAGTCCTGTAATAAAAATATTGGCAAGAATTTCTATAATAAAAACCCTGCCTAATGCATTTCATAGCAAAGAGCACATTCTATAATAAAACTCATTCATATAGTAAAAATCATTGTCTAATACATTTTTACAGTACTAAAATCATTGTCTAATGCATTTTTATAGTACTAAAATCATTGACTAATAATCTATGCAATGTCTGTAATGAGCTCATTGGCAAGATATTTCTGTAGGAAAATGCGAAGCAATGAATTTATTTTTTATATCTATTTGGATGATCGAGTAAAGAAAGAAAGAAAGAAGAAGAAGAAGAAATCAACCAACAAATAGGGCCACTTCCCAAAATCGCTTGAGGATCGATTGGGACACGAGCCCGTAAGTGCGCCTCCTATACACAGACTCCACTTCAACATTCTCTGAAGCACGTAAAAACTTTAACGCCAACCGGGCCGCCAACCATATCCCCCCACCGCATCACCGACTCGCTTCTACCCGACAAACATGGAGGCTCTTCTCTTGATATGGTCCAACCTGTGAACCAATCAGAGAGCTGGCCAGTAGCCATGCAACTACAGCACCGGAAGTTGATGAATATTAATGTACCTCTTCCCTATCTCGCCTCCCAGACCCCCTTTGGCTCCTGGCCTCCAACCTCGCCTTTCGGCTTGCCAATAAAGAAGGGAGCGACGTCAGATTTGGATACCGTTCACCCCTCACACACAGATATATTCTGCAAATATTGGAAATATATTCACTTTTGTGAATATGTTTCCTTCCTGGTCGACAGTGATCTGTGTGGGACGAAAGGCCATGATTTCTAACGTTATTCCCTGTGTATGTAATGGCGCTGTACAATCTTCTATTTGTTTCCAATTTATTGGTTTATTCTAGAATGGTTGATATTTACTAAGCTTAGCTTAGATTAGGCAGTGGTCTATAATTATACCAAATCCACTGAGGATCATCCGGGATAAAGGCTCGGGATCGAAAGATTGAGGCTTTTGAGGAGAGTGATACAACATCTTAATTAATTAAAATCAACCTTGACCATGTTAGGACCCCAGACACGGGCAAATACGGAACTCCCAAACAACACACTATGAAAGTAAAAATACCAGTAATTCTTTTTTATATATGGAAATTTGTCAACAATACCGATTAATAGTAAAATTACCAACTATACAAATTTATATTAAAATTATCAACAATAACTATTTTAAAATTAAAATAACAACAATAGCAATTAATATTAAAATTACCAATAACTACTGATAGAAAATTTTCCAATAATACATTTTATTTGTAGTTAAAGGCGTACAGTTATGTTCAAAATACTGATATTTCGACAATAAGTAACCCAAACAGATGGATATGCCGCCAGACAAAATCAATTAATCAACCCAATGGATATCAAAATCACTTCCCAGTAGTAATGGTCAACCAAACTAGGGTCGTTAATCATTGCCCCATGCGCTTATTTAGGCTAGTTGGTTTTATTATATATTGTTGTGGTGTTCTCCCCACTGAAGGGTCCATGTTAGACTCTCCCGCCTACTATAAAATTAGTAGGAGAGTAGGCTTCGGGGAACAGTGAATAGAATCAAGATGTTGTGACCAAGTAAATGGTTAAGTAATAAGAAAAACCAGGTTTTCAGATATATCGTATATTAAACAGTAAGTACACCAGAAGAGTATTACACGACTAGTGAGAGTATATCGTATGAAATAGCGTTCAATATATTCACTGTTAATATTTAACATCCCCCACCCCACTAGGGATGTATGTGGCACAAGGCCGAGTTTACCGTGTGTTCTCCGAGCCTGTATTTATGTAGAACCCGCATAAACGGATCCGGGCCTGTCTACCTCCCCGGACGAAACTCCTTCGGCAAAGCCTCGTCCGGTTTCCTCTCTGCTCGAGGCAGAGAGTTCGACAGTCGAGCAGGCTATATCACTGTTATAATTAACAGCACCCCTCCACGAGGCACATGTGGCACAAGCCCGAGTTTACCGTGGGTTCTCCGAGCCTGTAGGCCTGGCCAAAAATATTCCCTTAGAACCAACATAAACGGATTCAGTGCCTGTATACCAACCCGGACGAAACTTTGCCCTTTGACAAAGCCTCGTCCGGGTCCCTGTCTTCCTCTGGGCAGAAAGTTAGACAGCAGCTGCGAAAAGACACAGCCTCGGTAGAACAATCTATTCACTGTTCCACGAAGCCTTCTGTCCTACTAATCTTAGAGATTTAGAGGGAGGACACCACAACATATATCAACCATAGTTGGATTATGTAACGTTGAATTTTGTATCGGGAGCACCCAGTGAGGATCAAACTCACTACTCAGTAGTAATGCCCAACCAGAATAGACTCGTTAACCATACCGAAGCATTTATTTAATTACGGCTGGTTGATTTTATGATATATCAACCACTGTTGAGTCATTTAATGTGTACTTTTCTATGCGGCACTCAGTGAGGTTCAAAATCACTTTGCAGTAGTATTAGGTTGGTGCAAAAATAATCACGTAATAATGTCGTTTTTTGACGTATTTTTAAACGTCAAAAAACGACATTATTACGTCATTATTTTTGCACCAACCTAATAATAATCATCCAGATTAGCCTCATTAACCAGTACGTCACATCAAAGGCGGCGATGTATTTAGGGTAGTTGATGTTGCTGCCTATCCAGACTTGCTGGCTTATTAAACGCTAAATCTTGCATTGGGCACACAATGAGGATGGAGCTCTTTACTCCCTTGTAATCGTCAAACTCTCTCTCTCTCTCTCTCTCTCTCTCTCTCTCTCTCTCTCTCTACAATTTCAGTTATTAGTTATCTCCTGTTAATTCCCCTCTCCAGGTTCTCCACTATATTAACCAGGTATTGAACTGACAACATTGAAGTCAACACTCAGAGGCGACAGGCTGTTTCATCGATTGCGTCCATCATGAAACAGCCTGTTGCTCAAGTGTGTATCACGTGATGGGACTTTACTGGCTTTATCTCTTCTTCCCTAGGCTATGATTTGAATAACAGGACAGAATTAGTCCTATAGCCTTGGTTGGCAACAAGTCTACCGCAGAAAGAAATGGCAACCTACTGCGGGAAAATCTTCTGCCTAGTCAGTCATGAATCGAAAGAGACATGATCGTCCAAGTGTGTATCACGTGATGGCACTTTACTGGCTTTATCTCTTCTTCCGTCGGCTATGATTTGAATAACAGGACAGAATGGGTCCTATAGCCTTGGTTGGCAACAAGTCTACTGCAGAAAGAAATGGCAACCTGCTGCGGGAAAATCTTCTACCTAGTCAGTCATGAATTGAGAGAGACATGATTTCCCAAGTGTGTATCACGTGATGGCACTTTACTGGCTTTATCTCTTCTTCCCTCGGCTATGATTTGAATAACAGGACAGAATGGGTCCTATAGCCTTGGTTGGCTACAAGTCTACCGTAGAAAGAAACGGCAAACTACTGCGGGAAAATCTTCTTCTTAGTCAGTCATGAATCATTATCGCCCAAGCGTGACTCGACCGGCTTGCGTAAGGTGTTGTGTAATTGATAATGGCTCGAATTGAGAAACCGGTGATCTCAGTTCAAAATCCAGTAAGTGTTCGTTAATTCCACCTGCGCACAAATTCCCTTGGGAAAGTTAAGAATTAATCTCTGTACTAACTACAGAATAGTAGAACAAACTGGCTCCTATAGTTTTGGTTGGCCACAAATATACAAAAGGAAGAAACGGGGAAATTTAGTGCGAAAAATTTTCTACTTAACAAGTCATGAATCGAAGGAGATATAATCACCCAAGCGAGTTTTACACATGATTTGTGACATTTTTTAAATTTTTTTTTGATTAAATAGTAGGACAGAATGCGATCTATCGCAGGAAGAAAGTCGGGGATAGTCAGTCAGGAATCGATAGACAACATCGCCGAAACGTTTATCACGTGATGGCACTTAAATTGACATACACTATTGTTCAGTGGCGGCCATAATTTTCCTGTCGAATTTGCTAGTTTTAACCGGAATTTGACAGGTTCACCGCCATTTAATTCTCGCATGTGCAACTCTCTTACAACTTTCTGCTTTTCCTACTATGATCATCAAAAATTTTAAATGCAATTGTCATCTTCTGTCTCATTGAATGCATTGTCTATATTTTTGTCATTTTAAAAAATGGATACCAGTCGATTTTCTTGCCTGCATCAGCGTGAAATGATTAGTCAAAAATGTGTTCAGAAATTTTAAATAACTGACGCAAGATATTTTAAAATGTGTTGTTAGCATAGAATTATGACAAAAACAAACTTTTTTTCCTGACAATAACTGCAGACAGTCGAAAAATTGAAATGTTAAATACATAAGTATTAACTGTAGATTTTTCATACATTATATACTAATAAAACTTAATAATGGCTAACAATGTCTCATGGAATAAAAAATGATGAAAGTAAATACTAGTCAAAAATTAATAATAATGGCTGATAATGTTTCAGCTAATAAAAAAATGAAGATGAAAGAAAATACTAGTCAAATATTAATAATAGTTTAGATGAACATAGAATATAACTATATTTGTATGTACGCAAATATATAGAATATCTATCTATCTATCTATCTATCTATATATATATATATATATGTGTGTGTATGTGTGTGTGTGTGTGTGCGCGCGCGCGCAAAGTGAAAGGGCGACGGCTTGCGTATGGTACTGGGCACCTAATTCATATTACTGCCCATCCATTTGTGTTTACGTGTCTGAATACATTCGCGCGTGTGTCCGTTAATGATTATAACACGTTTAAAAACAAATATATAGTTACATAAGCACAGGGTTATACACCTATATGTGCAGATATATATATATATATATATATATATATATATATATATATATATATATATATATATATAGATAGATAGATAGATAGATATATATATATATAGATATATATTGGAAGAGGTGCTGAAAAACTTCTTATCTCGGGACAAAGGGTTTCTAATAGAAATTCTTTTGGCGAATTGTACAGTTTTTAAAGTGGGTCACACCGAAAATTTTTCAGATGTTTTTTCCTATGTTTTTATACGTATATATGTATACACATATCTGTATATATCGATGCATACCTTAAAATAATATATGCGTCCCACACACACATATCTCTCTCTCTCTCTCTCCCTATATATATATATATATATATATATATGTGTGTGTGTGTGTATATATATGTTTGTATAGCATACCCGTCTACTAGGGCGGCTATCAATTCCCTATTGCAGACGCCTGCTCAGACATAGTCCTGTTTACTCAACACCCACAGATCCCACCTGTGGTTTATACTATGCTGAGCAGACCTAGTAAAGAGCTTGTTATCTAGCGTTATCAACAATTTCAACAATGCCAGCACGCTCAAGCCCTCGGCCACGATGACTTGTGGCTTCGTGCTAGCACAGCTATCGTCGGCCCTCAAGTTCCGTCTACCCAATTTCACTCACAAGGCTCGGGTCAAACCGTGGTATGGTTTTCAGGCACTTTCCAAAGGGCCGACCCCTCCAGTCCAATTCCTGACAAATCGTGAAATGGTGAGATTCGAACCCGGGTCTCATGGTCAGAATGCGAGAGTTCTAACCACTCGTCCAATTCCCCATATATGGTTGTCTGGTTGAATTGGATTTCTCTGTATCCTTGGAAACGTGAATTATGATTTTAGCTGTGTCTTTAAAACCCAGTAATTTTAAAAGTTACTCCAAAATTCGCTTGAGGATGAAATGGAACTATTGTCTTTAATTTAATTACAAAATTAAATTCGGAGCTTTCAGCTTCCATTTTTGAAACATGGTTAGAACTGTGTAGCGAGAAATATTTTAAATCAATTAATTTATAATATATATATATATATATATATATATATATATATATATATATATATATATATATATACACACGCACATATATATATGTGTGTGTGTGTTTTATATGCGCGGTACTTAACATCATACATCATCATCATCATGGGCACAAATCGAACCCAGCTTAACCAAAGTGGTGGTGAAAAGACCCAGACCAATAATAGTTTATGTGCGCGTCTACACATGAGTGTATGTGTGTGTGTGAGGAAGTGTAAGATACTCTGATGACCCATACGGTAGATTTGAAAAGCGTTAAGAACACCCCTACCTGCCCCTTGTTGAAACGAACATCGCCACGCATAGAAAGCTAAGGTCCCGACAACAAAATAGAGTTGTAATTGCGTATGTATGTCTAACCGAACGCACGGATATGTATCTGCGCTTAGCCTTGGATTGTCTACATGTGTTGGTGTGAACTAAAATACGTACACCTATATGTATGTGTCTATGCGTATGATAGTACCACCCCAAACAAACACAGTAGATTCCCCCTTTTGTCACCAAACATAGACAAACAAGCATAAATAGATGCAATTAAAAAAATCAACCCGTTTGTCTGATGGTCGCAAAAGCGTGAAACCTAAGTTTACAAACTCATATCCATACAACTTATTATATATATATATATATATATATATATATATATATATATATATATGTGTGTGTGTGTCTGTGTATGTGTGTGTGTGTGTGTGTGTGTGTGTGCCTACGTCTGTGTCTGTGTGTGTGTGCATGCGCGTGTGAGAGAGAGGGTGTGTTATGAATATGCGTTAGGAACATCTTAAAATAACAAGGAAGCGATTCGCAAATATTCACAGACTTTGACAGTCCAAAGCACTTGCCAACGAAGTGCCAGGCTTCCTTATCAAAACAATAACAATAATGCACAAACACCCATGTTTTCTTAATCCCCAGCAAGATCTTGATGAAAGGCAACATATCAGGAGGGCACGCCTGACGCACGATCAGTTTTAAATATTAAATAAATCACGTCTTCAATCTGCTTCCGTCTTCTTTCCGTCTTCTTTCAAGTCCATCCCACGACGCTGAAAAATAATTGTTCCCATTGACCATATATGATGGCCGAGAAGCAATTTCCTAGAAAGGGGACTCTCAAAAATTGCCATCTGTCTTAAACGCGAAACTGAGGCCTCTGGAAGGCTATTTTTGTTTCCAGCATTTACGACCGGAGGTTGTAAATTAAACACAACTATACATTTTTATGCAACAATTCTTTATAGATACACAAAAAATATATTAAATAATTGTCGAACTTAATCCAATTTATATTATATATATATATATATATATATATATATATATATATATATATATTATCAAACGTTAAAATCTGTTATCTAATTTGCTAAAGCTATACCACCCCTCTACTTCCTCTGAAAATCCTAAGCACATCTCTTTTCTCTTTACTTCCCCCTTTTTTCTTTTTCTCCTTCCCTTTCCACATATCATTTCCGTTAAGTTGACCGATTAAATATATCAATGTCTGATCCTTACCCCTTCCTTCCTTAATATTAAGTATTATAATAGAAATAAATAGAGTAATAAATTTTAAAATTCTCCCTTCCCTCTCTAAACTCGACCATGTCTCTCACACCATTCCTCGCTACCTTCTATGTTAACTTATATAAGCTTAATACTGCCCATCAAAAGTGTAAATTTTAATTTCATTTTTCGTTTCACCTTTTGAAAGTGATGCCTGAGGATCCAGAGAAGATCAAAAGTCTCTGGTGAAACAAATTATTACATGGAGCCTTAAAGTGGTCTGTGTTTCTTTAAATTATTAGCTCTGAATTAGCATTGACTCTCAGAATTTCATCCTCCTTGGGATTATCCATACGCATTACCAAGATTTTCGTTACTTAATAATATATATATATATATATATATATATATATATATATATATATGTGTGTGTGTGTGTGTGTATGTGTGTGTGTGTGTGTGTGCGTGAAGAAATGTAGTTTAAAGGTGTGCTATATTTATGGGATAAAGTGCTCAATATCAGAGATAGAGCACTCAGAGGCGTCAGGCTGTTTCATATATTATGCGGCCTGACGATTGCGTTTAGCATGATACAGCCTGTCGCCTCTGTGTGTAGACTTTATATATATATATATATATATATATATATATATATATATATATATATATATATATATATATATATATATAGTAATCAATCCGTTGGTATATAATCCGAGTGGATCATAGTAATATTAATTATTAAAACTGATGCACAAATAGCTCTTTATTTTAACAGACCATATGTATTTTTACAAAATTTACCTCAACATAGAGTCTATGTTGAGATAAATTTTGTTTTTTACTGCAATATATATATATATATATATATATATATATATATATATATATAATTTAATGAAAACAGACAACTTTATGGGTCCATGGTTATAATTTATTTCCCCAGAGAGTTTCATTTTTCCCTGGATCATCCGACCTCACTTCCAATGATGAAAAAAAATGTATTTAAATTTACCCATTAGTTTTATACTTTTCAGGGGTAGTATTAATTTGATGTAAGGTGATATAGAGAGTGGTGAGAGATAGTGTAACAGACATGGTTGAAATTAGAGAGGGAAGGGAGAGATAGGAATGATTTCAAATTTATTTTATTACAATACTTAATAGTGAGGAAGGGGTTAACCATCAGACATTGAACTATTTATAGGTCAACTCACCGGAAACGATGTAGAGAGAAAAAAAGAGAGAAATAAAGATGTAAGAATTAAGATATGGAAAGAGAGGGGGATATATATTTGGAGAGAAAAATTAATTTTGTGGGCATATAGCGGCCAATCTTGAAAAACACAGATTTATATATTTTTTAATTATTTTTTTGATATATTTCGGTTAACGTTTGATAGCAATTTAATTCTCCACAAAATAAACTAGGAATTTAATATAAACTGAATATTATATCAACAAACAAAAAATAAAAAATTACTGATATTAATATTTTAGTTATCTGTTTTCATTAAATTAAATTAATCGCACTGATTTAACTTAGAACTCTCCAAATTTCATCCTCCTTGGGATTATCCATACGGATTACCAAGATTTTCATTACTTAATTACATTTATATATATATATATATGTGTGTGTGTGTGTGTGTTGTTACTTACTGAAGAAGTCCAATCATAGTAGTGAAACATTAAAGCTTTTGTTTAGCGATTTGAAAATGGTTTTATTCTCTCTTATAATAAAAATACTATACACACACACACCCTACACACGCACACACGCATACACACACACACAAACTCACACACACACTCACACACACATGCACACACACACACACATAAATATATATATATATATATATATATATATATATATATATATGAAGAAAAATATACGGAAAAAACAGACAAAAATCCTTATATGCAATTATGCTGTTTTAATGTTAATATGTCAACGTCGGACGTTTCAGTCTAATAAACCATCTACATAAGAACAAGACTTATCCAAACAGATAACTGAAAGTTTATATATATATATATATATATATATATATATATATATATATATATATATATATATATATATAAAGAAATATACACAATGTCTTACGGATATTTTATTGTCAAAGAACTCGCCATGAGATTATTTAATCATTAACTGAAGAATTAAGATTCATTAGAAATTTGAAATAGGAAAACCCTGAAATTATTACGGGTCTTTCTAGTTTTTTTAAGGTTGTAAACAACCTTAGCTTAACTTATTCAATCAACTTAAGAAATAAAATTCCTTGCTAGTAGGTTGACTATATCCACTAGAAATCTACTCTGAGAGGTGGCATGCTAATTTCAAATCTTTTCAGTTGTACCCCCTTACTTCTTAAAATAATGACCAGCATTCATAATTATGAATGTTATTGCAATATTTTGTTAAAATTGTTAAGATCAAATATTTAACGATACGACGGGGGAACGTCTACGGATATTTATTGGGTGCTACTATAGTCCGATCACAAGTAAATACTTCACTCCAACGTCCATTAATGTTAGCAGCAGTTTCAAACGCATTATCACCAATCTTGAACTCATGTAGAAATCGTAAACGCATCTCTTCTTTGTTCCTGTTCAAGACGAAGGCGTTATATTCCAACCGCAGTTTAGACGTGGTACAAGGCTGAATGTATGCAGCAACTAGTGAGGATCGAACTCACTACTCAATTACAGTTAATCTAGTAAGACAAGCTTGCTAACCACTACACCGCCTCGAAGTACCAAAGACGAAGGCTATATAACGCTTTAAGTTAAATTCAGAAAGAGATTGGTATAAAATTAACAAAGAGGACACTTTAATCATTAGAAATGAGTAATATATTAGAATACAAATGATTTATCCTAAAATCGGACATTATTTTCCGAACAAACTAATTCTATTTTGCGGTGTATATAAAATCTGCGTCACGTATTTGAGAACAACATTCTGAAGGAGATTGACATATAATTAACAAAAAGGGGTCTTTAATCATTAGATATATTTTCCGGTGTATACGTAAGGTGCGTCACGTATTTGAAAACAACATTCTGTAGGCGATTGATATAAAATTATCTAAGATAGGTCTTTAATTATTAGAGACGAGTAATATATTTTTATGCAACTATCATAATAATATATTAGAAAACGATTAAAATGTTTATTCTAAAATCGGACATTATTTTCCGAACAACCTAATCCAATTTTCCAGTGTATACAGAAGGTGCGTCTCATATTTGAGGACAGAATTCTGAAAGTGATTGATACAAAATTAACAGATTTCCTTTAATCATTAGTAATGCGTAATATATATTTGTTGCCCTATTATAATAATATATTCGAATACAATTCCATTTTTTTTTATTTTAAAGTCAGACATTATTTCCATTACAACCGAAGAGAAGCTATAAAATTCGTTCAGAGCAAGCTCCAGGAATTTCAAACCAATTAGAATTCATTAAGACTTAATAAGATTAAATCTTCCCCACCTAGTTCCCTACCTAGTTCCCCACCTAGTTCCCTACCTAGTTTCTCTGGGGACAATATGAAAGAGTTTCATGGTCTTCTATAATTTATTGCTATCATTTATTATGAAAAATTGTGGTTATGAATATCTTATTCAAATACAAGGCCAGAGAGGTGACGAGATAACTCGATATAAACTGCTCTTTTTCTTCTCTTCTGTCACTAACGAACCGACAGACACAAGCCCAGATATACATGAATACACTACCAGAACCAAGGTTTCTCTAATTATTACACTTTAATTATGGAATAAATTTCCTACCGAAAATAATAATAATTTTGCACGTTTAAAATGTTCAATTCGTTTTCACTGAAACCGTTGTTAGTTATCAAAAGAATGTGTCGTGTTGTGAAACTGGTCTTCAGCAAAGAAAGTCAACAAGACCAGGAAAATATTACACTTGAAATCTCCGCGGAATCACAAAGAAGATTGGGCGGAATGTCCGTCAAATTAATTAAGCTTTGAATGTCCGTCAAATTAATTAAGCTTTGCTGATATGGACATTTGATTTTTTTTTTTTTTTTGCTAGCGCCTGGACTGGGAACGAATGATGGACGAAACGCGAATATCTCAGTATCTTTGTGGTTTGCATCATGATGTGTCTGCGACAAGGCTCTCAATTCTTGATAGAATTGTCTTAGTTCCTAAAATAGAATATAGTCATTGTTCTCAAGACGAGTATCAACATTTTTGTGCTTTTGATTATAGTCTTACGGCTAGCGGGTTACCCTGACTTGGAAGATTTGTCTGAAATTATATATTTATTTATCCAAGTATCAGGTACGTTACTACCAACGTCCAAACATTATATTTTTTAAAAATACAGACTAGAACTTAATAAAAATAATATTTATTAACAATTCTTACAAAAACAGCTACATAACTGCAATCATGTTTCGACACTCTATGTGCCTTCCTCAGATGGTGGTGCTCAACTGGAGAATAGACGGTAGGACAGACATTTGTTTGTTTAATTGAGGCCGCACCTTTAATATGTTAGAAGTTTAGGTCCTTTTTTCCCACTCCTCCCCGTCGCGGGTACTGCTACTTTTAAGCCATAAAATATCGGTCTCTTCTCTAGTTGCGCAACACCGCCTGAAGAAGCACACACAGTGTCGAAACATGATTGCATTTATGTAGTGGTTTATAACATGTTTTTTGTTATATACACAATTTATATTATTCGAACTATTGTCCTCATCTTTGTCGCCATATTTATCACAACGTTCCGCCCCTTCAGTATCTGTCTATATTTCTGAGATGAGGTATTATGTAAACTATTTACATTATTCGGACTATTGTCCTCATCTTTGTCGCCATATTTATCACAAAGTTTCGGCCCATCAGTATCTGTCTATATTTCTGAGATGAGGTATTATGTACACTATTTACATTATTCGGACTATTGTCCTCATTTTGGCTTCCATATTTATCACAAAGTTTCGGCCCTTCAATATCTGTCTACATTTCTGAGATGAGGTATTATGTTCACTATTTACATTATTCAGACTATTGTCCTCATCTTTGTCGCCATATTTATTACAACGTTTCGACCATTGTATGCTCCAGCCTTCTTCAGGTGGTTGGAATGTCGAACTGAACCCTTTATTTCGCTGACTATTCTAGTTCCACGTGCGATGTTTAATGGATGTCAGTTATCTCTTCCTAATTCCCCTCTCTAAGTTCTCCACTGCCTTAACCGGGTATTGAACTCACACTCTTCGGGTCCTGTCATTGGATCTAACTAACGCCTTTATCCACTGTGCCACGAGGACATCTGTGTATGAATTAACCTAATGTCTTCAGCAGCCATTTTTTACCAGTGCTCATATTGCAATTTTTGCTGTTATCATTATATGTTTTTACCAGAGCTCATAATGCAATTTTTGTTGTTATTAATATGGCGACAAAGGTGAGAACAATAGTCCGAATAATGTTTTTGTTATAATTGTTAATAATGAATATTTTGTGGATTCCGCGTGAAAAATCGGTCTCCAATAAATGACAAACGCAAGTATTTAAGATAAGAAATTAAATGTATTTACACAAAATACAAAAGGTAATGCTGTTAGAAAAATCCAGGAACGCCGGTTAGTATTAATCAAAGATCACTATATACAGTCTCGAAGTAAACTTCCTTAGAGTCGGGCGTATTTGTAACTGACTTCTAACGTCAACTCAATCACAGTGTCTATGTACTTTCCACTCTGTTTCTCCACCCTGTTCCTCTACCCGTTCCTCTACCTTCAGACTCTCTGACTGACTGACTGTGGCTATTTTATGGCAGCAGGACGAGTCCATTTATATCAGAAAAGGGTAGACCCCATAATAGAATATTATTTATTTATATTATTTTTAAAAGTTCTTTAATTTATTAATCCTTAATTTACATAATTTACATTAGGACTATTCTCCCCATTTTTCTTGGTTTGATCCCAACGTTTCAACCGTTGTGTTCTCCGGGCTTCCTCAGGAGCATATCGATCTGGTAACATACAGGAAATTCTAAACAGAATCCTTTATTAAATCAACGGGTGTAGGGTGTTAGACTGCTCTCGTTCCACTGCTCGTGTCTAGGGATAATTCGTCTAGTTTTTTTTTTTTTTTTTTTTAGGACTACTCAGTTATGGCTCGCTCTGTCTCTACCGAGTTCAAGTAAACACTTCCGGGTCCAGGGATTGAACTCACGTACCAACGCTTTAATCCCCAAAAGGCTACTGAGCCATTATTATATCCAAGTATTAAACGGAATATCCCTAGACATGAGCAATGGAAAGAGAACAGTCTACCCCAGGAGCTCAGTTCAGAATCCCTTGAAGGTTAGCCAGATCTACATATACCTGAAGAAGGACGGAGAGCACAACGGCCGCAACGTTGTGAAAACAGAAACAACGATGCACATTATTTACATTATTCAGACTATTGCCCTCATCTTTGTCGCCATATTTATTACAACGTTTGGGCCGTTGTACGCTCCGCCCTTCTTCAGATGGTTGGAATGTCGCACTGAACCCTTTATTTTTGCTCGCTAATGTAGACTGTTCTATTTCCACGTGCCATGTTTAATGGATGTCAGCTATCTGTTAATTTCCCTCTAAAAATTCTCCACTGCCTTAACTGGGTATTGAACTGACACTCTTTTTATAATACCCAGACACTCATACGCAGATGTTCTGAAGAACACATGGCACAATGGATAAAGGCGTTGGTTAGATCCAGTGACAGGATCCAAAGAGTGTGAGTTCAATACCCGGC
>OZ010615.1:7592780-7602780 GCA_963932145.1 Acanthosepion lycidas | reverse complement strand
TTCTTGGGGGTGAAATGATTAAAAAAGGGGGGGCGAACTACAAACAGCAGAGGTTAGAATCAAATGAATACCACGATTGAACTATCCGGGGAATGTTATAGCAGATGACACCGACATCCGAAGGCCTAGCGGTATAGCGAAAGATGCCTTGTAGAAACCAAGCAAACAATTAAGTGACGGGACATTTTTCGTTAAAAACAAAGAAAAGTGTAATGAAATGCTATGTAATACGAATCTTAATGTATGGCAGTGAATGCTGGGAAAGTTGTTCACAGACGGAGAGAAGACTTCGGGAAACAGAGATTTAGTTATAAAGAAGGAAGTTGAGAATACCCATGACGGGAACATGTGAGCAACGTGTCCTCAACTGTCTCTTTGGGATTTTAAATGCAACCTTTTTATCCCATTAATTAAAATGGGAACAAAAAGGATATTTGTACTTAGAGTCAGACAGTTGAAATTTTGGGGGCGAGGAAAGAGGGATTAGAGAATATGAAACTCTCAGGACAAATTGAAAGTGAACAGAAACAGCGAGTAACTTACCTAAGCTTGTGTAAAAGGAACAAATATTGTTTAGAGCTTGAAGGAACTTGTGGAGACCCACAACTAGAAGTGGTACTGGATATAAATGAAAAAAACAATTATGTTTTCAAGATTTCTGTAACATATTAGCTTAACCATGTTTTCTTGAAATATTCGAATATCTGTTTCTATTTCTGAGACGCGGTTTTGCAACTATTTAAACTATTTACATTGCTCGGAATGTTGTTCCCATCTTTATTGCTATATTCACGACGTTTCGACTGTTCTATCGTCCGGTCTTCTTCAGGATCTGTCAGTATATCTGAGATGAGATTATTTAACTATTTAAACTATTTACATTCCTCGGAATGTTGTCATCATCTTTATTGTCATTTTCACGACGTTTCGACTCTTCTACCGTCCGGCCTTCTTCAGGATCTCGCTATATTTCTGAGATGTGGTATTGTAACTATTTGAACTATTTACGGTCGAAACGTCGTGAATATGGCAATAAAGATTAAAACAACAGTCCGAATTATTTAAATGGTGTAAATATTCGAATATGTCTTTATTCTTTTTTATTTTATTTTACAATTTGAAGCTGTTAATTAATTTTGACTGAAGGAACTTTGCCATCAGAAAATCACCAGATTAATGTTTTCTTTTAATATTCTGGAAAAGCACCAACAGTGTTTCGCCAATTCTTTCACTTTTGATTGTAATTGTTGGCAGAGAAATCGGTGTCAAGAACTCGAATTCGACAGACGCTCGTTTTAAAGATGAAGAGAGGAGGCTATGAAGTTGGAATAACTGATATTGCTACTGAGAGAGAACACAGCGTTGCCAGTTCGAATTCTGCCTCGGCCTGGATCGCTGAGTTCGCGCTCTAATTATAGATAGATAGATAGATAGATAGATATGAACAGACTGAGATATAGAGATAGACATGAATACACTGAAATAGATAGATGCATACATAGATAGAAAGAAAGAGAGAGAGATGTAAAGACTGATATATATATATATATATATATATATATATATATATATATATATATATATATATATAAAGAAATATAGTCTTAAGGTGTGCTATATTTATGGAATAAAGTGCTCAATATCAGAGATAGAGCGTATGTAAATATAAAAGTGAACATAGAAGTCAACACTTAGAGGCGACAGTCTGTTTCATGCTATATGCAATCGTCAGGCCACATATGCTGTTATTTTGTCGGCTATTTATATATATACGGGTTAGTGGTGCATTGTGGGTATTCTGTTATGGCGGTTATTTCACCGGAAGTCGTTTGTTTATCTATTTAGGTCAAATTATATCGCTTGTTTTTATTTTTTTGTTTCTTATTTATTTATTTATTTATTTATTTATTAACGTAGTAAAAATCACTTATTTAACAGTTTTGTTTTGGTTTGAGAATTTAATTAAAGCTATATGTTCAGTTTTGGGGTTGATTGTTTTAGTTCATTCTAAGTATTATTTTGGCGGGAACAGCTTTTAATTGATTATATTTATTTGGGATTGGTTTGTTTATTTACTTGGATGAATTTAAGTGAAGTTATTTTACTTGTATATTTTCTCTTTTCGGTTTTAGATTTTTAGTAACATAGTATTTATTTATGTTCTATTTCTATTTTTTTATTGTTATTTTGTTTATTAGTATATTTATTTGTTTTTATTTTATTTTTTCCGTTTTTAATTTTTTAGGTTACGTAGTAAAAATTTATTTTCATGTCTGCATTTTGAGATGAGCTCGGATCTTTTGTTTAATAATTTATTTTGGTCGGGGAAAGTAATGATACCTATTTTTTCCTGCAAGCAAAGTTTGCAAGTTTTTGATTGGTTATTGTAGGCTGATTATTTTTTCCTTATCTTCCAAGATATTTTTGGTGTGATGTTCGTTTTGTTTTTAATTTCCCAGATATACTTAGAAAGTATTGTACTGTTTGCATATTTACTATTTGTGAAAGATGTTTTGTGTGTATAATTTCTTTGCTTCCAGGGTCCTTCAGTTACTCCTATGTATACTTTTTCTTCATTATCTGGTGATTTTATCGTGGCTTGGTATATTACGTTGTTTTGTAAACAATTTCCGTTTAAGGGACATTCGTTCTTTATTCTGCAGTTGCACGTGGGTTTAATTTGTTCGTGTGGTTTGTTGATAATTTTCCTATTGTGCTTTTTTATCTCGGGTATACAGATAGATAGATAGATAGATAGATAGATAGATAGATAGATAGATAGATATTAAATGAAGATTGAAAAAAGTAGCGATAGATAGAAAATGACAATAGATAGATAGATAGATAGATAGATAGATAGATAGATAGATAGATATTAAATGAAGATTGAAAAAAGTAGCGATAGATAGATAGATGTTAAATGAAGATAGGAGAATGGAGATAGATAGATAGATAGATAGATAGATAGATAGATATTAAATGAAGATTGAAAAAAGTAGCGATAGATAGAAAATGACAATAGATAGATAGATAGATAGATATTAAATGAAGATTGAAAAAAGTAGCGATAGATAGAAAATGACAATTGATAGATAGATAGATAGATAGATAGATAGATATTAAATGAAGATTGAAAAGATTGAAAAAAGTAGCGATAGATAGATAGATAGGAACAGAATGAGATATACTGAGATAGACATGAATAGATAGATAGATGCATACATAGATAGAAAGAAAAAGGATCAGATGAAAAGACTGATATATATATATATATATATATATATATATATATAGTCTCGGGTATACAGATAGATAGATAGATAGATAGATAGATAGATAGATAGATAGATAGATAGATAGATATAAAAAGACTTCGATAGATCGATAGATAGAATTCTATCTGAGCCTGTTTCGCTCACTTCACAATAATCATCTCGAAATACATTTTTTTTTCTTATTCATGCGTTTATATCTCCTGCCTGTAGATGCCGACCAAATCTATGGTGTTCTCTTCCCGGGATGCTATTTTTTCTTTAAGTGCCCTCTAGATCCATTCATTGTAACAGGCTCTCCTCTTGAACGGTTTAGACTTGGACGGTCTAGCGCAGTGGTTCCCAAACGATGTGACACGCCTCATAGGTGAGATGGTAGCAGGTGAGGCGGAATGATTGGAAGGCAATCGAAAATTTAGAAACAGTTTAAAAAACTTCATATGCTAAAAATAAATATGATTTCAAAATTTAAAATATTTTTTATGGATTACTTTTCCAGTAAAAATAGTTACAAATAATTATTAAACGATTTTATCAATGTGTAATTTTTGCAATACCTCACGTATTAAGAATATAGTGATTAGGCTCTTCAAATTGGAGGAGAAAGTTATCAATGATAATGTTCTGACTTCGTATAAGAGGTTATCTCCCTTTAACCTTATCTCTGTTTTGTATTTTAAAATGTGCTTTTTATCATATAAAATCTAGTGAGGCGAGAACAAATTTTCATTCCTAAAATGCGCCAGAGTAAAAAGTTTGGGAACCACTGGTCAAGCTACGAAGTCAGGGGCTGATTTTTCCAGACAACATCACCTTTCGCTTGTTATGGCGAGATCGCATACCGCATGCCAATATTCTCCAGCCTACTAGTTAAAAATGATATGTCAGTGTTATTTTAATTTTTACGTCATTTGGACGACAGTTTATCCATCGCATCCTGTAGGGTTCACATACAAGCTCTTGAAAATATATATTTCAAATATATATCAAATATATATTTATGCGCCCGATGAAACATGTCACATACGACCACGGAAACGAAATATATATACATCTATGCGCCCCTGGAAATCCGCTTTATATACACCTATACTGTCCTGCATGGCATTCACTCCGGAAGCTACAATGCGAACATTTCAGTGTGTTTGGGTGTCAATATGAATACAGTCCAGAGGATTCGGAAAGAGCTGGGGTGATGTATGCAGTCAAGATCTTGATATTTGGTGTGATTACCAGAGATGACAATATTATGCCTTCATTCATCTTCTCGCAGGGCCTCAGACACAACATGAATGCCGACATGAAGTGCCTTGAGTCAAGAGGCCTGCTGCTGGAAGAACCCATGTTTGTCAACAGGACTCTGCACCATGCCACACAAGCTGGAGAGACCAGTCATGGGTGTCAATTTCTGCGACCACATCACCCCTTACATCTGGCCACCTAAACTGCAACACCCTTGATCAGACGCAGTTGAGCGAGAGACCAACAAAACTCTTTGTAACACCAAATATGAACTAAAGGCAAGGGTCATGGTAGCTTTCCCCAACTTAAACAAGGAGACTGCCCAGAAGAGATGTAAGATCTTGAAGTCAATGGCGATGTTATTAAATAAATTTGCTCTTTAGTTTGGTGACTATATCTGTTAAAAAATGATATGTCAGTGTTATTTTAATTTTTACGTCATTTGGACGACAGTTTATCCATCGCTTCCTGAAGAGCTCACATACGAACTCTTGAAACCTTCCACACCCAAAATCTTCAACACATCCTCAGATTGTCATGACAAGATTGAACACCACATGTCAATATTCTCCAGCATACCAGCAATAGAACCATTGACGCTCTTATCATCCAACGACATCTCAGGTTGATTGACCTTGTTATCAAAATGTCCGAAGACCATCTGCCAAAGAGGATCCTATAGGGGGAACTATCGAAAGACAAGAACTATGTTGCAGGACAGAAAAAACGTTTCAAAGACCACCTGAAAGTAATGCTAAAATAGTGCAGAATTAATCCTGTGGAATTGGAAGTCAGAGCAACAGTTCGAGAACACTATGTCGCCAGGCCATTGAAAGATTTGAAACTAACCGAATTCAAGCCGGCAACAACTTCATGATTCCCTGGTGCGGGGATCACGAAACACGAGCAGGGCATTCGTTGTATTGAAGCTTCCTCTGGATATTTAATGTAACTGATCCTCCACCAGGAAGATTGTTCAGCGTCAGAGGTAGATCAATTGTAGATACAATGTGATTCAACAGGATTAAACACTGTATGGTAACAGTCAGTTTTACGCCCCAAGCAATCATCAGACCACACACACACGCACACATCTATCTATATATATATATATATATATATATATATATATATATATGATGAAAATATACGGGAAAAAAACAAACAAAAATCCTTACAAGCAATAATGCTGTTTTAATGTTAATATGTCGACGTCGGACGTTTCGGTCAATAAACCATCTTCAGGACATATTCAATATAAAATATAAAATATAAATAACATTATCAAATTTAACATGACAAAAACGATGGACACAAGAACAAGACAAATCCAAACAGATAACTAAAAGTTTATGCGATCAGCGTTTAGTTTTAAACATGGTCACGTTGTCACCACGTTTGCGACGTTGTGAAAACGTATTCCTAAATTTGAATATTATGAAAGAAAAATGAAAGAAATTCTATTTGATCTAAAATTTATATGTACGCTTGTCGAGCCCATCGTTTTTGTCATGTTAAATTTGATAATGTTATTTATATTTTATATTTTATATTGAATATGTCCTGAAGATGGTTTATTGACCGAAACGTCCGACGTCGACATATTAACATTAAAACAGCATTATTGCTTGTAAGGATTTTTGTTTGTTTTTTTTCCCGTATATTTTCATCATACTGTCGGATTCTATATCCATATATTTGCTTACATATATATATATATATATAAATATATATATATATATATATATATATATATATATATATATATATATATATATATATAGTGATATTCGTTTGTAAAAACCTTAGGTATTTTGGCTTGTCGTAGAACAAACCAGTACCCAAGGAAAAATGAGAAATAAAAAAAAAGAACTAAGAACATGAAATTGAGGCGAAAACAATCGTCTAGAATTCAAGCTCAAAGTTCAAAGAAAAGAAAACCTCGAAAACGAGCAACCCTAATATATATATATATATATATATGAAAATAATAAGAAAGAACAGTAAGATTTATAATCCGGTGATCTTAGCAATTGTTTTGTTTTTTTTTTAAATCCTCTATACAAAAAAGTAGACCGAAATATTATAATTATTTTTTTTAAAATATGCTTACATCGCGTGAAAGAAATTTCTGTGCTTCAAAATGAAACTAAAATTGTAAATCTCTATCTATAAAAGGCAGGATGTGTGTGTGTATATGTGTGTGTGTGTGTGTGTGTGTGTGTGTGTATATGTGTGTGTGTGTGTGTGTGTGTGTGTGTGTGTGTGTGTGTAACGAATGCACGGCCGCAATTTTCGACGGATTTGCACCAAAATTTACATACACATGCTCCAAGTTAGCGGGAAGGCCAAGAACGACTTTGCATTTCCCAACTCCCATCGATAGTGGAAATAATCGATTTTTTCATGCTTCTACGGCAGTTTTCATGTAGTTTTCGGCCATTTTGTACTGGCCAGAATGAGAGCCACGAATAGACAAGAGGATTCTATTGACCAGCGTGAAAGCCGACAGATGACTGACACGAATGTTATCTAGCATGCTAACATGCAAAAAAATCGATAGCTGCATTCGTCACAAGTGGGAAAATTTTAAATCTGCATGGCACTTTACTCCGATTGGCTCATTCGCTTGCTTAAACTCAACGTTGATTCTGATTCCGCAGAACTCGGATGGGTGTGAAAAAGTATTTATTGTTAACATTCTTTTTTTCATTTGGTTTTTCCAGTTCACGAGTCCTTTTTTAAAGCTGATCGTTTTGTGTTCATTTTGTTTAGTTCTTTTTTCGTAATAGATTTAATGTTTAGTATAGAGCTTATAAAAAATTCGCAGTGTGACATAGGCAAGAAGTAAGGCATGTAGCAACATCAGCACGGCAAAGGGCATTCCTTTAAAGGCAAGGAAGGGCAAGTGATAGCGATTGCTGTATGAGTCGTACGATTTCTGAATCAAGCACGGGCAACGCCGGGCCATGCTGATAGTTTAATAATAAAAATTATACTTAAAATCCAGAGTTTCATTCCATTGTCAAGCTGGGACTGGGAGAGCTATATAACACCAGGGTATTTTCTCAGTCGAGAGAGGCGCTCTCAATATGCGGACCTGTGAAAACCAAAGCAAAGCAAACCAAAGCAAAACCAAACAAAACCAAACTAAACCAGACCAAACCAGACCAGACGAATACAGTAACTCCACACAAACGCGATACCCATAGTTTAAAATGAAATTTTAAAAATGAAAAATAGAAGGTATTAACTCACCTCTTCTCCTCCAGCTATGGGTTAATTATCTCGGAATAGGAAATCGGAGAGGTGTTCTAATTCCGTTTTAATTACGTGCTAATACCATTGAGAAAGGTATCAATCCACCTCTTCGTCCCTACAACTATGGGTTAAATAGTAGGAGTTTTATCAGTAAATCATTATTATCTCCAAAGAAAATTTTTGCAATCTAAAAATGTATTCTGGCTTTAAATAAAATTCCAAAGGTTGATAAACCATAAAAAACAAATCATTACACAAAAGAACACATATATACGTGTATGGATGTCACACATCAAACCGACCTACCACCGTAGAGTGGCTGGTAACTGCCAACGAAATATTGTGCCATGAATACGCACATTTTGGTACAGTGAGGAGGTGCTGTATTATGGAAGGATCACCTGTGGTTAGACTACATTTAATTTATGTTTCTTTAAACTGACGAGGCTCCGGGGAATCCAAATGTGTTCGAATACAAGGCATGGGGGTTGTTTTTTAAACTGATGCTGGAGGATGGTTTGAGGTGAGGAGTAAGGGCTGAGGACAGTAGGTGATACACGGCGTGAAATTTCGCTATGTGCTGACAAGTGTTCGTTTATTTCTTTATAAGATGAAAATCCAGCTTTAATTCTGCCGCGGGGTGAAGTTAGCATGTCATTATCTGCAGTAGGGCATTGGTTTTGAGTTGCTTTTAAACAGATATGCTTCTTGTATGTTTGTTTATTTAGTTAATTTCAAATGTGGGGTGCAAACAGTCTGGAGGCATAAAATGGTAGGCATAGATAGATAGACAGATAGATATATAGATAGATAGATAGATAGATAGATAGATAGATATGAACAGACTGAGATAGATAGATAGATAGATAGATAGATAGATAGATAGATAGATAGATAGATAGATAGATATGAATAGACTGAGAAAGAAAGAAAGAAAGAAAGAAAGAAAGAAAGAAAGAAAAAAGAAAGAAAGGTGTACGAATAACAAGAAGAGATAAACAGTGAAAGATTAGACACATAGATCATGAACAGAGATGTAGACTGAGATAGATAGATAGATAGATAGATAGATAGATAGATAGATAGATAGATAAATGTAGACTGAAATAGATAGATAGATAGATAGATAGATAGATAGATAGATAGATAGATAAATGTAGACTGAAATAGATAGATAGATAGATAGATAGATAGATAGATAGATAGATAGATAGATAGATAGATAGATAGATAGATAATGAACAGATTGGGATAGATAGATAGATAGATAGATAGATAGATAGATAGATAGATAGATAGATAGATAGATAATGAACAGATTGGGATAGATAGATAGATAGATAGATAGATAGATAGATAGATAGATAGATAGATAGATAGATAGATAATGAACAGATTGGGATAGATAGATAGATAGATAGATAGATAGATAGATAGATAGATAGATAGATAGATAGATAGATAATGAACAGATTGGGATAGATAGATAGATAGATAGATAGATAGATAGATAGATAGATAGATAGATAGATAGATAGATATGAACTCACAGGGATATAGAGATTGATACACTGAGATAGATAGATAGATAGATAGATAGATAGATAGATAGATAGATATGAATAGACTGAGAAAGAAAGAAAGAAAGAAAGAAAGAAAGAAAGAAAGAAAGAAAGAAAGAAAGGTGTACGAATAACAAGAAGAGATAAACAGTGAAAGATTAAAATGATTAAATGTGAATAAACTAAGACTGATCAATAGAAAGATGGGGGGGAGATAGAGAGAGAAAAGAATTCCTAATAAAGTTAAATAGAGAGAATGAGATGCCATCGATGAGAACGGAATCTAATTATCCATGTTTTGATATTAGCAGAAAACCATTAAATAAAAAAGTACGAAACAAAAATAATGCCATATAAACGGAGAGTGAGCTTAGAGAGACGTAGTAAGGTGAGGAAAATGGCGGATTCGTATCGTCTTGTTAAAAATAAAAAATAAAAATGAAAGCTGGTAGGGCGAGTCACGAGAATTAAACTTGGTTTGGCAATAAAGATACTCGAGTCTGTTGTCGAAAGATGGTGAACGGAACATGGCGACGGCGAAGACGGAAGTAAAACGTTGTACAGTGACAAATCGAACGATCTCGAATATCTTTCGACCGATAGCGAACTTAATGTAATAAAAGCAAGTAGTTGATTAAGACAAATTCAATTCGCCGACTGGAC
>OZ010615.1:7577780-7590280 GCA_963932145.1 Acanthosepion lycidas | reverse complement strand
TTCAGCCTCCATAACTCCTTACTTTTTAATGGCTTTATTGCCTTACGTAGAGTGAAATTATTTTTTTAAAAGACTGCTGCCTGTGGGTGTAGCGTAAATCTTAACTATTCATCATTCATCCACTGTTTTCATCGCTACCGTCCATCTTAGAAATGGCGTTTATGATGACAATCAAGGCAAAATAATGCAAATGGCTTATCAGTTTCATTTACACCTGGGATACTGAGTTTACTCAGTCCCTCCTTTCGGAACTTAAAGAGGCAACACCTACAAGGCAGTCTGAATTCTCTTTCTCCCAGACTGGTTGACATCCAACACTATAGACTCGTATTTGCCCTGTTATTTACCCATAGTTGGGGGTAAGATGGATTCTTACCTTCTCCAAGGGTATTACCACAAATGAATGCAATGAACTCGTCTGGAATTCGAACTCGGCTCTCCGAGTCCTCAATCCGCTGTCCATTACCCAAAATTCCGGCCTAATCTCTTCTGTTCGGAAAAGCAATACATTCATTTCTTCTGTCCCCATCTAGGGGTTAAATATTAGGATAGACTTGTTGTCTGCATAGCCTTCCCCTACTTCATCATCAGTACTTTGGTCTCGGGAGGGAAAGTAGGATCGTAGTGTTCTATTAGTAGACCCTTTTGGGATGTGTTACGGTCAGTGCCCATCTCGTCACATCGCTGCTTGTATATGCACAGGGCATAGCCTAAGAAGACGTTAATTAGACCGGAACATCATTTTCTTTCTTGTCGTACTCCGGACGAAGTCTAAAATATTTCCGTGTCCTCGCCAGATATTTTAAGATTCAGCTGAACAATACATTCCGTTTATTTTAACGATGAAGCCTGTGGATTTGGAGTTTGGGAGGCGGATTCTTAATAAAGTTTCTGTTGATGTAGTCATACGTTACAGTGAGGTCGACAAAGTATTAGGTTGGTGCAAAAATAATGACGTAATAATGTCGTTTTTGACGTTAAAAAATACGTCAAAAAACGACATTATTACGTCATTATTTTTGCACCAACCTAATATAATTTTTCTATTAGAGAGGTAAGCATTTACTTCGAGTTGTTTGATCACATACGAGGTCTGTCTGAAAAGTAATGGGTGTCAAAAACAGTTTATTTCAATTCCGGCCTAACCTCTTCTGTTCAGTAATACCATTCGGAAAGGAAATAAATTCATCGCTTCTGTCCCCAACTGTGGGTTAAATATTAGGATAGACTTGTCGTCAGCATAGCCTCCCCCTACTTCATCATCAGTACTTTGGACTCGGCAGGCAAAGCAGGATCGTAGTGTTCTATTGGTAGACCCTTTTGGGATGCGGTACGGTCAGTGCCCATCTCGTCACATCGGTGCTTGTATATGCGCATGGCATAGTCTAGGAAGGCGTTAAATAGACCGGAACATCATTTCCTTCTTGTCGTACCCCGAATAAAGTCTGAATTGTTTCCGGGTCCTCGCCAGCCTTAAATAATCCACCAGGGCTGATATGCCGCAAAAGAAAACAAGCCAAACCAAACCAAAGATTTTTCTACAATTTAAAAATAGCCGATTTCGTATAATATCGTCACTGATGCCACTGTGATTAAAACCTGCAGCTGTGTGTGATTTGTTTTTAATTTAATCATTTGAAAATACAAAAACTATCTTTTTAAAAGAAAAAAAATTTTTTTCAGAGAAAAAAATGATATGAACGTTTCTCGTTTCTAAAGAAAAATATTTTGACACTTATGATCTTCCTTACTAAAAATCGCTAATGTTTTAAATTCCTGAGAACGTTACCTTCAAAACAAAATTGAAGAAACATAATACTTAACTTAACACTTAACATAATTACTTAGCTTACTAAAATTATGCAAAAATAATGACGGTTTTTGACGTATTTTTTAACGTCAAAAACCGACTTTATTTTTGCACTAACCTAGTTTACTCAATTGGTTTGTTGATTTTATTTAGCGGCATATCAACATCTCTGTGGGTTATTTAATACTGAAATCTAAATATTTTAAACACAATTTTATGGCTTCAACTACAGATATTTTCAATGAAAATGTGTGCCTTCAACTGTAGATAAAATGTATTTTTTATCATTTTTACTATAAAATTGTTTATATTTTTTATATAAAAATGTATTGCTTCTATTAGTTTGGTGCAAAAATAATGACGTAATAATGTCGTTTTTTGACGTTACGTCAAAAAACGACATTATTACGTCATTATTTTTGCACCAACCTAATATTTTTACTATACAATACATACTTTCGTAGTGTTTTGTTTTTGTTTGGGGATTAGTTGCTCATAGCTGGGACGCTAACAGGGGCTATTACTCCGGGCTAGGGTGGCTCTGCTAACAACAGCAATTATGAGGTGGTTCCATGCTCCCCAAAACCGCCAATCTCCCAATCAGATACTTTGTCGCCGGGTGTAGTTTATCCTCATACCCAGAACTTGGTTTAGTCGACCTCTACAGCAACGCAAGAAGCATTAACAAGTAAGGAGCGTACTTGGGCACCGGATAGTTATTTCACTCTGACACCCTCTTCTTTCGACCTCTTTGCATGAGAAACAATGTGAATGAACAAGTCAGAATGAAGCAAACTTCAAAATGTTAATAATTTAGCATTTCATTTCTGAAATACCGAATACATTAAAATGATATTTATTTTATTGACATTCATTCCGTTCTACATCAAATGAAATGATGATATGATACTTTCAAGCCATTACACTGGCGCCATTTTGTTTTGGCTTTGGTCGAAACATGATTCCAAAAATTCGTGATTCACAATTTTCTCTGCTTCCTAAAATGCCCCTTATATATTTATAATTCATTATTACTTACTGTTATTTGATCGGACGGTTTTCAAACCAGTAGCAGCACCTTCCACAGTATTCTTTAATATCATTTATACACATTGAATTCTCACGCAAGTAGTAACGGGTGGATTTTATTTGAGATTAAGTGAGAGAATGTTTCATAACTACTCCAGCACCCTCCTCAGTATTTTTTATTATTATTTGTAATCACTGCGTTTTCACACTAGTAGTAACAGGGTGGCTATCATTGTAGAAAGAAAGAAAGAAAGAAAGAAAGAAAGAAAGAAAGAAAGAAAGAAAGAAAAGAAAGGGAGAAGGAAAAGAAAATGAAAAAAAAGGAAAGAAAATATAGTAAAAAATAACGAAGCAACTCTAAAAGAAAGAAAAACAGATGGAAAGAAAGAAAGAAAGAAAGAAAGAAAGAAAGGCTGAAGGAAAGAAAGAAACGAGCTGAAAACATTAAAAATAACGAAACAACTGTTTCAGAAAGAAAGAAAGAAAGAAAGAAAGAAAGAAAGAAAGAAAGAAAGAAAATATACAAGAATAAGGAAACAAATGTAAAAGAAAGAAAGAAAATATAGTAGAAAATTAAATAACTGCAAAAGAAAGAAAAAGAAAGAAAGGCAGAAGGAAGGAATGAAACAGTAAAATGTATTAAAAAATAATGAAGCAATTATTTAACAAAGAAAGAAAGAAAGAAAGAAAGAAAGAAAGAAAGAAAGACAGAAAGAAAGAAAGGAAAAAAGGCTCAAAGAAGGAAATAACGAATTGAAATCGTATTAAAAACAATGAAGCGACTATTTCAAATACCAAGAAAGAAAGAAAGATAGAAAGAAAGAAAGACAGAAAGAAAGGAAGAAGAAAAAAGAAAGAAAAAGAAAGAAAGTATAGTAGAAAATTAAATAACTGCAAAAGAAAGAAAGAAAGAAAGAAAGAAAGAAAGAAAGAAAGGTAGAAGTAAGGAAAGAAACAGTAAAACGTATTAAAAATAATTAAGCAACTATTTAAGAAAGAAAGAAAGAAAGATAGAAAGGAAGGAAATACACGAATTGAAAACGTATTAAATATAATGTAGCGACTATTTCAGATAGAAAGAAATAAAGAAAGAAAGAAAACGGTCGAAAGAAGTCAAATAGAAGGACAACAAAAGAGAGTTATTGTATGTACAAGAAAGAAAGACGATTTTAAAATGAATCCTAATTTTAATTGATAATTATGTTTAAACGTTATCTTTACTACATAACCCCTGTATTTCACTAGTTTCTCTTTCCTATGTGCATACAACGCCATACTGTAACCATCTACCTTGAGTGGCTCTTGGGACTTGTATTAGGTGAACATTAGTATATAAAAAAGAATTCCTAACTAATGTCAGTGAACCATGAGCGTGGGGAGATAACTTCAAATTGTCGTTTATTTCCTTTCGTAAACGATATTTAAGATGACATAGCGTGGACTAAGTCTGGTAGCCCATCACAATTCCTCGAGATGCTCCACAAAAATAGTATTGTGCCAAACTAGGCCAAGTATGACATGTGACCATTAAACCTATGAATGTGATTATTCTTGAGTACTCTTCATTTCTGACCTTGTACCATAATAAACGGTGTCTAATTAATTTCAAGAACCATATGTAGTTTCATAGGAAACTGTCCAGCCATATTTAGCAATATTTCACTTTGCCACCTGCAGGAAAACGGAAATTCCTATCCATCTTTTCTCTTCGCTTCTCCAAAACACCTTACTCTCCTCGTTGTCGCTTTTCTCTGAGAATATAAAGGTGGAGTTTTATATGATTATCCATAATGAGTTCGTACCGAAGAACAAAGACGCTTTCTTTGTATTAATAGATTTATAAATTTATTTACTTCATCTCGTATTTCGCAGAAGACCAAACAGCGTGTCTTTCATGTTATTACGATCGTAAATTGGGTAATTCGATGTGTTTTAGCCGCGTTATTTTGAGCTGTAAGTTCTATTTTTGTGATAATCGCGCGTTGGATATTCACTGCAAAATTCTCTGGTAGCTAGAAGAGAGAGAAAAATAATAATATACACGTCTGGTCAAAATCTTAAGACCAGATACAAAAGAGTTAAAAAATATATAAAATACTGTTACTTTAACCAAAATATATTTGGGAAGCATGTACATTTAATTAGAAAATGTAGATTGTCAACAAACAAGTGAAAATTTTAACCTTTTAATTGATTAATTTAAACAAACATTGAAAAAAGGATTTTTTTTTTGGTTGGTCATAAAGATGAGACCATGTGTGAAAAAAACAAATTACTGGACAAGAATTTTAGAACTAGTCAGTGTGCTCATAGCTTTATGCGTGTAGACATCTACGTCATACATTTCCAGTATTAAATTCCAGATTTTAAAATGGCTGAGGGTAAAAAGAGCAGGATTGTTGAACTTCAAAGACGTGTTTTTTCGCAACGAGCAAATGAAATTGGCTGTAGCAGAATTGTCATTGCTAACTTGATTAAAAATCTGGATGCATATGCTTCTAAAAAATCAACCGGTCACACCAATAAAATCTCACCATCTCTAGACAGACGCATTAGGCGAGAAGTTAAGAGAGATTCAAGTCTAACATCAAATAAGATAAAAGTGAATACAGATGCTCAATGCAGCTCTCTAACAATTCGACGGCATTTAAATAAGAAAAGGTTTAAGAACTTGAAACGGCTGTAGCGGCCTCGCTTTCTTCGTCGCCATAAAACCTCCAATTTGCTTCCGATTATCAAACTTGAGATGTGGATAAATGGAAGAAAGTGTTGTTTTCAGACGAGAAAAAATTCAATCCTGCTGGCCAAGACGGTTTTCAGTGTTACTGGCAAGCAAAAGATTTCCCAAAAGAAATGTTCTCAACATGACACGGATGAGGTGAATCATTTATGGTCTGTGGTTCATTTTCGTACAATGGAACTCTTGAGTTGCAAGAGGTAAAAAGTCGTCAAACAGCTGCTAGTTACATTGACATGTTAAGAAAGGATCGCTAATTACTTAAAGCCCTCATCTATGTGGAGAAAACTGGATTTTCCAGCAGGACAATGCTGCAATCCACAACGCTCTCCAGATCGAAAAACAATTGAGAATGTTTAGGGATAGATGGCAAAGGATGTTTATAAATATGGATTGTAACTATGGATGCTCTTCGTGCTGCAGTTTATGCATCCTGGGCAAGCATCCCAAGCACCTTCATGTAGAAGTTAATAAGGAGTATGCCAAAACGAATTTTCGAAGCAAGTCGCAAAAATGGAGGATATACTGAGAATTAAATTGTCGTTGGGACTTATTTGTTCAGCATTTTCTATCTTTATTTACATGGTCTTTATTCTTTTTTTGGGTGGTCTTTATGACCAACCAAAAAAAAACTCTTTTATATTTGGTATTTGGTATTTTCACCAGGGATATATAAGGACCTCATCGTTGATATTATTATCACGGCGTTTCGACAGTTTTGCCCTCCGGTCTTCTCCAGGGAATTCTCAAAGAATTTTCAAGCTGGACATTTTATTTAATTTTGGGGGATGGATTGTTCATATTTAAGAATATCTTGCCTTGTTCTTATTTATTAAGGTAACGACCACATCACGTTGGAACACCGGTTCACGGGCGACACTATATTGCGATCTACATGTCTTAAATCTACTTTGGAATGCGATCTACACTTTATATTGCGATGTACGTGTTAAATCTACTTTATTATGCGATCTACGTGTCATGAACCTACTTTTGGATGTGATCATTATAAAGCAATGGACGTGTCATGAACCTACTTCGGGATGTGATCATTATAAAGCAATCGACGTGTCATGAACCTACTTTGGGATGTGGTCTACAGTTTATGCGATCTGTCATGAATCAAAGTACATAGCAGTATAAAGTGTAGATCACATCTCAATCTACGCTTTATACCGCTATCTACGTGTCCTGAATCTACTTTGGGATTCAATCTACACATGATATTTTGGTTTACGTGTTCTGAATCTACTTCAACCAATTATTCAGGGTGAAGTCGCTGAATATAAATAAAAACTGAATTTGAAATATTTTAATTACATTTTCTCTATGTTATATGTATGTTATTATGTTTGACTATGTAGAGATTATTCTAAATTTATACAATGTAGACATTTTAGCCAATATACATGCTGTTTATCGCTAGAATATAAATAAAAGAAATTTTTTTAATATTTTAATTACATTTTCTTAATATATATATATATATATATATATATATATATATATATATATAAGATAAGAAATAAAAAATACAAATAAAATATAAAAATAAAAAATAAAAATAAATGTAAAACAAGCAAAATAAATTAACCCAAATAAATAAACTATTAGACGACTTCTGGCAAAATAACCGCCAAAATAGATTACCCACAATACACCACTGACCTGTATATATAAATAGCCAAGAAAAAAACAACACTCGTAGCCTGACGATTGCGTCTAGGCAGTCGACACGCAGTCTCTGACTGTGTACAACTTCTGTCGAACTCTCTGCTTTGACAGAGAGGAATCCGGATGAAGCTGTGCTGAAGGGCAAAGTTTCGTCCGGAGATGTAGACCCACTTATGTGGGTTGAAAGGGAATATTTTTTGGCCTAACCTACGGGTTCGGAGAAACCCACGTCAAACTCGGCCTTGTGCCACATACATTCCTCGTGGGGGGACTGCTAAATATCGGCCAGACGATTGTCTCTAGCATGAAACAGCCTGTCGCCTCTAAGTGTTGACTTCTATGTTCACACACACACACACACACACACTATATATATATATATATATATATATATATATATATATATATATATATATATGTTTTACTGTGTAGATATCATTCCAAAATAAAATTTGTACGGCGTAGATATTTCTCCTTGTAAGCCAAGGTAGATATCTTTTCTTTCAGTAATTTTGCAGTATGAAAAATGTTTTCTTATTTTTAACAGTAGACTAGACCAAAAGGCAAGATGTCTTTTTAAAAATACCTTTTAGAAAGGAAAAATAAACTATTCATGAGAGATGCAATTTTTATCATCTAAGTAATATATTTGCTGTTATGAAGAAACATATCAGAGTGAAAGAATATTAAATTAAATTTATGTAACAGATAATGTCAATAAATGTCGCCGTGTAAAATCAGAACCAAAGAAAAAATATTCGGAATAAAAGCCTGTTAAAAATGAAACATTATCAAAATCAACTTTCTTCAGAGAGACTTAATAATATTTCTAATAAGAAAATCTAGAAAAAAATAGAATTAATGAATTATTTCTATAAATCTAATCAAAACAAATGTTACATTTCTGTACAAAAAAGAAGATAATGGAGGTTAAAATATATGAAGTCAGGTCAGTTTGACCCAGGTTATGAGTGCATTATGGAAAAAACAAAAAAAAACTTTATTCTCCTATTATCGTTTCTCCATTATTAGCGTTTTAAAGACCATGATCTAATAACATCTTATTCCACAGACAGAACGGAATGGCCTAAATGAAAAGAATGATAAACATACTTTGTTCTCAAAGAGGGTTTTGCACCACTAAGTCATACACAAAATTATAAATAAAAAAACATATAGACGTGTCCCACACAGAGAAAATATAACACATATCTACGCAACAAATAGTTTGCAAAGAAAACGAAAAGTTAGTGTTTTACATATAATTCTCAGCGGGAACTGGAGCTACTGGAGTTTCTTCTGTGTTTCTGGAGAAATCATATTTAAAATACCAGGTTCGAGCTGACCGGATTCATTTGTTATGTCGCCAGCGAGGATATATTCCGCAAACGGGAAACGGCGTGTCCTGTTTTTTTTTTTTGGGGGGGGTATTTCCAACATGAGAACTGCAAACATGAGATGTTTTCTATATGTGGGGAAGTAGAAAGACGGCACCATAAGTTTGTAAGCTGCACCACTGTTCGGTTTGACTCCTAAAAACCGACTGACTGACTACCACTTTCCTCACTAAGCCGTGATGTCACTTGGCCCACGTGATTTCATCTCGGCCAAAAGGGGATAATCGCCTTTTGTATCTCGATAGCTTCATAAAAATTCAACATAGTTTTTTTTTTATTTGTGTGAAAATAGTGATACTGTTTTATCAATAAGTGAAGTTGGTCATTATTGTATTTGCGTTTATTGATACAAATTTTATGGAGAATAATATTATTAGGTTGGTGTAAAAATAATGACGTAATAATGTCAAAAAACGACATTATTACGTCATTATTTTTAGTTATGTAAACTCAGTTCATATAAGAAATATTAGGTTGGTGCAAAAATAATGACGTAATAATGTCGTTTTTTATGTATTTTTTAACGTCAAAAAACGACATTATTACGTCATTATTTTTGCACCAAACTAATAAATTAGCTTTTAGTAGAAAAATCGTTAAATTAACTTCCGAGTAATAAGATGAAGTTTCGGAAAATATATTTTAGTGAATTTCGCACAAAAGGTTTGTTTTTGCGATGAAAAGATAAAATAATATAGCAAGTTCGTAGGAAATAAAATAAATACACTTTATACTTACTTCAATTAGATAAGCTAAAGTTATTCCACATATATAAAGCAAACTTTCTTAAGATGATTACAGCAGTGAAATATTACAGAACCTAAATCGAAACAAAAAACAGGTAATTTGCTTTTTAAGCCACGCGTTAATTATCTAATAAAAATTTCCCGAATAGTTATATTCAGGTGTAAATGTATATGCTTAATTAGAAAATAGCAAAGAAATTTTGTTAAAATCTACCGTTTTGGAGTTATCGAAAATAAAATTTCGAACTCATTCGCGTTATGGCACGGCAGCCATTACTGGCGTTGTTTGCATACATTCGCTGCTGATTAGATTTGTGCGGAAGAATATCTTGTGAACGGCCTTTTTATTGCTCTTGTCTCTGTTACTGCGTAACTGACCCCATAGACGAAAGAAAAAGTTCAGTTTGAAATTCTCCGAAGGTTACATGGATCAAAAATACCCTGACGATGGTCAGGGAACTCAACAGCAGAAACATGTCGTAACAACAGCAAATCTGGGAACAATATTTTTTGTATGTAGATAATGTAAATAAATTTGAATCTCAATTTAGGTTAGTTGTTATTAATTTCTCTGTTTAATATTAAAAAAAGGATAGTGACTCAAGTACATGCAGCCAATAAAAATAATGTTTATTGTAATAAGAAATAATGTCAGATAAAAAATCCTTTCAAAAATTACTGTTACTTCCATTTCAGATACAAAACTAAATAGGTGACACCCTTTTCACTGCTCTTACTTGTCTCTGTTACTGCGCAATTGAGGACTCATTGCGTGCACAAACATCAAGACAAGTGAATGTTAATTCTGCAGCAAATATATGCAAACAACGCCAGCAATGGCTGCCGAGACGTGAATGTTTCCGAAATTTTATTGTTGATAATTATAGAACGATAGATTTTTTTGTTATTTTCGAATTAAGCATGTCGACTCTGATAATCTTTCACCGTGTGTTTAATATCATTGCATCGAAAGCACTTTCAGACCTGAACGTCCGTACTTTGCATTGGCTGGACTGTCGCTGCCATCATGACTTCTTCCATCTCTTCGTTTCTTATAATTTCTCGGTCTTGGGCAAGAAGCTGGTCAATAGAGAGCTCGTTCATCCTAGCTAACGCAAGAAGAGTTCGCTTTACATAGCCTGGTAACCCGTGCACAAATGCGCGGCCAGCATACGGTCACTCATGCCGCCCATCAAGTATGCGAGTTTCTTTAATTCAGCCAGGTATCCATCCACGGACTCGCTGTTGCCGTTTAATGAACCAGATGTACGCCATAAACGAATCCGTAGCAAAGACTGAAACTAAGTCAGTCTTTATCTGGTCAACGTCAGATTTTGCTTTGTAATTCAATAGTTGGCAAACTGTAAAAGCTCTGCCCTTAAGTCTCAAAGAGATCACGTATTCCAAAGATTTCACTCCATATTGCCTGCAAATGAGTTCCAGCTTATTTGGAAGACCCGACACCGATCCGTCAAACTCGTGAATTTTATTTAAATCGAATTTGCGTTCTGCCATGGTCCGTCAATCGCCGAAATAGCCTGCGTTTTTCTGCTATCCACACGTCGGTACCAACATCAATCCCAGACCCACGCTGACTATTACCTAATACATGCTTATTGTGGAAAAGGACGCAACTCTTGGTGCTTCCAGTACCACCTACAACCAACCCGGAGTCTTTCTCGGAGTAATTGTGTCTGTATTTATCTATCCACCCACAAGGATAAATGTGGCACAAGGCCGGTTTAAAATATGACCTTTCTGAACCCGCCTAGACGGGTTCAAGGCCTGTCTACCACCCCGGACGAAACCTTACCCTTCGGCAAAGCTTCGTCCGGGTCCCTCTCTGCTAATGCAGAGAGTTCGACAGTCGCCGAGAGAAATAACTTCTCTGTCTTCAGTGATTGTGTCACGGAGCCTAAAACGAGGAGATAGCTTAAGGCTGCTCGACACTAATTATCCTATAGCTAAATAATCAGATTCACGACCTATATTTTAGTTACAATTTACTGATTGGCCACAAAAACTCATCCCTCATCGTTCAATCCTACATATAACACAATACCACAAATTCAGTGGTAATCTACAAAACACCCCATGACATAAAAATTTCAATATGTACAAATTTCAGTATGTACAAAATTATTCAGTATGTATACAAAAATCTATAAAACTAGCAAGCTTCATTGGCTCGCTATCACTTCGCAAAATTAGATATATTCACTACTTGAAATCTTTGAAACAAAAATTTTAAATGAACATTTCATTCATAAAATGGCTTGTTATAGTTAAGGAAAGTTTTACAAATAGATGCCAACTTGTTGAAGGGCAAGTAAAATGCAAATTTCAAACATTATATAAAACGATATTCTTAATTATAATTAAATTATATTCAGTATTCTATAAGACGATATTCCTAAACAGTACAATTTTTGATATAAAAATATAGTTTATAACAAAACGTGCACTGCAATTTTGGATACAAAAGGAAAAATAAGAGTTACTCCCCTTCAGCCATGAAAGCAACGATAATGGCTAGTATAATATATTAATATATTATATATATAACATTATATAATCTGGTAAGACTAAATCTGAGCTGAACAAAAATCATTCCCTGCACCTAACTTTTCTAGTGTTTTTGAATGAGCTATGAATCATTGAAATCGGGCCAGTGGGAGCGGAGGAGTTGCTTGGACACACACACGCACACACGCACAAACGCACACATATACACTGATTATGCAGATTATAGTAATGTTATGAAATGGGGGGGATGAACCCGGAAACAAAATAAAATGTATCAAAATATCAGTAATTGAAAACAACAGATGTTAATAGAACACATCCCCTCGCCCCCATCCCCAAATAAAGAATCTCGCTCACTAACGGAGAGGGGATGATAAAATAAATATGGGCGTGGGAAAATCAAAGACTGACCCAACCGAGATTGAAAAGGAGGCCAAAAACAAACTGGGGAGGTTGGGAATCTCGACTTGGATAAGGAACAAAATGGGAGAAGCCGTGAAGAGATCGGAAACGGTAGTTTCTCACATTAACTGGATAGACAAGTGTCTATCTTAAGCAGGAGATGACACCACAGCAACTGA
>OZ010615.1:7562780-7572780 GCA_963932145.1 Acanthosepion lycidas | reverse complement strand
GTTTTTAATAGTTGTTTAATATAGAAATTTTCATACCAATACCTTTGATTACTCTAAACAAACAGAAATGCAGTTACCATAAATAAAAAAGAGAAAAAAATTCTCTTTTAAAGAAAGAGAAAATTAAGCTAATAGTTTCAGTTCACTCCAGCAGTCCGTACCACAAACATCAAATAGATTCTGGATTTTATAGATTATATTTTCATTTGGAACCTATGGCTAAGTTCCGAAAATCAAATACTGATGGAAAAATATTTGTGGACGAGGAAAATTACAGCTCCCACTATCAAAAGAAAAATGCTGCTGAAACACAAATATACTGGCGATGTGTAGAACGATTTTGCAACAATTTTAATCAGTAATTGCATTTTAAACAAAAATAAACTTAATTTTTTATATTTTATTCCTTTTAAAAAATGTATGCTTTTTCAAATTTTAGAATTTAGAATTGAACTTTATATTTTGTTTTCACTCTCTAAAAATTCGTCTTTTCTAACGTGTTCATTCCATGGTATTCTGATCATCCTTCTGTAGAACGACATTTGCTTCCAATCTCTCCTACATCTGTGGTGACATTTTCCAGCATTTATTTTTATATAGGAATGTCCAGTGCCGAATTTATCTAGAGGCTTAGAAGTCTGAAGAATAGCTTAGAATATTGCTACCACATATAGCCCAGTGGATCTGCTATTGACCATGAGCTCCTTGATAAAATCCAAAGAAGAATCAGCAATATTATAGGTGCTGATCTGGCGGCTCGGCTTCAATCACTTTCCCACTGCCCTAAGGTTGCCTCTCTGTGTCTTTTCTATAAATACATTCATGGTAATTGTTCGGATGAGATCTTCGCTGTGGTACAGAGACTTTTGTGAATTTAAACGCAATACTAGACTGGAGTGGAGATCTCATCAATTTACAGCCGAGCTGCCTAGATGTAGCCGTAAGTTCTATGCTAAGAGTTTTTTTTTTCTCACAATTCTTGCATGTAGAACTTATTTCCGGCTCCATGTTTTCTAATGAATTTTAATCGGCAAAACTTGAAATACAGAGTCAATCGCGATCTACTGTCCTCCTAATTACTCTGTTCTCTTCCCGCTCATTATTAATGTTTCTGTTCCTAATTTATCCACACCCAATAACCCCTTGTATCTTAGTGGCTTTTCTGGCGGTTCGGCTTCAGGAACTTTCCAGTGGCAGTAAGGTTGCCTCTCTGTGTCTTTTCGATACTTTCATGGCAATTCTGTTTGTATTTCTGAGATGAGGTATTATGTACACTATTTACATTATTCCGACTATTGTCCTCATCTTTGTTGCCATATTTATCACAACGTTTCGGCCCTTCAGTATCTGTCTATTTTTCTGAGATGAGGTATTATGTACATTATTTACATTATTCGGACTATGGTCCTCATCTTTTTTGCCATATTTATTACAACGTTTCGGCCCTTCAGTATCTGTCTATATTTCTGAGATGAGGTATTATGTACAATATTTACATTATTCGGACTATTGTCCTCATCTTTGTTGCCATATTTATTACAATGTTTCAGCCCTTCAGTATCTGTCTATATTTCTGGGATGAAGTATTATGTACACTATTTACATTATTCGGACTATTGTTCTCATCTTTGTTGCCATATTTATCACAACGTTTCAGCCCTTCAGTATCTGTCTATATATCTGAGATGAAGTATTATGTACACTATTTACATTATTCGAACTATTGTCCTTAACTTTGTTGCCATATTTATCACAACATTTCGGCCCTTAAGTATATGTCTATATTTCTGAGATGAGGTCTTATGTACACTATTTACATTATTCGGAATATTGTCTTCATCTTTGTCGCTATATTTATTACAACGTTTCGGCCGTTGTATGCTCCGGCCCTCTTCAGGTGGTTGGAATGTCGAACTGAACCCTTTATTTCTCTCAATGGGGTAGACTGTTCTTTTTCTACGCGCCATGTCAGTTATCAGTTATCTCCTGTTAATTTCCTTCTGAAAGTCCTCCACTACCATAACCAGGTATTGAACTCACACTCTTTGGGTCCTGTCACTGGATCTAACTAACGCCTTTATCCACTGTGCCATGTGTCCTCAATCGATTGGTGTTTCCACCTGATATGACGATCGTATGTGATTGGTGTTTCAATGTGATACGTCCCTAAGATGAGATATCCAATCTATTGCCAAAAATGCAGGAGAAATTGCCGTCTCAATCTGCCATTCCCCGAAGTTCATGACTCCTGCTATTTTCAATCTTTACAAGAGTCAGATTAGGCCAAAAATGAAGTATTCTTCATATATCCTGGCTAGAACTGTTCCATGCTGAGATTCTAGTCTTGATAGAGTTCAAAATCCTTTCCAATTCTTGTACTGAAGGATTGATTCTCCACCGTAAAAAGAAATTTTGACAGACATAGCTGTTGTGAATTGCTAATCTTTCCTGTCAGTATACGCACTGTTAGTTTCGTATTCACTTGTTATCTCTCAACAACATAAAACTGCTAGCTCGATATGATTGGCAGCCGGGTGACTGGTAAACATGGCGAGATGTCAGTCAGGACAAATAAGTTTGTTAAAGCCTTGTTTTCGGTCTAATAAAGTTATAGTTTTTCAAAAATGCCGAACCATTTCTTTCGATTCTTATTACAATACCAGGTATACTCCATTCTTTCGTTCCAAGAATTCAGAGAATAAAATAAAAGCAACTTCAAGAAAATTCTCTTCTTATAACCGATTGGCGAGAAAGCATTGTTTTATATTCCCTCTGCATAACAGATGCTAACCTCCTGGAGAGCGACTAATTGCACCTACTCGGAATAACGACATGATGTGGGAACAGTTTCTTGAATCATTATAGAGCTCAGAAAGAGAGATTCTTGATTAAATACAAAGAAGAATCTGCAATGTTATTCGTCCTGACCTGGCATCTCGGCTTCACTCACATTCCCACTGCTGTAGTATGGCTTCACTGTGCCTTTTCTATAAAAGTATATATGGTAATTGTTCTGATGACTCTTTCGTGCATAGACTTTATGAACTTAAGCGCCGTACAAGACTGGATCCATGGTCTCATCATTATACAACTGAAATAGCTAGATGCAGCCTAGTAAAGTTCTATGCATACAGTTTCTTCTATCGCACTTCTCACTTGTGGAACTTTGATCTTCAGACCTTTAAATGTAATATCAATCGTTATGTTCTGTCTTCTTAAATCTTGTTCTTCTTTTGTCCACACTTCTCAATAGAATATTTTATCATATTCTCTTACTATCAGCAGCCCCCCACCCCCCGCATCATAATTGTTTATTGCCTTACTTGGGGTAAAATTATTTAAAAAAAAAAATAAGTTCGTGTAACCTTTGCCCGAGATTTCAAGATTAACCTATAATTGAATTTGCTGTGATTTCAAAACCAAAATCGGATCCATTACATTCACTCAGGTGATGATACCCTTGGGAAATATATGAATCCTCATCTTCTCCCCCATCTATGGCTAAATAACAGGACAGACGGAGTTCTATAGCCTTGGATATAAACCGGTCTCTAGAGAAAAACTTTGAATTTAAAACCGCCCTGGAGAAAGATGGGCTCCGTCAGATTATATTATCCAAGAAACAACACTTGTACTGCGACTGTAGAATATATGGTACCCCTAAGACACTACGGGTCACCGGATAAAAAAAATTCACTTAATTGAATAAACGAAAAAAGTTACTTTCCAAAGGTCAACAATGTCTTTGACTTTACATAGGAGCAAAAACATTAGCAGTTCTACTCTGACGTAGAAGCCCTGTCCTGCCTCTCCGGTGGTTCTGGCCGAAAAGTAAACCACCCGGTCCTTTTCCGGTGAACTTAAGGAACCACCACTATCGCAACGTTGTGAATTTTTGATCCGAACAGCAGTATTTCGATCCCTCAGAACGATCCGGAGGTAGAATGAATTAAATAGCAGGGCTCCATGCTGAAAGAAAACGCTATTTGTGCAGAGATGCTCTTGTCGTAACCGCAAGGGTACAAAGAAAGAAAAAATATAAGCAACACTTTCGGTTCCTGTACAAAGAGCCCTTTAAGGCTACTGTTTTTATATCACTACCAACGAAATTGCACGAAAAGAAACTGTCTTAACGAGATTCACTCGTTTGGGTCGGAACGACACAGAGAGAGAAAGACAATTATGCCGGTCGAAATTCGACTGTACTAAGGGAGATAAGTCGTTGTTCTTCGTCCGCCCTCTCCGATATAGAAGTCGGCTTTTCTTAGCTTTGTTGGGATTCGCACGGGTTCGATTTCTATCTCTGGGTACAATTCGGACTTTTTGACGCATGCAACCATCTGGCCAGATTAGCAAGATCCACCAAGCCGTTCCCGTCGCTTTTTCCTTCGGGTTCTCTGCTCTGCGATTTCTGATCTGCGGTCTCTGATCTGCGATCTCTCGCGTTCCGACGCGTTCTCCGATCCTATCCGATCTCAACTGCGCAACTCAAGCGTGCAGACCGCTTATATAGAGAGAGGCGGAGCTAAACAGTTTTTAGGCACCGCCCACGAATTTTAATATGCAAATCGCCTGGATCATCTTGTGTCTTCCGCCGGATCTCCGAAGGTCCGCGGGAACCCAGTTTTCAAGAGGTATTAAAATCGGATTCGGACTCCCTGCTGAGTTTTCCGCAGACAACGTCCACTTAAACCCGGCGAAAATCACTTATCTCGTCTGAGGGCTCTGGCTGGATTTCGCCCGGCAGACCACCCAAAATCCAATTCACCATTTATCACAAGCTTTACCTAACGAACCCTTCCATTAATTACTCTGGAATTAATTCACCTAGTTAATTAATAATTCAATCCCAGAAACAACTAAGTAAAAAACTTCTTTAGTACCTTCTTCCCTTAATAAACCCACTTGGTGGGGTCTCTCTCTCTCTCTCTCTCTATCTATCTCTCTTTCTCTCTCTCTCTCTCTCCCTCTCTCTCTCTGTTACACTACTAATGATATGAAGAAATAATTCTACTAATGATACCATGAAGTAATTCTATTAATGATATCAAGAAGATCACGGTACCTATGGTTGAAGTGATTCGTACCCGCCACAAGAACGGCCCCGAGAATATACTGCTGAAAAAATTCTTAAAATGAATGATTACTATTAATTCTCTAGTCGTCTCCAAGAATTCTCATAATCATTTCCCTACCCCTCCGTTCTAATATGCTATTTAATATGTCTTTAAGAGGCTGACAGCTGGCATCTCGACTGAAATAGCTCAGATAGTCCAATGGAGAAAATACTATCCGTCAATACTTCCAAAATAAACCGAACAAGGTTTCATAACCAGCAAATAAACCCTTGATTTAGTCCGATGCTGATAAACAGTTATAATCTCAATGAAGCCCTTAGGCTTGAACATCGATTGAGTTTCATGCTCACACCAGACCCTGTACCATCGCTAAGGATTCTGAATAAAAGTTGGGTTTCTTTTGCTGCTCTAAATAGTATCAGATTCCTACCATGCTTTAGATTTACAAGGCGTTTAGGCGGAGATTTTAGAAGTATAGAGGTGAAGTAGTCTTCAATACAAAGCGGAAACGCAATCCTAATAAAAGACAAACATCTCTTTCTGTACAAATGAGGCGAAATGTGAAACGGAAGATTGGCGAACCTATCTAATCCTACGAAATGTTGCTAAAAGCGTGCCTACCAATAATCAATAGTTGTAGGACTTTTAGTTCTGTTAGAATGACCTTGATTTATCCTTGGAATATTGCTGCTACATATAATGCTGTGCCCTTGCTATTTATCTGGTGTTTCGTGTCAAGATCCAAAGAAGAATCAGCAATATTATAGGTCCTGATCAAGCGGCTCGGCTTCAGTCACTTACCCACTGCCAAATATTGGATCTTTATTTCTTTTCTAGCACATCAGACTTGTTGAATTCTCTTCATATCTCTCTCAGCATGTTCATATCTATCTATCTATCTATCTATCTCATTCTGCTCAAATCTATTTATCTATCAAGCAATCCTACTCTGTTCAAATCTATCTATCGTTAAAATTTCATTAATATAAAAAGCTCTAATAGATGAGTTGATCGAAGCTAAGAATATTCCTGCAATTTATGGTCCGGTGGCCTTGATATTTACCCGGAGCTACTTGATAAGATCCAAAGAAGAATCAGCGATATTATAGGTCCTGATCAAGCGGCTCGGCTTCAGTCACTTACCCACTGCCAAATATTGGATCTTTATTTCTTTTCTAGCACATCAGACTTGTGGAATTCTCTTCATATCTCTCTCAGCATGTTCATATCTATCTATCTATCTATCTATCTATCTATCTATCTATCTATCTATCTATCTCATTCTGCTCAAATCTATTTATCTATCAAGCAATCCTACTCTGTTCAAATCTATCTATCGTTAAAATTTCATTAATATAAAAAGCTCTTATAGATGAGTTGATCGAAGCTAAGAATATTCCTACAACTTATGGTCCGGTGGCCTTGATATTTACCCGGAGCTACTTGATAAGATCCAAAGAAGAATCAGCAATATTTTAGGTCCTGGTCAGGCTGCTCGGCTTTAGTCACCCACTGCCGTTAGGTTGTTTCTCTATTTATTTTCTCGAACTTCACGCTTGTGGAATTCTTTTCATATCTATCTCAATATGTTCATATCTATCTATCTCATTCGGTTCAAATCTATCTATCTATTTTAGTCTAATCACAGTTATCTATCTATCTTAGTCTGCTAACATCTATCTATCTTAGTCTGCTCACATCTATCTATCTATCTATCTATCTATCTATCAATCAATCAATCTATGACAGCCAGTACATTATCTATCTATCTATCTATCTATCTATCTATCTAAGTTTGTTCACATCTATCTGTCTAATTATCATTAACACTTCATTAATATAAAAATCTTTAACAGATGACTTGATCGATGCCAAGAATATTGCTGCAACATGTGGTCCGGCACCCCTGCAATTTGCCTTGACAAGAAATCAGCAATATTATTAGTTCTGATCTGGCAGCTCGGCTTCCGTCACTTACCTAAAAATCGCGTCGCAGCTCGTGACGGCACACATGACCATGCGAAAGTGAAAAACGAGAAGTATTAAGTATGTTATAAATTATAGGCATTTAAGGATATTTGTGGAGATTTCATAGTTTATTTTGTTAATGCCTTCAGTTTTTTTATAATTTTAAATCCATGTTGAGCTTCAGATTTATTTTTAATTTCTGTGTGTCTATGCGTAATCTCCTCCAGCTGGTCCGGGATAGTTATATCTTTTAGCTTATCGTAGATGTCCAGTTTGTTGGTGTTAAGGGTGTTCAATTTGATATATATATATATATATATATATATATATATATATATATATATATATATATATAAGGTATGAAGAACTTGGTAATCCGTATGGGTAATCCCAAGGAGGATGAAATCCTGAGAGCTCAATGTAAATCCATTTTATTTAAACCTAAACTTGAAGTAAGAAAGATTACCCATATAAAAATAATTACAAATTGCATCCATAAATTAGATTATTTTTACAATATTAAAAAAGTACGATTGGTCGGGTAAACAAATTGTTATAATTTAAAATATTTTTTTAATATGTTCTCTATAAATGTGTTAATAAATATAGTATTTATATTAAATCCATAAACTATTTGTTTAAAAAAATTAAATACTTAAATTGATAGCAAACATCAAATTAATTTTTTCGGGTTTTTTTTTAGACATCTAAATTACTATCAAACATTAAAATCTATTCTTTACATAAATGGCTAAAACCCAATTACAGCCTCTTTCTCTTTACTTCCCTCTCCCTCTTCTTTCTTTTTCCTTTTTCCTTTTGTCCCTTCTCCCCTCCCATTTCTATATATCACTTCCGTTAAGTTAACCGTCTAAATAGGTCAAGGTCTGGTCACTCCTCCTCCCCCAATACTAAGTATGATTGAGAGAGATATGAAATTAAACCCTCCCTAAACTCTACCATGACTCTTTAACTACCCCTTTTACACTCTCTGTTAAATTACAAAAACTTACACTACCCATCAATTTTAATTTCATTTTTCGTTTCATTTCATTTCTGGAAGTGCTATCTGATGATCCGGCGTCCTTTGAAAGGTGAAATAAATTATTATAATGGTACCTTAAAGTGGTCTGTTTTTCTTTTATTTATATATATATATATATATATATATATATATATATATATATATATATATATATATATATATATATTGTAACTAATAACTGATACAACAAAAGAAATGACCACACTACCACCCCTTGTCTGAATGATTAAAATTTCTCTGTATCCTTGGAAACAGTGAATTATGAATTTTCGTGTGCGTTTAAAACTCAGTAAATTTTAAAAATTCCAAAATTCGCTTGAAGATGAAATGGAACTAATGTTTTTAATTTAATTACAAAATTAAATTTGAAGCTTTTAGCTTCCATTTTTGAAACATGGTTAGAAACTGTGTAGCGAAAAAAATATTTTAAATCAGTTAATTTATAATATTAATGCTCTGTAAATTTACATTGAGCACTGTTTTGTAAAAATAAAAATATCAATAAGAACACCGGATTATATATTTTACAGTTCTTTATATATCTATCGATCTATCTATCTATCTATCTATATATATATATATATATATATATATATATATATATATAGCGATATATAATTTTGTAGAATTTTCTATATCAACAAACAGTATTTAGAAAAATATGAGAAACTTGCTTTTTAGTGGCTGATACCTGTTTTTAAAAAGTCCGGCGAGAAGATGCATCATTGTCTTACGCTGCGTGTGTTCACCCAATACATTTTCTATTCATATTCTGATCTTTGATGAATTAATATGGTTTTAAGCCACTGATCACAGGTCCTTAATGGCTGTGAACAGAAGTGTCGGAGGAGATCTGTCTGCCATTGACACAATGTTTTCTGCGTGTTTTTGGATGTTTTTTTAAGGATTGTGTGAGTCACCACCCAAACAGTCGGAGTCATCAAGCCTGCTTGATTTTGTGGGATTCGTTGCGTAACTGAGAGCTTCGCTTGATCTTTTTGCTCGGTAAAAGATCTCTTAGCAAACAAAGGAAAGATCAAAAAGCTTACAGACTTACACTGGCAGACAACGGGATGAATAAAACAAGCAAAAGAATTTATTTGTTTTCGTTGAGTGAAAAGATGGATTTGGATGAATGTAAAAAAAAAAAATGTCAGCTCTAAGTAGGAGTTGTTCCATTGCAATACGGAGTAGGAAATCGATGCAAAAGAAAAGAGGACGTTTGAATTTTGGGAGCTGCAAAAAATAAAAAAGAATCGAGAAAAAATGTCTTTGTTGATAGTGGATTTATTCCAAGGGTCTAACGGGTTGTTTTTCTTATTTCTCTATTTGTCCTGAATAGCTGAGTACAAACAGACTAAGATGCATATGACAGAAGTGAAATACACTGATATATATATATATATATATATATATATATATATATATATATATATATATATATATATATATATATATATATATATATATATATATATATATATATATATATATATATATATATATATATATATATATATATATATATATATATATATATATATCAATATCATGAAGTGGATTATGTCCAACAATTATTTAATATATTTTCTGATTATTTTTATGCATACAATTTATTTACATAAATGTTCTGTTTAATTAATATTGTTTAATTAAAAAACATACCATTTACTTGAATAATTTCTCTCCATAAATATAACCTATAAACAGAATACATATATATGTATATATAGATATATATATATATGAATATTTTTATATCCGTTTATTAAAAAAAAATTCAGATCGTGTATATATGTAAAGAAATGGACAATATGAATGAAGATAAATGGAAAACTTATCTTAGGTGACGCGTTTCGTCCTCTAAGAGACTTTATCAAGGCAAATGTAAAGATTTTATTTTATGACA
>OZ010615.1:7545280-7557780 GCA_963932145.1 Acanthosepion lycidas | reverse complement strand
GGTATGACGATAAACTACACTCGACAGCAAGGCCTCTAATCAGGAGGTGGCCTGGGTGTGACGATAAAATATACCCAACAGCAAGGCATCTGTGTCCTGGGTATAATGATAAACTACACCCGGCAGCAAGGCCTCTGATCAGGAGGTGTCCTGGGTGTGACGATAAAATATACCCAACAGCAAGGCATCTGTGTCCTGGGTATAATGATAAACTACACCCGGCAGCAAGGCCTCTGATCAGGAGGTGTCCTGGGTATGACGATAAACTACATCCGGTAAAGAGGCCTCTGATTGTGAGTGTTTGAGAAGCATGGAACCACCTCTTAATAGCTGCGGTTCTCAGGTTCACCTGACCTGGAGAGGTAACACCTGTTAGGGACCCAGCATCAGTTTGGCTCCCAACTGGGGGCAAATTGTAAACCCAAAAACCGGAGTCAGACCATTATGAATATAAAAATATATTTTTTTAGTAAAAACTAGTTAACTCCCAAATGATTTATCAAAACACTACGAAAGTATAAAAATAGATTTTTACAGTAAAAATGTCAGCAATACATTAAAAAATGTTACCATTTTTGAAAAAAAATATTACCAAAAATTCATTTGACTCTCTTTCATGTCAATGAAATCTGATCTACAAACTGATTTCTTACAAAGAATACATATTCTATTCATACGAACTTATCCTAAAAATCTTGTCAACATTAAATAAGCCATTAAGCTTGTTATGCCATAAAACAAATATACCAAACCTGATCTACAAACTGATTTCTTACAAAGAATACATATTCTTTTCATCCGAACCTATACTAAAAATCGTGTCAACATTAAATAAGCCATTAAGCTAGATATGCCATAAAACAAAATAAACCAAACCTGATCTACAAACTGATTTCTTACAAAGAATAAATATTCTATTCATACGAAGCTATCCTAAAAATCTCATCGGCATTAAATAACCCATTGAGGTTGATATACCGTAAAACAAAATGAACCAAACCTGATATAAAAACTGATATTTTTACAAAGAATACATATTCGATTCATACGAACCTATCCTAAAAAATGTTTCAGCATTAAATAACCCAATGAAACAAGCATTCTAAAGCAAAAGAAGCCAAACCAAACCAAGACCCAAAAGCTACTCTAATTTTAGGGTTACAGAGTAAGAGGCGCGAAGGTAAGATTGTAATGACCTGGAAAAGAATCCTAACAGGACTGGGTTTCACAAAGTAGCCATCATTGAAAAGAATCTGCTCTTGCATATCATTAATGGAATACACAGGGAATGAGAGTAGTTCGTTACAATGTGTGTGGCATGAAAAGTCTAGTTCCACGTGCCATGCCTCGTACGGATGTTTAACCCTTTAACTCAAATCTCCAAGATTTTGTTCACCGCTGCCGTAGCCAGTGAACTGACAATTTTTGGTGTCAAATCTCTGGATCCAGCCCAAGCTTTTATCTGGGCCATGTGTTCTTGAAGACGTGGAACTAGAACAATCTACCCCGGTGAACGAAAGAAAGGGTTCAGTTCGAAATTCAAATCACCTGAAGAAACCCGGAGCGTACAACGATCGAAACGTCAGGAATATGACAACAAAGATGAGCAGAACAGTCGGAACAATGTAAATAATATAATAATTACAATATCTCATCTCATATATATATATATATATATATATATATATATATATATATATATATATATATATATATATATATATATATATATAATGAAATGGACAAAGTCCGACAATTATTTAAAGACATTTTTATGTTTAAAATTCTTTTTATTGACACAAGTATTTAAGTAAATGCTCTGTTTATTAGTATTTATTTATAGTCATTTATTACTGTTTATTATAAAAAGAGCATTTACTTGTATCAATAAAAAGAATGTTAAACATATATATCTTTAAATATATATATTTAATGTCTATAATTAGTAACAGAAGCCATTGGTTTATACCAACGGCTTTCCATATTTCATACTTCTACAATTCACTCTCGTGTGGTCATGTGTGACGTCATGAGATGCGGTGCGATTTTCGCTTCTAGCATCTTATATGCGCGTGTTTATCGTTGCTTAGAAATCATCTATGTAAACAATGACAGACTATCATCACTGTCTTGTCCATATATTGTTTAATATGTTGTAATTGACATCTTTGATAATGGCTTAAGTCAGCCGAAAGCTTAGTTTGTATTAAAAAAAAAAAATAAAATAAAATAAAAAATATGGATCGCTATTGTGAATTTCTTTCTTCGTTCAACGATAATGTTATTAAACTTATCAGATGTTACGAAAAAAATTTACATAAAATAAATAGAGAACACTTGTCTATATTATTTAATGAAACGTGTATGAATCTATATATATATATATATATATATATATATATATATATATATATATATATTTCCATGGAAATATCAATAGGGCAGCGAGAGGTATGCGACATTTCGTCTGTGGGAAAGGGACTGTAAGGGTGTAGAGATTGGAGAAGCAACCTCTTGGGAGTCAGTTCCACAAAACAGTATTTCGTAGGAAGAATCTTCTTGAGCGGAACTTACATCTCACCAACTGAATATGAACGGAATAAAGCTGATTAGCTACAATGTTTGTGACATGCCGGTTCTTAGCCATGAAGGTCAAAACTAGAGGAAATAAAGAATGCATTTTATCAGAACACTTTCCATGGAAATATCAATAGAGCAGTGACGGAATGGCGACGTTTCGTCTGTGGAAAAGAGGTGTAAGGTTGAAAATAATTCATCACCCACAAGAACGCGAAAATGCTTTTAAACTCTATCGAAACTGGATAATGACGATTGAGCAGCCCCTGCCTATAGATGGCAGCAGTACCCTAATTTCGGTTTGAAGTGTTTATTGGAAAGCTAGTAGATAGCACGAAGTGTCAGGTGCCTACTGGAGCGGTACAGAGAACTTTAGCAATGGATCGTACGCATATGTGTTGCACTCGAGATTTGGGTTGCGTTTGTCCCTGTAGGCGTTCAAGGAACGGGAACTCCCTGAGATAACACTCATTCATCGCGATAGGCGAAAATTCAGGCCTCTGCTCTGTCATGCTGGAACATCACTAGTTTTGTATTGAATGTAACCAGCCAGTTTTTCCTCCACTGAGATGTTAGACCTCGGTCAGAGGAGAATTCAGCCGGCAAGCTATGGTCAACTAGTGTTTTTGATGGTGCATGAGTATAACTGTTATATCATCAGCATATATATATATATATATATATATATATATATATATATATATATATATACATATATATATATATATATTCAAGAAGCGAGAGCAAGATCTAAAAGGTCAACCAATCTAACAATGATCTCATCTCACAATCCTCACACTTGCTCCATATGTGGCCTCCTTTGTAAATTAAGATTAGCGCATAAACTTTCATAACTGAATCAATAAGCTGGCAGATCCTCAAACGTCGAAACCGACGAGAGAGTCCATTATATATATATATATATATATATATATATATATATATATATATATATTTATTTATTTTAAAAAATTGTAGGATAAATATGTTATAAAATCGCTACAAAAATAGCCATTTTGTTTCAACACCTCTGGTGTCTTATCAAGTGATGATGTTGAATGTAAAATAAAATAATAATAATAATTTTATTTTACAATCAACATCATCACTTGATAAGACACCGGAGGTGTTGAAACAAAATGCCTATTTTTGTAGTGATTTTATAACATATTTGTTTTTAACAATAAAAAATATTAAAAAATTAAAATTTTCAGACACACTGGGTTGCATATTAATATTTTTTTCGTTTTTATTATTTCATTTAGATTCCTCGACTAGTTTCGGCCAACAGGGCCATCATCAGAAGAAAAAGAAATTCTGCTTGTTTATAACAGTGAACTACAAAAATGAATGTCTTGATGGAGAAAATGAACTTTTGTCTGTAGTTTTCATTTGTCTTTTATTTTTTTAACATGAATTTTACTCAGTCCTTGTGTTGGTCATTGTCTTTTGACTTATTATTTAAGATAAGAGCTGGTTTAAAATTAAAATTCATAGGTGAAAATAGTCATTTATTAAAGGTATCTTAATTCCAATTGTAAAGGAAATTTGCTCTGTTTAATAAAAATAAAAATTGATTTTGTGAGTCAGTTTTAACATATTTCAAATTCTATGTTATGTTAATAGGACTATATATATATATATATATATATATATATATATATATATATATATTATACTACTAGTAATACTCGGTTGGAAAAAACCTAGGATACCACAACTTGTAAAGAACGAGAAAAATCCAAACAGGGCAAAATAAATCATTTAGTCCAAACTCCAAGCGAGTAATTGTTTGTCAGTAAACAAATATCAATAAATACTGTTTCGTTTCATTTCCGCGTTTGCCAGCTTACCCTGAAGATAGATAGTTTTTAGAAAGGTTAGAATAGATAGATAGATAGGTAGATAGATAGATAGATAGATAGATAGATAGATAGATAGATTTTAGAAAGTCTAGAAGAGATAGATAGATAGATAGATAGATAGATAGATAGATAGATTTTAGAAAGTCTAGAAGAGATAGATAGATAGATAGATAGATAGATAGATAGATAGATAGATAGATAGATAGATAGATAGATACGACGTATACTGTTAGGCAGATCATTTATATAAAATAGAAAGACGATTGGATCGAGAAACGAACCCTGGTGGACGCCTTCGTTGATAGCTTGAACTAACTGTTAACAACTATCTTCAAGGACCTACCCGTCAGGAATTACAAAGACACTTCCAGCGATCCAATAGCCTTGAGAGTTTGCGCACTAATCGTTCATCGTCCTTGAAATGTATTTTTTGCCAAACCACCAATCAATTTCAAGTACTGATCAAAAGGTGCAAAACCAGTCGATGATTCTGTGATCTGCCAAATGCTTTACATAAAGCCCTTCGTAAGGTGTGAACTGTACTTGTGGGTAATTTTTTTTTTTACTTGCGTAGCCATCGAAGGCACCGCTATTTCACCCACCCCAATTTTTAAAAAATAATTTAAACATTATTATTATTATTATTATTATCATTATTATTATTATTGTTATTATTATTATTATTATTTCCATTGATTTCTGGCGTTTACACATTTCTTTCCGGGTCCCGCCCAGGGACCTAAGTTTAGAAATGGCATCATGACACTTTCCACTAACAAAAAAATATTTTACATAGATAAATCCCTTCGTAAAGTGTGGGCTGTACTTGTCTCTTTGAGGCATGGATTTCCAGGAATCCCTTCAATTAGTCTACTGGAATCTTTTCCAACCACTCCGAGGGCTCCAGCTTCAACAGGGATTGCTTATGTTCCTATGTGCCACATTTTCGAGATTTCTATTTCAAGGTCCTTGTATTTTGACAGCTTTTTGAATATCTTCAAAGATACACTGCAGTCAGCAGGGACTGCTATATCAATAAGAAGGCACTGTTTTTGTTTGTGGTCTTTAATAACAACATCTGGGCGGTTGGCTTTGATTGTTCTGTCATTGTGTATTGTGTAGGCCCATAGAATTGTAACAGGTCCTATCTCCGTAACCGGGTCTGGGTAGTGTTCATACCATTTTCTTTCAGTTTTCTTCACGTAGAAGTTGCAGATTTTCCAGTGCAAATATTGGCCCACTCTGTCATGCCGGGTTTTATATTCAGTGGGTGCCAATATTGTGCAACCTGATACAAGATGATCAATCGTTTCTGGATATTTATCACAGAATCTGCATTTTGAGCTAATACAATATTTTAGTATATATGCTTGATAATTTCTAGTTAACAAGCATTGGTCTTGTACAGCAAGGATAAAACCTTCAGTTTCATATTTCAACCCTGCACTACGTAGCCACTGATGGGGACGGGTTTTGTCTACGTCAGCTTGTTTGGTACGGGCAGAGTATTGGCCATGAAGCGGTTGATCTTGCCATTGTTTCTGTATCTGGTCGGTTGCATTTGTCTTTGCTGTCTTTTTTAAGTATTTTGAACCTTCAGCCGGTGTACTGTACTTTACTTGTATTTCTGCGCGCATTTGAAACTCCATTTTGAATTTGTAGGCTTCTTATTATTATTATTATTATTATTATTATTATTATTATGAAAAAGAAAAGAGAAAGACTAAAGTAAAAAAGGAGAGTAGTTGAAAAGAATGAAAGAAAGATGTGAAAGAGAGAAAAACAAAAAGATAAAAGCAAATCTCAAAAAAGAGAGAAACCTAGAAGAAGAAGAAGAAGAAGAAGAAGAAGAAGAAGAAGAAGAAGAAGAAAGATATGAATGAGAATGAAAAAGAAAAGACTGACGGACGGTGGCAGAGTAGTGAAGAAGATAAGGTTTCAATTTAGTAATTGATTGACAGCTTTTATTTTGCCGGAAGAAGACCTTTGAATCAAACCTTTGTTTGTGGTGGCTTTAGTATAAAGAATGTTTGAAAAGATCATACCCAACCCAAACATTCTCTCCATCTTAGACAGAAATCTGGTTTCAATAGAAACAAAATCAATATCGATCCAATAACTGGTAAACTGATGTGTTAGAAATATTATATATATATATATATATATATATATATATATATATATATATATATATATATATATATATATATATTAGGTTGGTGCAAAACTAATGACGTAATAATGTCGTTTTTTGACGTATTTTTTAACGTTTTTTTATTTATTTTTTAACGTCAAAAAGGAGGAAATTCTGTCAGAAAATGTCCAAAGTTCAATTTGGAAGATATATGGTCCAAGATTTCGAATTTCTTAAGTCATCATCCGGATAGGTATTGACTAATACTTTGTTTCGTGTAACTGGTAAGTGTATCGACATGGGAAAATATTATATATATATATATATATATATATATATAATCATATTTTTTTTTAAATATAACAGACAAAGAATGTCTATTATATTTGATCATGTGCCGTTCTAAACTCCAAATACTTGCTTTAATTTCGGGTGAAAGTAAAGACAAAAATTGTCCAACATTTAGATTTTTAGTTTTTATTAAGCTGTTCCTTGATCTCAGCTTTCAGCTCACATGATCCATCTTCGGAGAGGTTATATGGACATTTAAACAAAAGATATTCACCAACAAAGATGATATTCTGTTATGTTAACATAGAAGATTGTTATGCGACGATAACGGTCACAGATTAGCAGACGCAGGTCGTAAATTCCTGGTGCGTTTCTATGACGTCATACCACGCGACAGACCAAAATATTAACAACAGAACAATATGTCTAGATGCAAGGTAACGAGTTGTGACTAGTTTGAAATGTAATTTTGTTGAGTGTGGGTTGCTTAGTTTTAATGTAGATGGTCTTCAGTATGTTAAGTTTTTTTTTTACTGTGTGTATGTGTGAGTATTGCTGTGTTATTATATTCAAAAATATATCTATAAGTAATAATCTGCTGCCCCAACATACTATATATATATATATATATATATATATAAATATATATATATAATATTTATTTATATATAATTATTTATTTAAAAAACAAATTATAAAAATTTTGTTATAATTTTTTTAAATAAATAATTATATCTGCTCTACTCTGTATTGAGCACTCTTTTGAGAATAGTAATTGTTGGTTATTGGAATTCATTCCGTATACAGCAATTATATACTTGTATATATATATATATATATATATATATATATATATATATATATATATATATATATATATACATATATATATATATATACATATATATATATATATATATATATATATATATATATATATATATATATATATATATATAAGCTAGTCTTTTCAATTAAAACAAAATATATGTATATACTTCTTTAAATCATTTTATAATATTTTAATCTTAATAAAAATTAAGTTTAAAATTTAAAATTGGTAATTTTTAATTTTCAATTTTATAGCAAAATTTAATATTAATTAAAATGATTTCCATTTTAGTCTAACCCTAACATTAAAGCATTAATTATTATAACCTTAGTTCGTTATCGTTATTTTTTTTTAATTATCATCTAGTTTTATACATTGCAGCTTATGTAACAGCGTTTCCGCTAGCAATGGGTGTTTGGTTAATTTGAACCTTTTAAAACCCTTTATTCTACATTCAACACCATCATTTGATAAGACACCAGAAGTGTTGAAACAAAATGGCTCTTTTTGTAATGATTTTACAACATATTTATGTTATAATTTTCGAATAAATTATACATACATACACACACATACACACACACACAGATATATATATATATATATATATATATATATATATATATATTATTAAATATAACAAGCAATGAAGTGACTTCCCCCATATATATATATATATATATATATATATATATATATAAGTACAAGCTTGTCTCGCTAGCTCAAGCCCTAACTGGGTACTCCATACTTTTGACCTTGTGCCAGATCTAAACCACGCTTAGTAAATAGTCATAAATATACGTGTGTACATGTAAATGGAAGTTGGAAAACGACATTTGGACGATACGCAACTATTTCATCCAACCAAAAGTTATAACGCAATCAAGCAATAGTAAATAAAAAAAAAATGCGAAAATAAGAAACTCTAAAATGAACACAAAAATTTTAAAAAATGGCGATTAGATAGCGAAAAATGAGTAAGCGAATTACGTAAATCAGAAGGAAGAAAATGAAAAAATACAATAAATAATCGAGTAATATTTGAAATCATTTGATTGGGACGGACGGGAAAATTCTCAAAAATATGTTAATAACCTACACTTCACCAGAAGCTACAGACTCTGGTAATAACCAAAAAAAAAACAGGACAAGAAAATAATGTTTCTCTCCATAGCAAGCGTCTAAATTAGTAGCTGACTTAATAATAATCAATAACAATATTCACTGTTATCTGGACCCATTGGGACAATAGTTCCGATCGATTTTGGAAGTGTGGCATTGCACTCAATTTGAAAGTTGAGGTTTGATATGATAAATAATGACACAAAACATTGCTTTCAAAATTGATACCGTTTCTTTTGTTTTTTGGGGGTTTTTTTGTTTTTTTTTTTTGAAGAAACGAGATTTAAGATTAAGTTAAGGTTCGAAATCGTAGCGTTGGAATTTCTCTCTGGTAACCAGTGAATGCTTTATAGCACAGTCTTATCCTCACTGGGTGCCCCATACTTTCGGCCTTGTACCACATCTAAGCTATGCTTGGAAAATATTAGTTTCGTGCAAAAATAATGACGTAATAATGTCGTTTTTTGACGTATTTTTTAACGTCAAAAACGACATTATTACGTCGTTATTTTTGCACCAACCTAATAGCTATAGAACAGCCTTATAGAAATTTATAATTTCCTGAAACTTTACAAATTTTATATGCAGAAAATGCATAGCACAAACACAGTATTACTAAAGCATTATAAGACCTTCATTTACCTCAAAAGGAAATTATACTGAACATTTTCGCTATTAGGTTGGTTCAAAAATAATGTCGTTTTTTGACGTTCAACTTTATGTGAGAAAACGACATTATTTTTGCACCAACCTAATATATTATGATGCTATACTTTATACAATGTTGTAATTTTAATGTGATTTTTAATAAACAATGCAAATTTAAAACATTTTGTCATATAATTTGTTCCCAACAGTATTATGGTGTTATAGACATTTTTATCTATCTTTTGTTTTTATTATTATCTAAGAAAGGATCTAACAAGTTTTATTTATTGAGTCGCCTTTTTTTAATCTTTTGCATTAGAGTTATTGAGGAGACTGGAACCATATGTTAATTGATGTTGTTCCTAGGCCCACACCTAACCTGAGGTTGTAGCACCTGATATGCTCGTAGCTATGAGCAAATAGTGAACACGTTCAAAATTAGAGCATTGCAATTTCATTCCGGCAACCAGTGAAAGCCTTTAAGCACAGCCTTATAAAATTTATAATTTACTGAAGTTTTACAGATTGTATATGGACAAGATTCATTACACAATCACATTACTAAATCATTGTGCAGTCAAATAAGACCCTCATTTACTTCAAAGGGAAATTATACTGAACAATTTAGCTGTATCATGATGTAATATGTCATACACTGCAATAGTTTTAGAGTGATTTTCAACAAATAATTCAAATTTAAAACATTTTATCTTATAATTTGTGCTCAGCAGTATTCTGGTGTTCTATACACTTTTATCTATTTTTGGTTTTTATTAATTATAATCTAACAAATCTTATTCATTGAGTAGCCTTTTCTGTAATCTTTTACAGTTTTTTTAAACTGTTTTTACTTGTCAAATACAATAAGAAAATCCTGGGATTTCTCCCTAGACAACATTATAATGTAATAAGTTATACAGTGTAGTAGTTTTACTGTGATTTTCAATAAACATTGCAAATTTAAAACATTTTGTCTTATAATTTGTGCTCAGCAGTATTATGGTGTTATATACACTTTTATCTATTTTTTTTAATTATGATCTAACAAATTATACATGGTCTTATTTAGGAAACGTTGAAATAAATATGGCAACAAAGATGAGGACAATAGTCTGAATAATGTAAATAGTGTACATAATACCTCATCTCAGAAATATAGACAGATACTGAAAGGCCGAAACTTTGTAATAAACATGGCAACAAAGATGAGGACAATATTCCGAATAATGTAAATAATGTACATAATACCTCATCTCAGAAATATAGACAGATACTGAAAGGCCGAAACTTTGTAATAAATATGGCAACAAAGATGAGGACAATAGTCGGAATAATGTAAATAGTGCATATAATATCTTACGTCAGAAATTTTCTCGACTTCAGTCATTTTCCCACTGTTGTTAGATGGCTTCCCTCTGCGTTTTCTATAAATATTTTCATGGCAGTTGTTCCGATGAACTTTCCGTATTGTTATCTCGACGCCGTGAATTTAAGTATATTACTAGATTGGCAATTAGGACTCATGGCTTGCAGTTGGAATATCTAGATGAATGAATAGAATATGTATTCTTTGTTTTTTGTGTTTTTTTCGAGCGTCTGGTTTAGCGTGGTTTATTTTGTTTTTACGGCATATCAACCTCAATGGTTATTTTAATGCCGACAAGATTTTTAGGATAGGTTCGTATGAATAGAATATGAATTCTTTGTAAGAAATCAGTTTGTAGATCATGTTTGGTTTATTTTGTTTTATGGCATATCAACCTTAATGGCTTATTTAATGTTGACAAGATTTTTAGGATAAGTTTGTATGAATAGAATATGTATTCTTTGTAAGAAATCAGTTTGTAGATCAAATTTGTTTTTGTTTTTTTTATGGCACATCAACACATCAGTGGGTTATTTAATTCCGACGTGATTTTTAGGATATATTTTACAGCAGTGAACAGAAAAATGCTGATAAGTAATCGCGTATAAGTTTCTGGTGACAGACTCCTGCTCCTTTTGATGAGTTTGGTTTGCTTTGTTTTACGGCTTATTAACCCCCATGGGCTATTTAAAGTCGAGAGTTTTTTTTTTTTTTGGTGGGGTTGTTGTTTTATATATATATATATATATTTCAAAAATATATTTCTGGTATTAAAACCAATTTTTACACCCTCCTAGTGTTTTGACTCCAGTTTGGAGGTTAACTATTTGCCTATCCCTGGGATCCTAAGAGGTGCTACCACCCCGGGTTAGGGTGGACCCTTGAATACCAGCAATTAAGAGGTGATTCTACGCTCCTCAGAACCTCTTGATCAGAGGCCTGTAATACCCAAGTCGGAAGGAAGTTCTGTAAACTTAATAAGAGTCTGCAACGCCAAGATGACGTCATTACTGAGTAAAATGCTGGTTCAAATCAGGTGACTTTCTGGAACTTCAATTCGCCAACGACATTTGCTCTTACGGCCATATCACGTTGAAACACCGGTTCCCCTACGAAATAACGTAACATCGAGTCCGACCAGTACATACATGGGTGAGAGCTTCGGAATATTACGTTTTTAAAGGATGTGCAGTTGGTGTAATGATTAATGACTCGGAAATGAAAATCGGTGATCCGAGCTCCAATTCCTGTTACTTGGATTGACTAGTAGGACTTGTATCAATAAATTATCATCATCTCCGAAAATATTCTTAGAATCTAGAATAAAATATTTTCTGGCTTTAAATAACCTGCAGAGGGTAGATAAGCCGTAAAAAAAACAATGAAGCAATCCATGGAATACTGATTTGCTACACAGACATGTCTTTTAGATTTATTTAAATTACTCTGGTCAAAAAGTGAGGGATCAGTTTATATATTGATTGTAATGTTGAAGTGATCTCCTAGTTTATATCCACATTATAATCTCTTGGTTTTTTATAGGCCGTAGAAAACGAATCAATCAGCCAACGAAATACTGATTAGCTACATAGGCATGTCTTTTAGATATATTTACATTCTCTGGAATATAAATATATAGAAATTACTCTGGCCACAAAGTGAGGG
>OZ010615.1:7522780-7540280 GCA_963932145.1 Acanthosepion lycidas | reverse complement strand
ATAATTGTTTGTACGAAAATTGAGGACCTACGTACATCAAATTGTCTTTAATTTTCGTGGCGGCAGAAGAATTATCATTGAACTTTTAAAAGGTAATATTAATGCAATGCTTAAATGCAGCGATCAATTTTGAGTTCTACAGATTATTGTTGCCTATCGCATATGTCAGCAGTATACCTCGCAAAAAGAGATGTCCACCGACAGAGTACCATATTGCAATCAAAAGAGCCAAGACTGCATTGAGGAAAAGAAAGTCTCGCGTAAAAGAAAACCCAGATCAAACAGCAGCCAGGGGAGATTCCATTGCTGAGAATATGCAAAGACTTAGGGATTCTCAAATTCTTGTACAAGGCAAAAGCCGAATGAAAAAGACATCTACATGTGCTAGCTTAAATGGCGCCCTATAGGGCGACTATTAAGATAATAAATATATATATATGTGTATATGTGTGTGTGTGTGTGTGTGTGCAGGAATTAAAATATGTATTAAAACCTACAGAAAAATTAAAGAAGAATCAAATATATATATATATATAATCTAAACAATGTTTGATTCATTTTGACAAATATAAAACTATTTTATTAACTTCTTTAGATGATTCGGCATATTTAGATAGTCTTCTTCAGACCAGAACGAAAGAATATATATATATATATATATATATATATATATTTGTTTATTTATTCTCTCATATACAAGAATGAGTCGGAACAAATACACTTAATGTTATAATCAAAGACACAGATAAACGCATATATGTTCTCGTTCCATGGATGATATCATATCAGTTATCTCCCGCTAATTTCTCTCTGAAAATTCTCCATTGCCTTAACTGGGTATTGAACTCACACTCTTTGGGTCCTGCCACTGGATCTAACCAACGCCTTTATCCACGGTGCCATGTGTCCTTGAGGACACATGGCACAGTGGATAAAGGCGTTGGAGAACTTCTAGAACAGTCTACCTCAGTGAGCGAAATAAAGGGTTCAGTTCGAAATTCCAACCACCGGAAGAAGGTCGGAGCATACAACGGCCTAATCGTTGTGATAAATATGGCGACAAAGATGAGAACAATAGTCCGAATAATGTAAATAATATATATATATATATATATATATATATTTATATATATATATATAGAGAGAGAGATAGATAGATAGATAGATAGATAGATAGATAGATAGATAGATAGATAGATAGATAGATAGATAGATCTTCCTTACTTTCTTTCTTTTTTCTTTCTTTTAGATAGGTAGATAGAAAGAAAGAAAGAAAGAAAGTGCGTATAGATAGATAGATAGATAGATAAATAGATAGATAGATAGATAGATAGATAGATAGATAGATAGATAGATAGATAGAACGAAAGAAAGGGCGAGATAGATAGATAGATAGATAGATAGATAGATAGATAGATAGATAGATAGATAGATAGATAGATATTAAGAATTAAAACTTATTTCTATAGGCATTTTGCTACAATCATTTAACCAGATGTATCTGTGTATGCATATGTGTGTGTGGGTGTGTGTGGGGTGTGTGGGTGTGTGTAATTCTTATTTGGCAGGAAAATAAAGAACAGGATTAAAGAGACATTCTGATGCGATTATTTCTCTCTCTCTCTCTCTCTCTCTCTCTCTCTCTCGTTTACTTATCATTCTTGTTCGTTCCATTCAATTTTTGTTTGTTTTCTTTTTCTATACCCACATCGTTTCTTGCATGTTTATAGATGTAGATAATTATCCCTCTATACAAATAGCTATACACCTGCATATACTCCTCTCCTCACCACTACCCCTCAGCCATCCCCATAAAACCGTATGTTTTTATTAATTTGTCTAAATATCTGAGGAATTACATTTGAACGTTACAATTATGGATTATTTTCTGCTATCTTTTCTCTCAATTCACTGACTGATTCCTTCAGCAATTACTTTAAGTGGAAACGTCTAAAATATCTTTTCTCAACAAGCAAAATAATAATAAGCAATCGAAATGGAAGAAATTCTTCGAAACGAAAATTCGAAAAGTATAAAAAATGAAGGATTTTGTCGATTTCAATTTCCAATAAACCTTCTGTCGGCTTTCTTTTTTTCTTTTTAATCTTCTTTCTTTTCTTTTCTAATCGAACTAATTTGAACAGAGAATTACCTGCATAATAGCTACAATTTTTACGATGAATATTTTTAAAGCTTTCTCCTTATATTGGATTTTGGTAGTACGTAAATATAGTAGAACCACCCTTAAAAAAAAAAAAATGAACAAATCCCAGGTAAAAAAAATGTACAAAGATATTTTCTTCTTCCTTTGAGGCAACCATACAAATTAGGCTACCTTGCCTTGGATGGCAGTCAGTCTAGAAGAAAAAAAACAACTCTAGAAACTGCTCCAGCTACAAAATGAGGGATCAGTGTATATATTGATTATAATGTAGAATTGATCCCCCACTTTACATCCACATTATAATTTCTTGATTGATAAGCTATAGAAAACGAATCAATCAATGAAATATTGATTAGCTACACGGCCATGTCATTTAGATTTATTTACATTCTCTGAAATATAAATGTATAAAAACTACTGTGGCCACAAAGTGAGTGCGCATTTTATGTATTGACTGTAATAGAGAATCAATCCCCCACTTTATATCCACATTATAATTTCTTGATTGATGATAAGCCATAGAAAACGAATCAATCAATCAATGAAATACTGATTAGCTACACAGGCAAGTCTTTTAGATTTATTTACATTCTCTGGAATAGAAATGTATAGAAACTATTCTGGTGACAAAGTGAGGGAGCAGTTTATATATTGATTGTAATGTAGAATTGATCCCCCACTTTATATCCACATTATAATTTCTTATTTGTTGATAATCCGTAGAAAACGAATCAATCAATCAATGAAATACTGATTAGCTACACAGGCATGTCTTTTAGATTTATTTACATTCTCTGGATCATAATCAGAAGCTACATTGACCACAAATTGAGGGTTCGGTATATATTGATTGTAATATAGAATTTATCGCTCACTTTACACCCGCAGTATAATTTCTTGTTCGTTTATCAAATTCTGCTTAGGCACGAATTTACTTCTTCTCTCCCCAGCCATGGGTTAAATAGCTTGTATAACTAAATCCTTATTATCATCAAAACAGTTCAATGAATCAATCAATCAAAATCCTTTTTTTTTGTACTATTTAAATCGTAATACATTTACACACACAAACATTATAGTTAGTGTGTTCGGGGTGGGGGGTCACCTCGAAGTGGTGTAATTGTTAGCTAGCTTGTCTCGTTAGAACAATTACGACTGAGTAGTGAGTTCGATCCTTACTGGGTGCCCCATACTTTCGGCCTTGTACCACATCTGAGCTACGCTTGGAAATCATTACTTAGTGGGTACGGATATTTGAGCAAACATGGAGGGTAGGGCCGTTACACTTATATTAATGACACCCTGTAACTTGAAATCCAGAATAAAAACTACGGTAGACTAGATACAATCATAAAGAAAGAGAAAGAAACCCTGCAAATTACATGCAAATAATTTGACTCGAATGGTAACCAGCCTAAGAGAATGAAAATCTGAATTAAATTCCCTGCAAGTAATTTAGACAGACCCCTCTTAACTTTGAAGGAATTGAGTCTAAATAAATGAAAATTTCTCTTTAAAAAATATACCTGAAAAAAAACAATTATATCTTAAGCTCTCTTGCCTTAGCTGGAAGCCAGTGTAGGAGAAAGATAACTATGAATTCAAACACCGACAAATAATAGGGACGACTCGGTATACTTGATTTGGGTGATAACCTGTCTATAAGAATAAAATAAATAAGATAGTAGTAGTAATAATAATAATAATAATAATAATAATAATAACCTTAGTAAAGCAAGCGGACTAGGAGTAGAAAACCTTTGAATTCAAAACCGGTCACACACCAACGGCTACTATGACTGCAATGCATACGACCCCCCAATGATCCCCATGGGTTACGGAGTTCGTTATTCCGTTCATAAAAAGAAAAATCATTAGCAATTCATTTCCATTATACATATAATAGCCCTATTCTATCAGTAATGCTTGCCTTCATTCCTGACCACAGACAATCCCTTTCTTCCTCATTTTCAATGCATTCCTATAGTAAAATCATTAGTAATGCATTTTCATTATACATATAATAGCCCTATTCTATCAGTAATGCTTACATTCATTCCTGACCTCTGACAATCCCTTTCTTCATAATTTTCCATAACTCCTACAGTATAATTATTAGCAATGCATTTCCATTATACATATATTTACCTTATTCTATCGGTTTTGCTTGTATTCATTCCGAACAACCTACAATGCCATTCTTAATATATTAGGTTGGTGTAAAAATAATGACGTAATAATGTCGTTTTTTAACGTTAAAAAATACGTCAAAAAACGACATTATTAGGTCATTATTTTTGCACCAACCTAATATTACTGATTATATTTGGTTTAAATATACGCTTAACTTCACAGCATTCCCTGATGATTTAAGATGAGCAACTGTCAGTAAAAAATATATAATGAAAGAAAGTGCAACATAAAAACAAAGAAAGCAATAAAATAGAAAGAAAGAAAGAAAGAAAGAAAGAGAGAAGAATTGTGAAAAGTCACGGAAAAAAAGAAAGAAAGAAAAAAGTAAGAATTGCGAAAAGTCACGAAAGAAAGAAAGAAAGAAAGAAAGAAGAAAGAAAGAAAGAAAGAAATACAACGTAAAAAGTACGAAGAAAGAAAAAAGAAAGAAAGAAAGAAAGAAAGAATTAAGAATTGTGAAAAGTCACGAAAGAAAGAAAGAAAGAAAGAAAGAAAGAAAGAAAGAAAGAAAAAACGAACGAAAGAATTGTGAAAGGTCACGGAAAAAAAGAAAGAAAGAAAGAATTGTGAAAAGTCACGAAAGAAAGAAAGAAAGAAAGAAAGAAAGAAAGGAAGAAAGAAAGAAAGAAAAAAGAAATACAACGTAAAAAGTACGAAGAAAGAAAGAAAGAAAGAAAGAAAGAAAGAAAAGTAAAAGACATACAAAGTAGAAAGAAAGAATGTAAAAAGAACGAAAAAAGAAAGGGCAAAGAAAAAAGAAACTAAAGATATATTTAAAAGAAAAGCAAAGAAAGAAAGAAATTAAAAGAAAGAAAGAAGTTAAAAGTCACCTAAGAAATCAAGAAAGAAAGAAATATAACATAAAAAGAACGAAAAAAGAAAAGGCAAATAAAGAAAGAAAGATAATTCAAAGAAAAAAGAAGGAAAGAATGGTGAAAAGACACAGGTGAATGAAAATTGAAAAAGAATTGGAGAGAGGAAGAAAGAAAGTCATGAAAGAGAAGGAAAAAACAATAGAAGAACGAAAGAAAGCCAAAAAAAACATACATGAAAAGAGATTAAGAATGATACATAAAAGAAAAGAAAATAAAATGAAAAGAAAAGAAAAAAACAATGCAAGGAAGAAGACAAAGAAGAAAACGGACTTATAAAAATCACAAGATTATAATCTACTATTTGAACAGAATTTCGAAGCTTGTACGTGAATATTTCTAAAATATGATATGACAGGCGCCGACTTTGACCAGTCGGGGGTGAGCCTTATTTTTTGCAAGAAGGCTACATTTGGCGTGTTCCAGTTCTTCAATTCAAGAATAGAGACTAAATCGAGCAAAGAGCTGGCCATTGGTGAAATGTTGGCCGTCAGCCATTTTTGTCCATTCGGAATTGGAAGAAAAATGACGAGGAAAAAAAAGGAGATGGAAGGTATTTTTTGCTTTGATTTCACTGGCGACCACGACTATCTTTAGCATTTCTCTTTTAACTGGTCGGGGACGGGGATGGCAAATGAGAAGATGCGTGGTAGACATCTTGGAACGGGTTACTTCGGTAAAAGGAAAAGTTCCAAAAATTACAAACAAATAGAAAAAAAATCCTTAACTAAAATTAGGGCATGCACGAATAAGATAGATAAATAGGTTTGAACAAATTGTGGGTAACAGATAGATAGATAGATAGATAGATAGATAGATAGATAGATAGATAGATAGATAGATATGAACAGACTGAGATAGATAGATAGATAGATAGATAGATAGATAGATATGAACAGACTGAGATAGATAGATAGATAGATAGCTAGATAGATAGATAGCTAGCTAGATAGATAGATAGATAGATAGATAGATAGATAGATAGATAGATAGATGTGAACAGACTGAGATAGATAGATAGATAGATAGATAGATAGATAGATAGATAGATAGATGTGAACAGACTGAGATAGATAGATAGATAGATGTGAACAGACTGAGATAGATAGATAGATAGATAGATGTGAACAGACTGAGATAGATAGATAGATAGATAGATAGATGTGAACAGACTGAGATAGATAGATAGATAGATATGAACAGACTGAGATAGATAGATAGATAGATAGATAGATAGATAGATAGATAGATAGATAGATAGATAAATAGATAGATAGATGTGAACATACGGAGATAGATAGATAGATATGAACAGACTGAGATAGATAGATAGATAGATAGATAGATAGATAGATGTGAACAGACTGAGATAGATAGATAGATAGATAGATAGATAGATAGATAGATAGATAGATAGATATGAACAGACTGAGATAGATAGATAGATAGATAGATAGATAGATAGATGTGAACATACTGAGATAGATAAATAGATAGATAGATAGATATGAACAGACTGAGATAGATAGATAGATAGATAGATGTGAACAGACTGAGATAGATGGATAGATAGATAGATGTGAACAGACTGAGATAGATAGATAGATAGATAGATAGATATGAACAGACTGAGATAGATAGATAGATAGATAGATAGATAGATAGATGTGAACAGACTGAGATAGATAGATAGATAGATAGATAGATAGATAGATAGATAGATAGATAGATAGATGTGAACAGACTGAGATAGATAGATAGATAGATAGATAGATAGATAGATGTGAACAGACTGAGATAGATAGATAGATAGATAGATGTGAACAGACTGAGATAGATAGATAGATAGATAGATAGATAGATAGATAGATAGATAGATAGATGTGAACAGACTGAGATAGATAGATAGATAGATAGATAGATAGATAGATAGATGTGAACAGACTGAGATAGATAGATAGATAGATATGAACAGACTGAGATAGATAGATAGATAGATAGATAGATAGATAGATGTGAACATACTGAGATAGATAGATATGAACAGACTGAGATAGATAGATAGATAGATAGATGTGAACAGACTGAGATAGATAGATAGATAGATAGATAGATATGAACAGACTGAGATAGATAGATAGATAGATAGATAGATAGATGTGAACAGACTGAGATAGATAGATAGATAGATAGATAGATGTGAACAGACTGAGATAGATAGATAGATAGATAGATAGATAGATGTGAACAGACTGAGATAGATAGATAGATAGATATGAACAGACTGAGATAGATAGATAGATAGATAGATTGATAGATAGATAGATAGATAGATGTGAACATACGGAGATAGATAGATAGATATGAACAGACTGAGATAGATAGATAGATAGATAGATAGATAGATAGATAGATGTGAACAGACTGAGATAGATAGATAGATAGATAGATAGATAGATAGATAGATATGAACAGACTGAGATAGATAGATAGATAGATAGATAGATAGATAGATAGATAGATAGATAGATAGATGTGAACATACTGAGATAGATAAATAGATAGATAGATAGATATGAACAGACTGAGATAGATAGATAGATAGATAGATAGATAGATAGATAGATAGATAGATAGATATGAACAGACTGAGATAGCTAGATAGATAGATAGATAGATAGATGTGAACAGACTGAGATAGATAGATAGATAGATAGATAGATAGATAGATAGATGTGAACAGACTGAGATAGATAGATAGATAGATGTGAACAGACTGAGATAGATATATAGATAGATAGATAGATGTGAACAGACTGAGATAGATAGATAGATAGATATGAACAGACTGAGATAGATAGATAGATAGATAGATATATAGATAGATAGATAGATGTGAACATACGGAGATAGATAGATAGATATGAACAGACTGAGATAGATAGATAGATAGATAGATAGATAGATAGATAGATAGATAGATAGATAGATAGATAGATAGATGTGAACAGACTGAGATAGATAGATAGATAGATAGATAGATAGATAGATAGATAGATAGATATGAACAGACTGAGATAGATAGATAGATAGATAGATAGATAGATAGATAGATAGATGTGAACATACTGAGATAGATAAATAGATAGATAGATAGATATGAACAGACTGAGATAGATAGATAGATAGATAGATGTGAACAGACTGAGATAGATGGATAGATAGATAGATGTGAACTGACTGAGATAGATAGATAGATAGATAGATAGATAGATATGAACAGACTGAGATAGATAGATAGATAGATAGATAGATAGATAGATAGATGTGAACAGACTGAGATAGATAGATAGATAGATAGATAGATAGATAGATAGATAGATAGATAGATGTGAACAGACTGAGATAGATAGATAGATAGATAGATAGATAGATAGATGTGAACAGACTGAGATAGATAGATAGATAGATAGATAGATGTGAACAGACTGAGATAGATAGATAGATAGATAGATAGATAGATAGATGTGAACAGACTGAGATAGATAGATAGATAGATAGATAGATAGATAGATAGATGTGAACAGACTGAGATAGATAGATAGATAGATATGAACAGACTGAGATAGATAGATAGATAGATAGATAGATAGATGTGAACATACTGAGATAGATAGATATGAACAGACTGAGATAGATAGATAGATAGATGTGAACAGACTGAGATAGATAGATAGATAGATAGATAGATATGAACAGACTGAGATAGATAGATAGATAGATAGATAGATGTGAACAGACTGAGATAGATAGATAGATAGATAGATGTGAACAGACTGAGATAGATAGATAGATAGATAGATAGATAGATAGATAGATAGATGTGAACAGACTGAGATAGATAGATAGATAGATATGAACAGACTGAGATAGATAGATAGATAGATAGATAGATAGATTGATAGATAGATAGATAGATAGATGTGAACATACGGAGATAGATAGATAGATATGAACAGACTGAGATAGATAGATAGATAGATAGATAGATAGATAGATAGATGTGAACAGACTGAGATAGATAGATAGATAGATAGATAGATAGATAGATAGATATGAACAGACTGAGATAGATAGATAGATAGATAGATAGATAGATAGATGTGAACATACTGAGATAGATAAATAGATAGATAGATAGATATGAACAGACTGAGATAGATAGATAGATAGATAGATAGATAGATAGATAGATATGAACAGACTGAGATAGCTAGATAGATAGATAGATAGATAGATGTGAACAGACTGAGATAGATAGATAGATAGATAGATAGATAGATAGATGTGAACAGACTGAGATAGATAGATAGATAGATAGATAGATGTGAACAGACTGAGATAGATATATAGATAGATAGATAGATGTGAACAGACTGAGATAGATAGATAGATAGATATGAACAGACTGAGATAGATAGATAGATAGATAGATATATAGATAGATAGATAGATGTGAACATACTGAGATAGATAGATAGATATGAACAGACTGAGATAGATAGATAGATAGATAGATAGATAGATGTGAACAGACTGAGATAGATAGATAGATAGATAGATAGATAGATAGATAGATAGATAGATAGATAGATATGAACAGACTGAGATAGATAGATAGATAGATAGATAGATGTGAACATACTGAGATAGATAAATAGATAGATAGATAGATAGATATGAACAGACTGAGATAGATAGATAGATAGATAGATAGATAGATAGATAGATAGATGTAAACAGACTGAGATAGATGGATAGATAGATGTGAACAGACTGAGATAGATAGATAGATAGATAGATAGATAGATAGATAGATAGATAGATAGATATGAACAGACTGAGATAGATAGATAGATAGATAGATAGATAGATAGATAGATAGATAGATAGATAGATAGATAGATAGATAGATGTGAACAGACTGAGATAGATAGATAGATAGATAGATAGATGTGAACAGACTGAGATAGATAGATAGATAGATAGATAGATATGAACAGACTGAGATAGATAGATAGATAGATAGATAGATGTGAACAGACTGAGATAGATAGATAGATAGATAGATAGATATGATCAGACTATGATAGATAGATAGATAGATAGATAGATATGAACAGACTGAGATAGATAGATAGATAGATAGATAGATAGATAGATAGATAGATATGATCAGACTATGATAGATAGATAGATAGATAGATAGATAGATAGAACAGAGTGAGTTTGATGTAATAAATAAAATAATTGTTGTAGAACCTCAAAATTACTTTCCTTTCGAAAATTCAAAAACAATGAAGATCATAACAGAATACAGGATTGTCTTTGACAGCAGAACCGAAACGGAATCTACTTAACGACAAAAGTATTTTTCTTTGAATATGATAGCATTCAAAGAGAATCTCTTACTTTGAATTATTTGAATTTGTAAAGAATAATGGCCTTGTGTCAACCTCAACAACCCTTAATAATTCATTTCATGTTATTTTTTCGGAATCATAAAATTCACCTATTTCTTTATTTAATTTTCTTTCTTTTTTTGTCTTAGTCAACCTTTTGCTATTTCATTAAAATTTCTAATGTCTTCGCCTCGTTTTGAAATTCTCATTTAATAAACAAATAAAAGTGTGGTCGCTGCTAGCTTCGGCAATAATTGTTCATGTCTGTTGCTATTCAACGACTTTCCTACCTCCTCAGCTGCGAGATTTCCAATTCTTTCAAAGACCGTTTACCTCCGTGGGCTCTCAGCGTGATCATCGAGGATTCAAACAAACATCTTAATTTTCTTTCCAATCGGTTTTTATCAGATTGGACGTTGTTATTTTTTGCTTTTTTCATTTTGCTATACCCGCTTCTTCGCGACAATAAGATTATTATTATTCATTATTATTGCACTGTGGTCTTTTCTTAAGAACAGAATGTATTCCATGTATTTCCGACTTGACACCAAAGCTATCGAGTGGCTGTTGATCATGGATCGCTTCAGTATTCATTTATTATTATTATTCGTTATATACTGTATCTATAAACACTAAAACACATAAATACGTTGGACACTATTGTAAGTGGGTGTAATATGATGTCTAAGATAGTCCACCACTAACAGTGGTTTACCTACTTCACGACGCCGGCGAGTATTGTCTTTTGTTGATGTTATAAAAATGACCATTTCATTTGCAATCTCCCTTTTGGTTATTCCTCATTCAGTAACCTTTTCTAGGTTACAACAGCTATACAAATGCATTGCAAATGATTTTTACTATACAAATGCATTGCCAATGATTTTTGCTATAAAAATGCATTGCCAATGATTTTTACTACAAAAATGCATTGCAAATGATTTTTACTATAAAAATGCATTGCCAATGATTTTTACTATGAAAATGCATTCCCAATGATTTTTACTATAAAAATGCATTGCCAATGATTTTTACTATAAAAATGCATTGCCAATGATATTTACTACAAAAATGCATTGCAAATGATTCTTACTATAAAAATGCATTGCCAATGATTTTTACTATAAAAATGCTTTGCAAATGATTCTTACTATAAAAATGCATTGCCAATGATTTTTACTATGAAAATGCATTGCCAATGATTTTACTATAAAAATGCATTGCCAATGATTTTTACTATGAAAATGCATTGCCAATGATTTTTACTATGAAAATGCATTGCCAATGATTTTTACTATAAAAATGCATTGCCAATGATTTTTACTATAAAAATGCATTGCTCATAATTTTTACTATAAAAATGCATTGCCAATGATTTTTACTATAAAAATGCATTGCAAATGATTTTTACTATAAAAATGCATTGCAAATGATTTTTACTATAAAAATGCATTGCAAATGATTTTTATTATAAAAATGCATTGCCAATGATTTTTACTATAAAAATGCATTGCAAATGATTTTTACTATAAAAATGCATTGCAAATGATTTTTATTATAAAAATGCATTGCCAATGATTTTTACTATAAAAATGCATTGCAAATGATTTTTACTATAAAAATGCATTGCAAATGATTTTTATTATAAAAATGCATTGCCAATGATTTTTACTATAAAAATGCATTGCAAATGATTTTTACTATAAAAATGCATTGCGAATGATTTTTACTATAAAAATGCATTGCCAATGATTTTTGCTATAAAAATGCATAGCCAATGATTTTTACTATAAAAATGCATTACCAATGATTTTTACTATAAAAAGAAAAAAAAAACTTTTTTATAGTTTTTGAAAATACATTACAATCTACAGTAACTCCCATGTCAATAAGAAAGCACATTCTGTTTTTGTGGTCTTTGATCACGATGTCTGTTCGGGATATCTTTTATAAATTGTTACAGGTCCTTTGTTACTGGATCTGGGTAATCCTCATACCTGTTTTTTTTTGCACTTTCCTTCTCGTAAAAGTTGCATAATTTCCAATCCTGATATTGGCCTACGCTATCAGGCCGAGTTTAGTGATTACTAACGCGGTCCAACCTGATACAAAATGGTCAATTGTTTCTGGATATTTATCACAGAATCTGCATTTGGGGCCAACACCATTATCATTATTTTCTTTCGTTTTGTTTTCGTTGTGAAACCGGAGATCTTGCATCATGGATGTTCTGTAGTGCATCGTTCGACCTTAAACAGAGAGTACCTTTCGCAGAAAATTTGCGCTGCCAAACAACGCCAACTTCTAAAACGGTCGGATAATAATGTTTTATTCTGAATTTTGCCAAAGTAGGATTTTAACTTCGATAATTTAGACCGCAAGATACTGATGATATCTAACATAATAATGGCGTAAACGCCCCACGTTCTGGAAACGCCACACCGAAAGTTGGTGTATTACTTGTGTTGGTAAATTTCTTTGATTTTGATGCCACTACCGCCACCACCACCGCCGCCACTATTATTATTATTATTATTATTATTATTATTATTATTAGCTTTCATGGTTATAAAGTTTTTCTTCTCTGTTTATTACATATCATACCTTCATTATTTTTATCACTTCTTTCCTTTCTCCTTTTTAGTCTTTCTTCGATTTAATTGTAATTCTCTACTCGTTCTTACAGTCTGTTCTTTCTTTTTTCACTCTTTCTTCTTCCTCTTCTTCTTCTTCTTCTTCTTCTTCTTCTACTACTACTACTACTACTACTCTACTACTATTACTACTACTACTAGTAATAATAATAATAATAATAATAATACTTTTCAGCCTTTCCTTGTTTTAATTGTATTTTTCTACAATGTCTTTTTATTTTTAGCGTTTCTTTCTGTTTTCATTCATTCTTCTTTTTCTTGTTTTTCCCCTTGTTTTAATTTTATTTTTCTACCCTCTCTTTTTATTATTAACGCTTAACGCTTCTTTCTGTTTTCCTTCATTCTTCTTTTTCTTTTTTCTTTTTTCATTTTCTTCTTCTTTTCAGCCTTTCCTCAGTTTAATTTTCTACCTCGTCTCTTTTGTATTAACATGTCTTTCTGTTTTCGTTCATTCTTCTGCTTCTTTTTCTTCTTCTCCTTCTTCTTCCTCTTTCATATTCATTTTCTTCTTCTGCTTTGCATCCTTTCCTCGTTTTAATACTGTTTTCTATCCTTTCTTTTTATTATTAACGCTTCCTTCAGTTTTCGTTCTTTCTTTTCTTCTTCTTCTTCTCCTTCTTCTTCCTCTTCTTCTTCTTCTTCTCCTCCTTTTTCTTTTTCTTCATTCTTTTTCTTATTCTGTTTTTCAGCCTTTCCTCGTTTTTATTCTATTTTCTATCCTTTCTTTTTATTATCACTTCTTTCTTTTTCATTCATTCTTCTTTTTTTCTTTCTTTCTTCTTCTTCTTCTTTTTCTTCTTCTTTCCTTCTTCTTAATTTTTGTTGGTTTTAATTTTATTTTATACTCTTTCTTTTTCTTTTCATTCACTCTTTCTTTTCACGCATCTTCTTCTTCTTCTTCTTCTTCTGCTCTCTCTCCCTCTCTCTTAGCATTAGTTTCCCACTTTCTTTTCTTATTATTCCTTCATTCTTTTTTCTCACGCCATCGTCTTCCCCTTCTTTTTCTACTACTACTAGCATTACCACTACTACTAATACTAGCAATACCTCATCCTTTACCACTTTGCTTGAAAAAAAGTCTTGGAGCAATCAGGAACCTTTAAACCATTTTCCTCTTCCCTTTAAATGAAATTCCGTTAGAATAACAAATATCAGAATTTCTACCATTTTTTTTTTTTTTTTTTTTTTTTTTTTTTGTCGGCGGAATCTGAAAACAAAACAATATTTGACAACATTTTGCAAAATTTCCCCTACTCTGATAACGCACTTAAAAAGATTTTTGCTTGTTTCTTTTTTTTTTTTTTTTTTTTTGTTTTAAGTTATTTACTTTTGGCCATTTTGAATGTTTATTGAGAGTTTCTTGAAAATATTTATATTCACCGTCGCACCGCCATTTTGTTTAGGCTGATCGCAGATTTTATGAATGTCGTAGAAACGATTGCAAAATTTGTAGTGGACCTCAAAAATGAAACCTGCGGAAAATCTTATTTTCAAAACTCGGCGACATATTTGCATTGCAAATTTTATTTATGGATTCTTTCTGTTTTGGAGAAAGTGATGCAAATTGATTGCATTTCGTAACCTGCCTACCTTCCATCGAGTAATTTGCGTTTTGGTCCCTTTTTCTCAACAGGTTTGATTTATAAAAAATAAACAGGAATAACAACTGAAACATGGCCACCTACTAAAAATAATCTTTATATTAATAGTTATTAGAATATATATATATATATATATATATATATATATATATATATATATATATATATATATGTATGTATATATATATATATATATATATATATATATATATATATATAGAGAGAGAGAGAGAGAGAGAGAGAGACATTTTTGTTTAATATTATTTTTATAGATACAAATATTTAAGTAAATGCTCTGTTTATAATAAACAGTATTAAACAACATTTACCGGTCTGAATGTCCGAGAAATTGTCATAGAAAATATTCGTCCTCCGACATAAATAAAATAATTGTCGTCCATTTCATATATATATATATATATATATATATATATATATATATATATGTGTGTGTGTTTTGAAACATGAGAACTCTTATGTAGCGTGTTGGAATCATATTTTTAAATAAATAATTATATATATATATATATATATATATATATATAATTTGCGGCTATCAACAACCCCTAAGATGATAGCAGCGTACAGAACTATCCTCTATGTGGGGGGAATTTTGTTTTTTTTTTGCTGTAATATATATATATATATATATATATATATATATATATATATATATATATATATATATATATATATATATATATATATATATAACTATGTTGAGCAGAATTTAGTTACATTTTCTGGGAGAGAGCGTGTTATCTAGCGTGATCAACAATTTGAATAAGGCCAGCACGTTCAAGCCCTATATATTCGTAAAAGAAAGAAAGAAAGAAAGAAAGAAAGAAAGAAAGATATCACTAGTGGAAAGAAAGAAAGAAAGAAAGAAAGAAAGAAAGAAAGAAAGAAAGAAAGAAAGAAGGAAAGAAAGAAAGAAGAAAAGATAACCATGGTGGAAAAAAGAAAGAAAGATGGATAGAAATGAATAAAGAGAAAGAAAATAGAAATGTCAAAAAAAAGAAAACACGAGCAAAAAAGAAAATCCGTTTAAAATAAAGGAAATAACAGTGTAAGCGAACGAACGAATGAAAGAAAGAAAGAAAGAAAGAAAGAAAGAAAGAAAGAAAGATTAAGGAAAAACGACTAATAAATAAGCAAAAAGAAAAAAGAAAGAAAAAATATTCTGCCATTTGTTGAGAAGGGTGACGGGGGTGAATTGTATTCTTGGCGGTAAAATTCCGAAGACTGATCGTCAGTAATGGACGCAATAGCTGCACACAGAAAAAAGACACGCTTTTGTCCGATCGAAGCAAAAATCGATTAAACTAAGGGATTAGCCGCATTAGGCCCAGATCATGTCAACGGCTTCTTTGTGCCAGATCGATAACGCTCGATACGTGCGAACCAGATTAGAAACGCCGCTTCTCACAATGAATGGCCGACAACCGGTAATAACATGGCGGTACTCTGCCTTCTCGAAGCAAAAAAAAAATGGCCTTCAACATTAACGCAAACTGGATAACGTTTGAAGGTGGTCGAATGGCTATAAAATTGTATCACAATATTTCAAATCAAATAGAAAAAAGAAATCGTGATACGGTATGTAGTCGAGGGGAGAGTGAAGAGAATCGACTTTTTTTTTCCAGAACGATAACTGGGTTGACAGGGGTATACATGCCCATAAAATGGAGCTCAGATAAAGGCGTTTTGAAAAGACATATTCTAATCTGAATGGACAGGATTCGACGCTCGCTAGCTATATGGTGGTGTAAAAATTGTAATTAAATCTTCATTTCGGGTGGGGAGAACATTTTTTGGGGGGTGGGGGGTTGTTCTATAGTTTGTTTTTTACAGCATGCTTTGTAGGGTGGGAAGTAATTCTTTTGCTAAAACGATTATCAGAAGCTATTAGGTTGGTGCAAAAATAATTTCGTAATGATGTCGTTTTTTGACGTATTTCTTAACGTCAAAAAACGACATTATTACGTCATTATTTTTGCACCAACCTAATATTTGGAGCCGCTATTGTGGTGTGCCTGCAAAAAAATAAAATATCAAAACAAAATTAGAGGTTTAGTAATTCTCGCCATGTAATACACCAAGTGATTTCCTTGTCTGTACAGTTTGTCCCTTTTTGCTAGATTTTACAGTTATCTCCCTTGCACTGGCAATTTATATATTGATATGTTATTATTAATATATTTAACGGCCTGGGTATGACGATAAATTCCATCCGGCATCGGGTAAGTAGAACTCGACAGTCTGTGAAGGCAGTTCACCTAAGGAAAGAAAAACCCTTATTTTAAACCTCCGCTACCTTGCGGCCATATCCAGTCACAGGAAAGACTTTAGGGGTAAGCATCGAGTAAAAATCCGGAGACGGAGTCGCTAAGGCAGTTCGCCGTTGTATCCAATCCGTTCTGGCAGCTTCTGCGATGGCACCGATCGCAAACTGTAGCGACTCTGGAGGTGCTACATGGACAACAGCCTGCCTTGCATATATATCACATCGCCCAGTCTTGCAACCTGCTTGTTAACGGTCGTCATTTGAAAA
>OZ010615.1:7410280-7517780 GCA_963932145.1 Acanthosepion lycidas | reverse complement strand
ATAAATTGAATAACATATATTTCTTCTTTTCTCCTCAGTAATTTTATAGTTGTAAACTTGATAGCGAATAAATGTTAAATTTTGATTTTGTATTTAGCAGTTTAAAATTTTAATATTAAATTTTATCATATAATTTAGTAATTATTCGTTGGAATAAATTATTTTTTAATACTAAACATCTGAATAGATATTATAACATGACTTCGTTATCGAGCTTTTTGAATTTTCCTGTACTTGTGTTCTGATTGGTCCATCTAGCCTTTGTAACAACGTTTTCCCCTTGCGTAGAACATTAATTAATTTGAAACTTTTAAAACCATTTATTTTACATTCAACGTCATCACTTGATAAGACACCGAGGGTGTTGAAACAAAATGGCTATTTTTGTAGTGATTTTATAACATATTTATGTTATAATTTTTTTTTTCTTTAAAAATAAATAATTATATATATATATATATATATATATATATATATATATATATATATATATATATATATATATATATGCATGTATGTATGTATATATGTTGTATTTGGGCAGCAGATCATTATTTAAACATATATTGTTATTAGGTTGGTGCAAAAATAATGACGTAATAATGTCGTTTTTTGACGTTAAAAATACGTCAAAAAACGACATACGTCATTATTTTTGCATCAACCTAATAAATATAACAGACACTGAATGTCTGTTATGATTAATTAATCATGTGCTATTCTAAGCTTCTTGTAGTTCCTTTAAGATCATTTTTAGGGGCTGAATTTTTTTTTTTTTTTTTTCGTTTTTTTTTTATTCAGTAGGTTTCATCCAGTACACGAACTGGATGCCTCTTGAGATATAGTGTTACGATAAGGGTTACTTTATATGGATAGGAGTGGAAGATAACGGTTGACTCTAGACTTAAAAAAATAACAGTTAACCCTTTGCCTGTCCTGCACATCATATACGATAAACAGGGCATATGATTTCCACATCCATGCTTCGTATGTAACGCACACAAGCCATAATTTTAAAAGAATGGTAAAAGTAAGGACGTTTAAGAAAAGAGTCTAATATTGAGCAGGATGTCTAAGGAAAAGCCTTATCTTAATATTTTGTGCTTCATATATGACCGTAGTACACTTGACTGATAATGTAACGTCTCAAATGAAAGACATCTATTTTCCCACTTTAATGAAATGGTAATAACCTTTTGCTTCACAGATAATTCATAGAGTGGAGTCTAAATAGCTTATAATTTGTACATTCTGTGAATCACAGGTAATGATTGGATAAACTCATGTCAAGTTCTACAGCTCTGAAAATAACCATAAAAATTCCCTTATTGCATTGTTAACACTTTGTCTGTCCTAAACATCATATGTGATGAACAGGACATGTGATTTCCACATCTATGCTTCATATGTAGTGCACACAAGCCATGATTTAAAAGAATGGTAAAACTAAGGACGCTTAAGAAAAGAGTCTAATATTGAGCAGGATGTCTCAGGAATTTTATGCATCGTATATGACCACAGGGCGCTTGACTGATAATGTAACGTCTGAAATGAAAGACATCTATTTTCTCACTTTATTGAAATGATAATAACCTTTTGCTTGGAAAAAGAAAAGTTTTAACCCCAAAATTCAACTTTAGTTTCATCAGGGGTTCAGATGTTATCAAGACTTTGATAACTAAAATCAAACTTAAATATCTTCTTATCCTTATTAAATTACAAATTAACCCACCTACAAGCCAGAGACGACTGGCGCCTCATATATAGCTGCTTCGAGTAGATGGAAATCGACTGTCCAGTTAGACAGCTCACCTAAGGGACGGAAAATCCTGATTCGCGCTGATATCCAAAAGCGGAAAAGGCTCAGACAATAAAAAAAGAACGATGTCGAACTCCGGAGGCGGTTGGCTGTCAACCCGGAAAATTTTTTGGCAAGTCTTACAACAAAGTTTTACCCAAATGTAATGCCCTGTGTTCCTTCGCAACCTCTCGGTACAAATGGTAAGGGAGCCGTCTCGTCTGGACATGCACACGACTTCCACATACCATCGCCCAGCCCTTCGCCTTGGAGAGGTCAGTCCAGTCTCACCAGCAAAGGACTGAATTTTGACTAAACAGGTTGCCACAATTATTGAGAGATCTTCACAGATCAGTCTTTAGCCCTTTGCCTGTACAGGTCAATTTTACACCCGTGCCAGGAACAAAAATTGCCCTTCAGCCCGTTCTATTTCTAACCAACACAGCATACCTATAAGCTCGATTGTCGAGCTCCAATAAGCACCAATGGTTTGGCAAAATATTTTCTCATGGTAATAATTCATTCAGATTGACGATTGTGGATCATTCGGTCTGCCACGTGACACGGCTGATCTGAAACAGTTGATTTTACGCCGTTGAAATGAAGCAGAACTTTGACAAATTAATTTACGCCGAAAGATTACCTATTGTGTTATATATACTAAATAAAAGTAAATTATAAAACCTCCTACAGAAGGTAAAAAAGTGAGGTCCTGGCAGCACTCGCCCCCCCCCCAAATTTTTTCTCAGCTCCACTAAACTCTTTCCTGTACTGAGGTTTCCTTCTTAACATTTTCTTTGAAGTAGTGTGGAACGTCAATATCTAGATTATGTAATTGTTTTCCATTCAAACTTACATGAGCTATCCTTTTTTAGTTGTTGCTGATGAGTGTCCTCAATTGAAGGGGTTTGTTTTATTTAATACAGGAATTTGCGATTGTGTAGCGCCTATCCACAAGTTTCAACGAAGTATTACCTTTGTTAAGACTTATAGGCTTCATTCACTGGGAGCGATGGCATTTTGTAAAGAAAAAAAACTTATATTTTATCGAAACTGATCAAAACGAAAATCTTGTCGAGTCACGCCAAATCTTTAGAAAAAAATCATGGACGATAATCTTGAAAACTTTCTACAGAAGTTAACGAAGGAGAGCGAGAAAAAGGGACGAAGCATAAACTACAAGAAGACAGAATGCATAGTCATGAGTAAAAAATGAGCCCAAAATGTCATTTGCAGGTCGGGGACACTAAAATCAAGCAGAAATTTAAATATCTGGGATGTGTTTTGGTGGAAGACGGTAATGCTTAGATCCGAAGACCGTACTGGAATGGTCAAAGACGCATTCCAAAAGCTGGTCAGAGTATTACAAGACAGGAGGATTTCGTTGATACATTATTTACATTATTCGGACTATTGTCCTCATCTTTGCCGCCATATTTGTTGTAAGCTCCGGCCTTCTTCAGGTGGTTGGAATGTCGAACTGAACCCTTTATTTCGCTTACTGTTCTAGTTCCACGTTATCTCCTGCTAATTTTCCCTCTGAAAATTCTCCACTGCCTTAACCGGGTATTGAACTCACATTCTTTGGGTCCTGTCACTGGATCTAACCAACGCCTTTATCCACTGTGCCATGTGTCCTTGAGGACATCTGGGTATGAATTTCTGGGTATTATAAACCTTATGTCTTCAGCAACCATTTTTACCAGTGCTTATATTGTAATTTTGCTGTTTATCATTCATGTTTTTACCAGAGCTCATATTGCAACTTTGTTGTTGTTATCGCTTTTCTCGGGCGCCCCTTATTACTGATTCCCATATTGTATTCATTTCTATGCTTGGTCGGCTCAGGAGATTTTTGTGGCCTAGCATATGTGATGATTCCTTAAGTTTACGAATTCTCCAAAGATGTTTCTTGTCTGTGATATCAACCTGATCCCACGGAGGAAGAAAACGTTTAAAAAAGTAAATAAATGTTCAGAATGAAAGCGTGATAGTCGACCACTGCCTACACCAGGGATTGAACTTTCAATTATTATAGCACCAAATTCACGAAGCAACGCTTTAATCCGCTAAAACCCTTTGATCCCTGACCACCGTTTTACCGATGGTTGAGAAAAATGACGTAATGCCCATCCACCGGTTGAACAGTGCTTTAACACTTGTGTCGTGTTTTGCTATTGGTTGTCTTGCTTTGAAGAGCCAATCAGAAAAGCCGTAATATTCTGACATCTTCGAACGTTATAACATGTCTGTGCCTTGGGACACCTCGTTGTGGTGTAATTGTTATCAAGCTTGTCTCGCTAGATCAGCTACGACTGAAAAGTGAGTTCGATCCTCAGTAGTTGCTCCATACTATTGGCTTTGTGTCACATCTAAGCTTCGCTTAGAAAATAACCATTGTAACAGTTGAATAGATTGTTCAATTGTCGAACTCTCTGCCTCAGCAGAGAGAAACCTGGACGAGGCTTTGTCGCAGAGCAAAGTTTCGTCCGTGGAAGTAGACAGTCCCTGAACCCGTTTAGGCCGGTTCAAAAGGAATATTTTTGGCCGAGCCTACACACAATAAACCGGCCTTGTGCCACATACACCCTCGTAGGGAGGGGGCGGTTAATATTAACATGTCTGTGCCTTTTCATTGTTTTTGCGCATGTGTTTTGGATAAAAAAAAGATCGTTTTCACCAGGAAGAATTCTGACTATAAAGTGAAGGCATAAATTATACTCTCTCTCCTTCCTAAGGATAATGCATATATTTTTTGGTAACTATTTTTATATTTACCGTGAAACATTGCATACCAGTTATTTGCAAAATTTGACCCAGGAGCTCAGGCAGAAGGATTAAAATTATTCAGGAACGCAAAGCTCAAAGAATTAAAAGTGAGGAGAACAGATACTTTGATCTCAGCCCAATGGCCAGAAAGTGAAGAAAAGCATAACTTACTGTCTGTTTGGTCAATGGTTGGTTCGTTTTATTTGGTGGCATATCAACATCTATGGGGTTATTTAATGCTAAAATCTAATTTTTTTCTATGCCAACACATACGCACACTTGCAAATACAAGGAAGAAACAGGCACCCACCCCCACACAACACAGATAGACACACACAGATAGACACACACAGATAGACACAGAGACAAACAGATACACACACACACACACACACACACACACACACATACACACATATTCAATTCATACAAGCTTCTTTCTTAATCCTTTGAGGCCTGACCACTGATTTACCGATGGTTGAGAAAAATGACGTAATCCCCAGTCGCCGGTTGAACGGTGGGTAAACACTTGTAACTATTTTGATATATAACTTGAAACATCACTTAACAATTATTTCAGAATTTTGACCCCGGGTCTAGGCAGGAGGGTTAAAATTGTTCAAGAACGCTGGGCTCAAATGGTTAATAGTGTGGAATGAAGAATACTGGAGAGTCAAACATCTGAATGGATCAGCACATTTGCTAGGCTATGAAGGCCTCCATAGTATGCTTAGCATACAAATAATTACTATATGGGAGCCATTATCAAATAAAGAAATGACAGCAAAGCCATAACACCAGCAGCAGTTCTAACAAAAGAGAAGCCATGATGAATGCAATTAAGCGTAACAAAAATAGCAGTAAGTACGTTAGATTTAACCCTTTGAGCCCTGACCACCGTTTTACCGGTGGTAGAGAAAAATGACGTAATTCCCAGCCACCGGTTGAACAGTGGTAGAGAAAAATGAAAAGTGAATGGTTAATATTAACTTTAAATGTGAGAAGAACAGATACTACACTGTGATCTGAGCCTGATAATGAGGGAGTGAAAAGTATAGCTCAAGTAGCTCAGTCAATGAATGCCAATTGTTTTCTTATAAAGAAAGAGCTAATATTAACATTAAAAGATGAGGAGAACAGATACAACACTATGATCTCAGTCCAATTGCCAGGGATCGAAGAAGAGCAAAACGCAAGTTGTTGTGACAGCTTGGTCAACGAATGCCAACTGCTTCCTTATAAGGAAATGGCTAATATTAACGTTAGCCCTTTGAGCTCTGGCCACCGTTTTACCAGTGGTAGGGAAAAATGACGTAAAGCCCAACCACCGGTTGGATAGTTGTAGAGGAAAATCACTTAATGCCCAGTCGCCGGTTGAATGGTGAATAAACACTTGTAACTATTTTTATATCTACTGTTAAACATTACATACCAATTATTTGCAAATTTTGACCCAGGAGGTCAGTCAGAAGGGTTAGAATTGTTCAGGAACGCAGGGCTCAAAGGGCTAAGTCTCCAAGCCTAGTCGGTAGGTTCATGGTGGTATTTTACTTGTAGAATTGGATTTTAAACAAAATGATGAATTAAGCCAAGCCACTAATAGATAACTCGTTATTTTTTCTCTCACAAGACATTAGCTTCAATCTATTCATTGCTGAATACATTTCGTTATAAAAAGGGGTTAAGAAAGGCGTCGTGTTGAGAAAACTGTACATGTTCATGTCATACTGTCAGCGGGAATTTACTATATCACTAACTTCTTGAACTAATGTATTGGTTTTAGAGCGTTAAACCTATCCTAACTGAACATAAACGGGGGTTCGTTCTTCTTTTATTATTATGTAATCACCTGAACACTATTTAAAGAATATTTTGTATGGGGTCAGACACGAGGTGAGTTTATTTCATTCCCAGAATGACAGCTACATAGCAGTGGCTTAATGAGTCAGATAAACATTTGTACCGTCACACGTCCGAGCATGTTACAATATCCACTGACGTAAGGCACAAAACAGAAAAGTCATTCGTTGCCGAGCAGTAGAGGAAGTTGCACGTATTCATGTTATATAATTGGCTAGAAATCACTATACCATTAATTGCATGAACCAATGCACTACGCATGGCGCGTAAAAACCTATCCTAACTGGATATAAAATGGGGGTTCAGTTTTCTATTGTTATTAAGTAATGAACTGACGCCTATTTAAAAATACTATCATGAGCCATAAGTCCTGTCAAAAATAAATATATATATATATATATTTCCAGTAAGCAAAATACTCCGAGATGTATTTGGAACAGAAATTATATCGATTTTTTTCAGTAAAATCTATAAAATTGACCATTTCGACACAAAACAAAAGTTAATTCTTGGTTTTAAAAATCTTAGAAAAATAAAATATGTATTTCTGAAACACTATTTGAAGAAAATTAGCCAATTTAAAGTTAGATTAATCTGATTTCAAAGAAATATTTATTACTTATAGCATAAAATGCTGTATACAAGAATTTCTTAATAATGGGGTCTGGTTTTTCTGACGTCTTGATCCGATTTATCGACAACCTAACGTGTTGACAAGTATGGTGACGCAGAATTTCTAGCAGACAATAAATTTTATGAGGTTTCTTTTTTCATAACGGGGTACAACCCTTAAAACACGTGATCTTTTAATGATAATGTCATGTATGAACTAACATACTTAGGAAAAATAGGAAATTTAAATAAAAATAATATCGAAATTCTTTATAAAAATATTTGGGTTCGTCAGATTGCAATAAACTTTACAATATATGATTGGTACATATATTTTCACAAAATATCAGTAGTTCCTCAGAGCTACACCATTGAAACTGAATTTTTAAATATTTAAGATCTTTATAAATTATTCTATTTAAAATTGTAAAAAAAAGATGAAAACAAGTCTTGTAAAATTTCATTCATGGAAACGTTTTATTTTTAATGTCGTTAATATATATTATTCATAAAAGCAATTAAAAGCTTCTCTAATTAAATAATGTCCTAGTTTTATTACGTTTTTTTTTTTTTCGACTCAAAACAGATTTTCGGTTAGACAGGGTCGATTTTACAAAAATAAAATATACATATATAACGGTGATTTAAATTCTTGAAAGAATACGTCTTTTAATTAATATAGTCACTAAAACTTCTCACGTTGAATTTCTCAAGTTTTCATAAAATTATGTAAGGGCCTGAAAGCGGACCCTGGATGCTCGCCAAATTAACGAACGGGTGCTATTTAAGGGAAACCCTGTGATTTATGCCTCTGTTGGGTCTTAAGGTCAACCCAAAACCTTCTACCTGCTTTGTGGAATCGACTCCCAAGAGGTTGCTTACCCGATCAGTACCATCTTAACCTGTTCAAGTCTAGGGTTAACCGTTATCTTCCCCACATATCCCCATCAACTGTGCCTCTTAATCTGTAACCTTCTACCTGCTTTGTGGAATCGACTCCGAAGATAACCGTTAATTTCCTGACATACCTCCATAAACGGTACCTCTACCTGCTTTGTGGAACCGACTCCCGAGGGTATGCTTCCCTGATTACTAAAATCTTGACCTGTTCAAGTCTTGGGTTAAACGTTATCTTGCCCAGATATCGCCATTAATTAATCTTACTCTGTAACCCTCTATTTGCTTTGTGGAACTGACTCCCAAGAGGATGCTTCCCTGATCAAAACAATCTTAACCTTTTCAAGTCTAGGGTTAACCGTTATCTTCATACGTCTATAAACTGTACCTCTACCTGCTTTGTGGAACCCTCTACCTGCGTTGTGGAACCGACTCCCAAAGGGATGCTTCCCTGGCCGCTACAATCTTGACCTGTTCAAATCTAGGGTTAACCGTTATCTTCGCCACATGTCCCCATCAATTGTTCGTCTTACTCTGTAACCCTCTACCTCGAGTGACTCTTGGGCTTTTACATGGTGAAAATTATTGTAAAATACAGCGAAAAAACTCACCTGGACGAAAATACGGAACCGACTTTGAGTTAGATCGAACCCGAACCTCGTGGTTACTCGGTATCTTATTTGAAGGTGATTAATGAACATAAAGTTTATGGTCTGCTATAAATGTTACAGGTACAGCGAATGTGTAAAATTAATGTAAAAACGAAAATGACGTTTATGGGTTCCCATACGAAGAAACGACGAACAGTAATTTGAAACTATACGGGCAAATTCATTTATGCTTGAATGCGTTGTTGACAACGATATACACCTTTTTTTAGTATGGAATCAAATAAAAAATAAGTTAAAATATTGGCGGAAATCAGTTCTACCAACGACAATAATAATAATAATAATAATAATAATAATAATAATAATCGCACAGCACGAGCACACACATACGCATGTGTAAATCTATATGCATTTGTATGTGTTACTGTATATGTATGTTCAATATGATTTGTTGAGCACAGGGCGTAAAGTCAGCATTGTTGTTGTGGTCTCTATAGTAAATAGGTTTGGTTTATTTTGCTTTCAGGTATATCAATAGGGTATTGAATGCCAGCAAGATGTTTAGGATAGTTTTGTAAGAAATCAGTTTGTAGATCAGGTTCCATTGACGTATTTTTGCAAAGATGGTTTCTGTCGATTTATATATATATAATGAAAATATTGTTTTCAGGTATGCTATATTTATGGGTAGAAATACTCAATATCAGAGATAGAGCTTATGTAAATATAAAATATAAAAGTGGACACTGAGCTCAACACAAAACGGCCGCTAGGTGTTGACCTCATTGCTTACTTTTATATTTTATACACTCACAACCACACACACACAGATAGACACACACATGCGCGCGCACACAATAAGACATAATTGTTGGTTTCAAGCGCTTTCGGCAAAATAGATACCCATCTTCAGATACTGCATTTTCTTATAGCCCGATAATAAATTGAGTGTAATTCTTATTGTAGACGATATAAAACAAGTTTTGTTTATTTATTTTCATTAGAATCCTCTCATATTCACGGACAAGCGTCTTAGTATCCTTATTAAGGGAAGAGAGAAAATTACCATGTTGATACACATTCCTTTAATCCGAGTACTTTCAACATTAGCACACTGTCATCATCAGGGTGTTGTTTTTGTTTTTTTGTTTTTTTGTTTTTGTTTTCTTCTAAAACAAAAGAATTCTGCTCATCTGAAAGTTCATTTCTTTAACTGTGATATGAAAAACTCTAAAGTTATGGACTGTACCATTTATATTTCACGATGAGTTATATATTGGCAGCGAGAAATCATCCAAAGGAATTATGCTAAATTCAACTGACATGGTCTGTTTGCTTAAATTTTTTATTGAATTTTCTAGTTATCGAATTGGGAGCAATTTATATTTTCGGTATATAGAATGATGATTTAATTATATATCCCCGCAAAACAATATTATTCGATCTTATAAATAAATTTAAGAACATTGAACAAAGTATCCAATTTGCATATCAAACAGAAACAAACAATGGATTAACTTTCCTTGATATCTCGTGTTAACTCGTACAGCTTCTTTCTTTTTATGGGCCATGTCCTTTCAGGACGTAGACGAACATGGCTCTCCACCTCCTTCAATCCCTTGCAGCTCTCATCTAGTTCCTCCTCTCTGCTTCCTCCACTCGACAACATTTTGCCATCCAGTTGCTTAGGTCCTCCAGGTATGTCACGCATTGTTTTCCCTTGTCTCTCTTTCCTTCTAGTCGACCCGTGAGTATCAAATTCTCCAGACCCTCCTTCCTCATTATGTCTCCCAGAAACTTCAGCTGCCTCTTCCTGATGTTAGGTATAAGCCTCCTCCTTGTCTGCATCCTCTCTAAGATCTCACCGTTGCTCACACACTCGGTCCATGATATCCTTAGCATCCTTTTGTAGAACTGATAAGTAGTAGTAAAAAATAACAAAGGGAGGTAATTCTTAAAAATGCGACTGCTGCTACCCTATTAAAGAACAAATGTAAGCAAACATGACCATTGCAAACTATATATATATATATATATATATATATATATATATATATATATATAATTTTTGTTTATCATCAAGGTTATTTTGATGGTTAAGAATAGCTTTGGAAGTGCCGAGAAAAGACAAAGATTTTTGTTTATATTTGTTTCTTTTTATGTGCCATGTCTTTTCAGGATGTAGGTGATCATGGCTCTCCATCTCCTTCGATCCCTTGCAGTTCTCAACAAGTTCACTCCCTCTGCTTCCTCACCCCAGAACAGGTTCTGTCATCCACTTGCTTAAGCGCTCCGGATCGATCGAAAACTAAACGTCGAGCGAAAAACCCTAACAAAAATGATCTCATAAATTTCTACCGACGCTAAGATAACAAAATAAAACAGCGGATTATTAGAGACTTCTACTTAAGAGCTGTTAGTATTTGTAGTCCTCAATATTTACACACGATAGATAGATAGATAGATAGATAGATAGATAGATAGATAGATAGATAGATAGATAGATATTCAGATTTCGGTATTAAATAACCCATAAAGGTTGATATGCCGCTAAACAAAATGACCAACAATACATATATGTAGTTGAAGGCGTACAATTGCTTTCAAAATATATTTAGATGAAGCCATAAAATTGTGTTCAAAATATTTAGATTTCGGTATTAAATAAGACATAGAGATGTTGATATGCCGATAAACAAAATGACCAACAATACATATATGTAGTTGAAGACATACAATTGCGTTCAAAATATATTTAGTTGAAGCCATAAAATTGTGTTGAAAATATTTAGATTTCTGTGTTAAATAACCCATAGAGATGTTGATATGCCGCTAAACAAAATGACCAACAATGCATATATGTAGTTGAAGTCATACAATTGCGTTCAAAATATATTTAGTTGAAGCCATAAAATTGTGTTGAAAATATTTAGATTTCTGTATTAAATAACCCATAGAGATGTTGATATGCCGCTAAACAAAATGACCAATAATACATATATGTAGTTCAAGGCATAAAATTGCGTTCAAAATATATTTAGTTGAAGCCATAAAATTGTGTTCAAAATATTTAGATTTCGTTATTAAATAACCCATAGAGATGTTGATATGCCGCTAAACAAAATGACCAACAATGCATATATGTAGTTGAAGTCATACAATTGCGTTCAAAATATATTTAGTTGAAGCCATAAAATTGTGTTCAAAATATTTAGATTTCTGTATTAAATAACCCATAGAGATGTTGATATGCCGCTAAACAAAATGACCATCAATACATATATGTAGTTGAAGACATACAATTGCGTTCAAAACAGATTTCGGCATTAAATAACCCATAGAGGCTGATATACTCCCAAAGAAAATTAAAGAAGCAACAAACCAACATGAAAGAACTCTTTCATGACATTAATCGGCATAATATCCTACAAAGACCAAACTGTATTCCCAAAACACACATATCACCGCCTCTAATAATTATACCTGCACAGACATATATATGCACAAAAGCTCTGTATCATCTACCATGTATTCAATTGTGAAAGCAGCATAACCTATACCATATTTTTATTTCAGAGTTCCCAAGGAAATCAAATTTCGGCATTAAATGCCCCAAGAGATGTTGATGTGTCGTTAAACAGACCAATCAATTTCAGTTGATGCCTGGATATCTTTTAGCATTGTGCTAACTCTCTCTCCGCTTCGTCTAAACCCTAACCATCTCCGCCACAGCGCATCTATGTATCCGATATAGCCACATCCTCTAGCTTCTTTTAATTATGTCCAAACATGTATATCCACAAAAGCTGAGTATCATCTACCATGTATTCCACTGTAAAAGTAGAATAACATAGCATATTTTTATTATTTCAAAGCTCCCAAGAAAATTAAATTTCGGTATTAAATGACCCATTAAGGTTTTAATATGCCGTTAAACAAACACATCAAATTAAATTAATTTGGATAAAAGGCTTTTCAAGACCAAGACTATTGGCAAGCTGTCCCTTATCACTTTTGATGTTTTTAATAAACTTTCAGCATTTTCAGCTCCACTAATATAAGGCTTAATACTTTCGCAACTTGTTCTTCCTAAGGAGATATTAATTCATTATACAGGGAAATTCTGTTCCGTTTTCCGTTTGATAAGTAGCGTTCTCTGAAAATTTTCAGTGCTGACCCTGGCACTGCCAGAAGCTTCTCTTTTTAATAAAGATACAGACTTCGGACATCGAGAAATTAACAGGGCGAATGGGTTTGCATTCTTTTCACAGGACACTGCGGCTTTGTGACAATTGTATGGTGCCAATATAATTTCGAGCAATTTTTGCATTCACATGCATCCTAGGATAGATAGATAGATAGATAGATAGATAGATAGATAGATAGATAGAAGCGAATAGACTATCATACCTAGATAATGGACAGACTGAGATAGATAGATAGATAGATAGATAGATAGATAGATAGATAGATAGATAGATACGAATAGACCATCAGATAGATAGATAGATAGATAGATAGATAGATAGATAGATAGATAGATAGATAGATGCGAATAGACCATTATAACTAGATCATGAACAGACTGAGATAGATAGATAGATAGATAGATAGATGCGAATAGACCATGTATATATATATATATATATATATATATATATAGAGATAGATAGATAGATAGATAGATAGATAGATAGATAGATACGAATAGACCATGATTGGTCGATAGATAGATGCGAATAGACCATCACAGATAGATAATGAACATGCTGAGATAGATAAATTGATAGATAGATGCGAATATACCATCATATATATATATATATATATATATATATATATATATATATATATATATAGATAGATAGATAGATAGATAGATAGGTATCCAAATAAACAAAACGAAACCCAAAATAAATAAACGACACATATGAAGCCGTAAAAACGTGATATTTGAAAATGAAGCAATTAATATAACACAAAAAATCAAATCTCTGATAACAGACAGGGATAGTCGAAAGTACTGAAAGGTAGGACCTTTATTTTTAAACATTGAAGGCCTCTTCAACGCATCTCTTCTTCAACAAGACTGACAAGTTATTTTTCTTTAAGTTTCTGTTACCATTTTTTATACGCACAAGTGCCTTATTTTCAGGCCAATGAACGTAAATATTGTACAAATTGTTGGTTTCAAGCGCTTTCGGCAAAATAGTTACCCATCTTCAGGGACTGCATTTTCTTATAGCCCGATAATAAATTGAGTGTAATTCTTAGTGTAGACGATATAAAAGTTCCTGACAGTAGATATTCTTAATTTCCAAGTAAAAAAAAAAGAAACAGCTGTTACACACACACACACACACACAAACAATCTCAGACACACGCACATATATATATACACACACATATATATATATATATATGTGTGTGTGTGTTCGTGTTTGAGTGTGTGTGTGTGTGTGTGCTTGTTCTAGCACGAAGTAACAAGCCATCGTGACCGACGGTTTGAGCGTGCTGGCCTGGTTCAGATTGTTGATCCCGCTAGACAATGGGCTCTCTCCCAGAAACTGTAACTACGGTCTGCTCAGAATAGTTTCAGTATAAACGACAAATGGGCATTGAGCATACGCAAATGTGCCTGAGCAGGCGGCTGCAATGGGGATTTCCTAGCCTCCCTAGTAGACAGGCATCCTCAGAAACGAGTAGCTAGCCATTATACACATATACATATATATATATATATATATATATATATATATATATATAATATTACACACACACATATAGACTATATATATATATATATATATATATATATATATATATATATATACTACACACGCACACACATATGGAATATATATATATATATATATATACTACACGGAAAACATATTGGGGCCACCCTGCATTTCTTTAAAAAACGCTTCTAAATAATAAATTTGTTTCTAAAACTATATTGTTTTACTTCCTATTCGTTTGTATTAGGTTGGTGCAAAAATAATGTCGTTTTTTGACGTTCAACTTCAAAAGATCATAACTCCTTTCATAATAAACTTTATTAATTGAAATAAGAACCATTAGAATCGACACATTTTTGCCAACAAGAAACAAGTTTATTTATCCCATTAGCCTAGAAATCCGAAGTTCTGGAAGCGATGAAGTCATTGAAGGCCGATTCGGCATCATCTCGGCTTTTGAAGCATTTTTCGCGCAGGAAGTTGTCGAGATGCTTGAAAAAGTGATAATCGGTCGGTGAGAGGTCCGATGAATATGGCGGATGAGGCAGAGTCTCGTAGCCCAATTCGTTCAGCTTCTGCAGGGTCAGTTGAGCAGCATGCGGGCGAGCGTTGTCATGGAGGAGAATTGGTCCCTTCATATTGACCAATCTCGGGCACATAGGTTGGAACTTCTGGTGCGTTTCGTCAATTTGACGGCAGTACTTCGCCGTAATCGTTTCGCCCGGATTCAAGAAGCTCTGATGGATGAGACCGGCCGCAGACCACCAAACAGTCACCATAACCTTTTTTTGGTGCAATTTCGGCTTCCGGAAGTGTTGTGGAGCTTCTCCGGCATCTAACCACTGTGCCGAATGTCGCCGGTTGTCGTAGAGGATCCACTTCTCATCACACGTCACAATCCGCTCGAGAAATGGGTCGTTTTTGCTGCGCAGAAGGAACGTAGAAGACACCTCAAAACTACGATTTTTTTTATTATCGTTGAATTCATGCGGCACCCATTTATCCAACTTTTTTGACTTCCTTATTTGCTTTAAATGGCGAACGACTGTTGAGTGGTCGACCTCGAGTTCAACGGCAACTTCTCGTGTGGTTTTGCGAGGATCGGCTTCAATTAAGGCTTTCAAATGTTCGTTATCAACCGCAGTCGGCCGGCCGCGACCGTCTTCATCTTCGAGGCTCTCGTCACCATTGCGAAATTTCTTGAACCACCGTTGTGCCACACGTTCGTTAGTGGTTCCTGTGTCAAACGCATCATTGATATCACGAGCTGTCTCGGCAGCTTTTCGGACTAGTTTGAACTGGAACAAGAAAATCGTGCGGATTTGAATTTTGTCCATGGTGTCGAAAAGCCTGCAAAAAAATGAATGAAGAGATTGAGAACGGTAACGAATAACACGATTCGATAGAGCGAAAAACGCGCTTCAAATGATATATAACATGGCTATATATATCAATGAATTAATTCAGAAATCATATATAAATGTAACATATGTGAGAAAACGACATTATTTTTGCACCAACCTAATAGTTTATGTAACTTTGAGATCGATCACCTTTTTTGACCACTTCCGGTTAACCCCTAAGGTGTCACCAGAACCTTTACAATAAAAGATTGATACGAAGCAAGCGTTCGTAGTTTTATAATCCTTCTAATCTCATTCATTAAATAACTTTTCGCTCTACTTTTGTCTATTTTATTATCATCTTATTATTTAAATATTTGTTTTATGTAGTCAATCCCTATTGCAGACGCTTGCTCAGACGCATTTTGTGTTTAATCAACACCCACAGAGCGCATCTGTAACTAAGTTATGCTCAGCAGACCTTAGTTACAGTTTCTGGGAAAGAGCGTGTTTTCTATCGTGATCAACAAGGCCAGCACGCGGTCGGTCACGATGACCTGTGAATTCGTGCTAGCAAAGCTATCGACTGTTTCCGAGGGTTTCGTCTAGCTGATTTCACTCCCAAGGCTTGGGTCATGTGGAATGCTTTTCAGGCACTTTCCAAAGCTGCTGGGATCGACCCATGGTGAAATTCCAACCCGGGTTTCATGGTCTGAATGCGAACGTTCTAATCACTGGGCCATATACGTTTGCATCACTCTGGGTAGAATCCTTTCAACGCGAGGCCAGATACAGTCTGTTACCAAATGAACGGCATCAGAACAATATATTGTTGGACTTTTTTAAAGAAAAACATATTAATTACATTAACTACAATGTATTTTCTTTTATTTTGACAAAAATAAACATTTGTCATACAACAGCATCATATTTTGTTTTCCTCAATAAAACCACCAACTGCCTTAAATTGCTTTACAACTTCTTGGTATTATTTCTAACAGTTTTGAAGGAAAAAAAAAAGGAGATATGCTTCCAAAACATTTTTCAATCACTGAAATGGCTCATTTTCACTATTTCACAAGACTTGGGTCATGTGGTATATGTTTCAGACACTTTCCAAAAGTGCTAGGATCGACCCATGGTGAAATTCAAACCCGGGTCTCATGATTTGAATGCGAATGTTCAAACTATTTGCCCATATACGTTTGCATCACTCTGTGTTGAATTCTTTCAACATGTGGATAAACACAGTCTGTTGCCAAATGAAACTTTCTAGTAATTTCCTTTCCTAGAACTTACACTGCAACATTGAATTATATTCCTGTAGCAAACTTTACATATGTTTATGTAAACAAAGTCTTCGTTACATTTCTTTATCCATTCAGATAAAAGATATTACTTCTATGTTCAAGCCTCCGGCTGCTTTTGTCATATTCCGTGTTACCCTTGTTTGTTTGTATCTTCATATTTAACAAATCTTATTTATATATATTTCTTTTTCTAGTATTACCCTTTTGGCTTTTAATAAACCTGCCGATGAACGAGACTTCGTCTTCAGAGTCTTAATTGCCTTAGGTGGGGACTATGTGGCTGTCTTTGAGGTTAACCGCGCGCGTGACACGGAGGCGTACTCTCGGCTGCAGAACAATAGATTTTGGTACTTTTTAAAGGAAAATATATTAATTTCAGTATCTACAATGTATTTACTTTTATTTTGACAAAAATAAACATTTCTCATACAAAAGCATCAGATTTTGTTCTCTTTAATAAAAAAACACCACCTGCCTTAAATAGCTTTACAAATTCTAGGTGTTATTTCTAACAGTTTTGAAGAAGAAAAAAAGGAGATATGCTTCCGAAACATTCTTCAATCACTGAAATGGCTCGTTCCCACTACTTGGATATTCTCTACGGACTCTCCTGTCCAATTCATCCAAAGGATGTGAGTTGGGGTGGATATCGACTTAGATTTAGAAATCGAAGAGTCGTGTTCGAATTCCAGTCGAGTGCGTTGCATTCACTTACGCACAAATATAATTGGAAAGGTATGAATCCATCACTTCACCCTCACCTAGGGGTTAAATAGCAGAAGTGACTGGGTCTGTACCCTGGATTGCAGCCAGTCTACTGCAGAGAGAAACGGGAGTCTTCTGCCTAGTCAGTCATGAATCGAAAGAGACATGATCGACCAAGCGTGTATCACGTGATGTCACTTTACTGGCTTTATCTCTTCTTCCCTCGGCTATGATTTGAATAACAGGACAGAATGGGTCCTATAACCTTGGTTGGCAACAAGTCTACTGCAGAAAGAAATGGCAACCTACTGCGGGAAAATCTTCTGCCTAGTCAGTCATGAATCGAAAGAGACATGATCGCCCAAGTGTGTATCACGTGATGGCACTTTACTGGCTTTATTTCTTCTTCCCTCGGCTATGATTTGAATAACAGGACAGAATGGGTCCTATAGCCTTGGTTGGCAACAAGTCTACTGCAGAAAGAAATGGCAATCTACTGCGGGAAATTCTTCTGCCTAGTCAGTCATGAATCGAAAGATAATAAAAGCAAATACACTGTACACTTTTATTTAAAAATATACAAAAATATCTAATATTGTCTTTTGCTGTAGCGTGCGCACACACACACACAAACATACGCGCACACACACACACACATATATATATATATATATATATATATATATATATACAATAAAAAGGAAGAGAGAAACCTCAAAAGTTTTTGGTTATAATGTGGATTTAAAAATAAATATATTATGCTTTATTTTCCATAATTTTGCTACGCGGGTTTGCGGTCTCATGACCTTCATCAGGCAAAAGAGTAGATATTTGCACATATAATTCAAGGGAATCAATTTTTCTCATGTTTTTCGATGTTAAATTTCTCTATATTAGACATTCTCTTTTTTGTGTGTTAGTGTCCCAAATGTCTGTCTTGAACTCTCTAATGTTTCTTCATATAAATATATATATATATATATATATATATATATATATATATATATATATATATATATGTATGTATGTATGTATGTATATATATTTGTGTGTGAAAATTCTCTTAAGTTTCAAAAACAACTAACATTTTTACTTTTGCTTATAAATACATGCTGCAAAATAAAATCCTAGCATTTGTCTTCATAAATTCCATCAGAGGACGAAAGGTGTTGGCTAAAATACATTTTCATTTTTTCTTTATTTATATTGTCCTTTTACAGATATATATTTTAGTTATATTTGAAATATAACACACACACATGCAAACGCACACACGCACACGCACACACACATATATATATACATATATATATATATATATATATAGAGAGAGAGAGAAAGAGAAAGAGTTGTAGAGTGGTCAAATGAAACGGCCAAATATAAGAAGGCGTGTACGCGTGTGCTGGTGTACATACGCAGGCAAGCAAATAAATAATCGTTAAATTTATGCATGTGGTGTAAACGTAATAGTGCTCAATGCGGTTATACAGAGCAAATATATGTATTAATTAGTACATATACACGTACCTATGTTTTTGGTGTGTGACTATTGTTTCGCTGAGTGGTGTTCCCAGTTCATCGGACACGGGGTCCATGAGGAACAATATATATATATATATATATATATATATATATATATATATTTCCAAGTATATGATTGGTGTATATGGAATGAATTCCAATAACCAACAATGTATGCTTATGTATTAGAATCTGACTGCGTTTGTTTTACGCGTGAGTTTGGGACCCCATTTACACACCATGAGGATTAAAATGTATACATTGTAAAAAGACCGGATATTAAATATAGCTAAAGTAACTTCAATGAAAAAATAAATTGAATAACATATATATTTCTTCTTTTCTCCTCAGTAATTTTATAGTTGTAAACTTGATAGCGAATAAATGTTAAATTTTGATTTTGTAATTAGCAGTTTTAAATTTTAATATTAAATTTTATCATATAATTTAGTAATTATTCGTTGGAATAAATTATTTTTTAATACTAAACATCTGAGTAGATATTATAACATGACTTCGTTATCGAGCTTTTTGAATTTTCCTGTACTTGTGTTCTGATTGGTCCATCTAGCCTTTGTAACAACGTCTTCCCCTTGCGTAGAATATTAATTAATTTGAAACTTTTAAAACCATTTATTTTACATTCAACGTCATCACTTGATAAGACACCGAAGGTGTTGAAACAAAATGGCTATTTTTGTAGTGATTTTATAACATATTTATGTTATAAATTTTTTTTCTTTAAAAATAAATAATTATATATATATATATACATATATATATAGTGGAATGGGGTGAGATTTAAAGAAGGGTCTCTAATTTAAGATGAGGCAAACAACACTAATCAATAACTTTCTTTCTTTGCTTTCCTATGAAAATTCATTGATTGAATCGTTTTTAAGGCATGTTAGCTATTTGCGGGTTATTTAAAGCCAGAAGAAAAGAGGTGAATTCATACAAGATAAAGAACCAAACTGGAATTGGAACTCGGCTCCCCGATTAATAATTCCAAGCCATTATCCATTACACCACCCGCTCATACAAACAGACAGCACTTGGTATTTTCAAACCGTCTCCCATATACGTATTAACCATACTCGACGTTGCTTAACTTCGGTAATCGTACGGAAACTCGGCACCCCAATTAATAATTCCGAGTCATTATCAATTACACCATGCGCACATCTAAGCTTACAGCACCTGGTATTCCCAAGCGGTCACCCATCTAAGTACTGACCAGGCTCGACGTTGCTCAACTTCTGTGATCGTACGGAAACTCGGCACCCCGATTAATAATTCCGAGTCATTATCAATTTACACCACCCGGACATCTAAACTTACAGCACCTGGTATTCTCAAGCGGTCACCCATCTAGGTACTGACCAGGCTCGACGTTGCTTAACTTCGATGATCATACGGGAAATTGGCTCCCCGATTAATAATTCCGAGCTATTATTCATTACACTACCCGCAGATCTACGCTTACAGCACTTGGTATTCCCAAGCAGTCACCCATCTAGGTACTAACCAGGCTCGACGTTGCTCAACTTCGGTGATCGTACGGGAAATCGGCTCCCCAATTAATAATTACAAACCATTATCCATTACACCACCCGCACATCCAAGCTGACAGTACTTGGTATTTCCAAACGGTTACCCACCTTGGTACTGACCAGGCTTAACGTTGCTCGGTGTTTCAATGCTATATGACCGTAAGCCTTCCTATGAAAATCTGTTCCATCTGGAGCTCGGAATATTCGGTGATTTTGACAAGGTAGGAAATTTTGGTAACTATGAAGGAAAAATACAAGAACTTTAACTTAGATAAATCGATTTTATTTGCTTGAAAACAATAGAGCATAGTAATTAAATAAATACTTATTTAGAAAATATTTATCTAAAAATATTGAATGTTGGGTTTAGCCCCCTAAAACCTTCTATGGTATTGCTGTCGTGGCACTTTACGTGGACTAGAACCCATGTTTTTTTTTTTAGTTAATACTTGTTTTGGGATTTTATCTAAACTCTCATAGTTAATAATATATATTTTTTTAAATATTGCAGAAATATGCTTGGCCCCTTAACCACACCTTTCTGCAAGTACGGCCCTAGTATTGTTGTAATGAAGTTTTATCTGGACTCCACGATTTTCAGTTATTTAACCCGCAAATCCCTACTCCATAACGGCCCTAAAGTCAATTTTCTATCGATATTTATTTTATAGTTGCCGAATTTTGCTTCCTTGTCAAAATAACTGAAATTTCCGTTATCGAATCTTCTGTTACCAAATTTTCCTAAATTCGTTTCATGTCTGTTCTTGACTGTATGGTACAGTGTAACCCGGATATAAGAGCCCCGGATATAAGATAGATTTTCTCTGGTCCCAAATTAGAGCTATACTTACCTAAACAAAATAGACCAAACCCGGATATAAGAGAAACCCGGATGTAAGAGACTTCTTCTCCGGTCCCGACAACTCTCTTATATCCAGGTTACACTGTATATGTTTTGCAAATAAAAATATAATTTGAGATGAAGTCATTTTTCCTGACCAATTCCTTTCTTTTTTTTTTGTCTCTGACCAGCTGCCTACGAAAAGCTGTTCCATCGTCTACCCAATCACGTGGTTACGTTACAGCACAATCTGAAGGTTCCAGGTGTCAGCGTCGAAGAGTGCGCACGTCGCTGTATCCTAGAAACCAGGTTTAACTGCAGGGGTTTCGACTACGAACGAAAGTTGAAAAACTGCTGGCTAACGGAGGCGACGCCAGAAAGTGTAAAAGGTGTGCAGGTGTTCGCCAACGCCGATTACTACGAGCGAATCCCTGGTGAGTACGAAACACATCTTTTTTAATTCTTTGTTTTCTTTTTGATTTTTAATCCTTGCTATTTCCTTCCTTCCTTGATTTTTTTCTTGTCTTTTTTAAGTTTGTTTTTTAATTTTTTTTTTAATTTTTCTTCTCATTTTTTGTTTTTTTTTCATTCTTTTTAATTTTGTTCATTTTAATTTTCAGCATTTTCTTTTTTTATCTTTTTTCTTTTCATTCTTTTTCTTCTAATATTCTTTTTTCTTCCTTTCCTTCTCTTTTTTTTTTCGTTCCTTTTTATTTTTATTCCGTGTTTTCTTTTACTTTCATTCTTATTTTTTTCTTTCTTCTCATTTTATTTTTCAGTTTTTCATTCCTTAACTTTTTCTCTTTCTTTCAATCTCTCATTTCTTTCTTTCTTTCCTTCTTTCTTTTCCTTTTCCTTTTCCTTCATCTTTCTTTTTACGTTATTTTTTTCTTTTACTTCTTTTTTGTTTCCTTTCTCTTTCCGTTTTTTTTTTCTTTCTTGATTTAATTCCTTGTTTTATATTTACTTTTCTTTCTTTATTTTTTTCTTTCAATTCGAGTTTTTTGTTCCATTACTCTTTCTTTGCGTTATTCCTTCTTTCTCTCTTTCGCTTCTTATTCCCTATCTTTCATTCTTTTTTCTTTCTTTCATTCTTTCTTTCTTTAAAATTTCCCATAATTCTTTCCCACTAGCATTTTATAAGTGTTGGAGGCCATTTATATTTTATCTTTGAAGTATTCTCTATGTAAACAGAAGGATTTCGTACTGGGCCTCCATCTAATTTCGATCTAAGCAATATTTCTTTTTTCTTTTCTTCCTTTCTCCTAATACATATTGTCCATCTATTTTAGTGATAATGCTATTATAATTTATTAACCTCGATTTAGCTCATTTGAGCGAGGTTTGAAACCGGTTAGCCAGATCATTTTTCAGTTTTACTTTTTATCTATTACTGTCATGAGTGGTAATAAAATAAATTTTTAAATGTCGGTCACAAAATTTATACCACAAATCATATCTTTAAATCAAATATGTAGTACAGTTCAATTTATATTACAATGAATCATTCATACAAAAAATAGATTAGTAACGTTAGTGATATTTGATTTAAAAGAACTGATCCGAGGTTCAAATTTTCGGGATAACAACTGAGACATTATTCTATTTATTGAACTATTTAGTTCATGCCACATTGACTGATAAACTCCTGCAACAAAAAGTTAGTAAAAAAAAACGCACTCTCTTAAATTTTCAAAAAACTTCAACCTTAGCGTTGCGACTGCACGCTCCAAAAGTTTGTTTCCGTTAACAATAACACATTAATAAAAAAAAAATAAAAAAAAAAACATATTTCGATTCGCATCTAATTTTTTCGTCTCAGATGCTACCTGAATTTTACCAAAAACAAAATAATTTCCATGCCTGAAGATGACTGAATGTTTTGTTGAAAGTTCTTGCGTATTTAAGAAAGACTTTATACAGCTTATAATTTTTAAAAACAATGATCATAACATTCATCGAGTGATTCGTAGGTTAATGCACCTTTAAAATTTTGTTTGCGAAGGGATTTCGCCATTTTATATGGCGACAAATATGAGGACAATAGTCCGAATAATGTAAATAGTGTTCACAAATGGTCTACTTTGAAATATTGAACAGATAATTAAACTTATCAACAGGGCCGAGCTGGGAATTAAGTAGCCTAAGCTTGTATAATTTTGGCAGCCATCATTGACTGGTGTTTTTATGTCGATGATCTCTTTCTAGAAAACTAGCAGCCATAACCAGCTGGTTAATCGGGAAAAGCATTCAATTAGAATGGAGCAAAAACAGCATCATGTTTAGATGTAACAGTCTCTATCTTCTTCAATTACTTCAAAGTACTTTTATTAAAAAACATTTTGAATTAATGCAGTTACTGATAAAACAGAAGAAGTGTGTATTTATTTAATCGAAGTTAGCCGAGGACATGAAGGAGTAAAACAGGCAACATGAAGACCCACTTCAGACTACAATTATTTTGTGGTTTTTGAAATTCAATTTGTCAGTGGGCTAACAGGGACGTAAAAGAGGATATATTTATAAAGCAATGCCATACCGCGACAAAAAAACATACAGATTCCTCCTTGGATTTTATCAAGAATCTGTAAATCCATAGCAGAACTACCAGACCAAATGCGACAGCAACATTCCAGCAATGATGCCATCGTTTCACGATTTCCATTATTTCACAAATATTGAACAGATCATTCAACTTAGTATCAACAGGGCCGACCCGAGAATTAAGTAGATTAAGCTCGTATAATTTTGACAATCATCATTGACTGGTGTTTTTATGTCGATGAGCTCTTTATAGAAAACTAGCAGCCATAACCAGCTGGTTAATCAGAAAAAGCGTTCAATTAGAATGGAGCAAAAACAGCATCATGTTTAGATGTAACAGTCTCTATCTTCTTCAATTACTTTAAAGTACTTTCATTAAAAAACATTTTGAATTAATGTAGTTACTGATATAACAGAAGTAATCTGTATTTATTCACTCGAAGTTAGCTGTGAACATGAAGGGGTAAAACAGGCAACATGTAGACCCACTTCAGACCACAATTATTTTGAAGTTTTTGAAATTCAATTTGAGAGTATGCTACCGGGGATATAAAAGAGGATACATTTATAAAGCAAGTTTGATGAAAATCGGTTGAAAGATCAACGAAAAATAAAAAAATGTAACCAGTAAAAAATCGCCATTTTTTGCTATTTACGCGGGTTTTCACTATACGGGTGCACTCAATTATCAAGTTAAATGACTCTTAAACAATCAACTTATTGTTGGCTACAAATGAGTGAAGTTTATATTAGATTGCTTGAAAATTGAGGGAGGTTTCAGTTAAAATTTGTGTTAAAATCGATTCTTTGTTTTTCACGGTTTTTCACTAAACGCAGTAGCGTAGAAATAAAAAAAAAATCAGGTACCTTTGAGCTCGTCACGATGTACGTTACCTACATACCGAGTTTGAATAAAATCGATGGAAAAAGTTGAATTTATCGATTTTTTTGATCGGCTTTCTCGAATATTGATTTTTTACGCTAACAACCTATCTCTTACATAGTACAATGTATCTGCCAAGTTTGGTCAAAATCGGTTGGATGGATCTCGAGTGAAAAGGTATCACACAAACAGACAGACAGACACCCTCGGTTTTATATATAGTGATTATGTGTGGAGCGGAAATTAGGCGAGCAGCATTAATTAAATTATATTAATAGCTATTTAGCATCTAAAAAGACATTCTCTATTGATAATCAAGGAAGCATGGATTTCAAATAGTTGGTCCTTTATATCTGGAGGTGTTAAAGTTATTAACGCGATATTTAATTAGAGAGTCTCGGAATGAAATTCAGTTATTAATAACGAGTTCGTGACAAAACTACGATAGATTTTTGGAGGAGAATTATATGAGATTTCTTGAAATCTCCAAAGACTTTGTTCTCTATATGGGGCAAGTAATATACGGAGAATGTCATTCTAAAAGGTGAGCCAGTATTTGTGCTTTCTGTCTTTGTGTTGAAATTAGAGAATTCTATTAAACTTACTCTCCTTCAGAAACCGTATAGGAGTTTTTTATAAGGTAAAAAAGAAACCCTATGAAAAAAATTGTATCTTAGTACAAACAAATGCTTGCAGTAACGTTGATGCTAAAGCTAAATAAAACAAACACAGACGACACGACTTTAAAAAAAAAAAAAAGACAAAACGTTAAATTTATTGAACAGAAAAATTGAAAAGAAAATTACGCAAATAGGGTTCCTTGTGTGCCAATAATGGCCAGTTACATGTATATAGAAACAGAAAATATATAACGCAATATATAGTGTAAATAAAATATGCCTTTTTTACGATAAATGATATAAAATTATACCTTTTACGATAAAGGACATACAGTGTAACCCGGATATAAGACAGTTGTCGGGACCGGAGAAGAAGCCTCTTATATCCGAGTTTCTCTTATATCCGGGTTTGGTCTACTTTGTTTATGTAAGTATGGCTCTAATTTGGGACCAGAGAAAATGTCTCTTATATCCGAGTTTCTCTTATATCGGAGTCTCTTATATCCGGGTTACACTGTACTTAAAACAAAGCATGCTGTTTTTACAATAAAAATATAAAATATTTTGCATGAAGTCGCCAGAAAGTCAAACCACATAACAAATATAGAAACGTGAAAATCTCTACTACTCTGAATGCTTTCAAAGAAGTAGGTAAAATGTTCGTAGCCATCTTTCTTTGTAACAGTGAAGTCCTTGAATTTCCTTTAGATGAGGGAGCAGTCTTGATTTGTTGCAATCCACGGCCGGCTGTATCAAATTTCTTCTGTATTGTTGTTCTTGACCGGAGTGACCTGGATTCAAACAGCAGGTGAAGATATCGTTTTTTTCTCTCCGATTCAATTGAATTCTTTTTCTTTTATACATCGGCCGGCTCCAGATTGTGTCTCAGGACTTGAAACGAAGCCCTCTGATTGGTGCTGAAATAAATTACAAGCCCCTTTATGTCCACAAATCGAAAGAACGCAAAATATTTTTTGAAAGTCAATAGTTTTAAGCCGGAGCCCAAAACAGCGTCTGCTTTCCTTTAGGAAAAACAGACGATATATGCTCTATCAGCTTAAATTACTTTTAACGTACCCTACTAAAATATAACGTCACAATATATAGAAAGTTATTGAGCGAACTAAAGAATTAAATTAATTATCTATTACAAAAAATCTAAAACAGCTAAACTTATCCTCAAAACAAACAACACACATACAAAATCAAAACTACAAAGAATTATCTGAGTTCAAATGCCCCTTCGGGAACTGTGTTCCTGATCAAACCAAACTCATAAATAATTACATCGGTCACACTACTACATCCTTATCCAGACGACTCACATTACACCTATCCGACCACAGCTCCATTCGACCTCATTTAAACACATACACAAACCTACCAGACTTCATCCGAAACATACTAGTAGAAAATACAAGCGTAATAACCTCTTCCACAAGTAAAAAAAGTTTAAAAGTAATGGAAGCCTTAATAATAAAAATAAAAAAAAAACAACGATCAGTAATATTAACTACGGACACGGCCACAATGTGCTGGCTATGTTCGGAAAATAAAACATTCCTATAACTTTAAATGCACGCACACAACCTGTACATCTAGTTAAAAAAATAAAAATCAAATAAATAAAAAATAAAATATAACCATCCCTGATAATAGATAAAAGTATAGCCGAAAGCGCTCGGAATTATAGAACATTTGGACAGTTTCTACACACTCTGTGTCCATAAAAGAATACACTTCATATATATATATATATATATATATATATATATATATATATATATATATATATATATGTGTGTGTGTGTGTGTCTGTATGTATGTGTGTGTCTAGTTTTTGTGTCGGAAACCTACCCCACCTCTTGAAGATGAACTTATCTGCGTCTGTAAACAAAGACTTTAAATAGTGGCATGTCCGTTGACAAGAGGGAGTCCGAGAGACAGACTCTCGGCGACTGTCGAACTATCTGCATTAGCAGAGGGGAACCCGGACGAGGCTTTGCCGAATGGCAAGGTTTCGTCCGGGGAGGTTGACAGGGCCTGAACCCGTCTAGGCGGGTTCAGAAAGGCCATATTTTTGGCCGAGCCTACGGGCTCGGGGATACCCACATTAAAACGGCCTCGTGCCACATTCGATCCTCGTGGGTGGATTGATAAATATAGAAACCGAGAGACAGAGAAGTTCTTAGCTGAGCTAGTTATTGACTACTCAGGCGATTTCTGTACCTTTTTACCAACCTATTAAAACCCTTTTTATTGTTACGTGTTATTTGGCGTTTGTCTCTACTAACACCAAATCAACATCATAACATATATATATATATATATATATATATATATATATATATATATATATAATAATAATAATAATAATAATAATAATAATAATAAAAAGGCTTAAACACTAATAGTCCATGGTCATAATTTATTCCATTGGAATCGTAAATACGATCCAATTCATCAGACCTACAAATTCAAAAAGAAAACGGAAAAGAACAACTCCGGAAATAAAAATAGAATTTAGAGAGAGTTTAAGTATGATAGTGTGTGACGAATGTTAGTTCTAAAGAGAGGGGTAACATACGAGAGAATTTGGGAGATTAAAACTTAACAGTGAAGGTTTGTTTTTTTTTGTTTTTTTAACTAGGTGTGAGTGGAAGGGGGAAAACGAATGTTGTCGGATGTCTAATACATTAAAGATACATTTATGTATATGTATTAGACATCCGACAACGTTGTGTGTGTGTGCAATTTTTATCTATATTATTTACATATATTACAATAAATCATTCATACAAAATGTAGATTAGGAAAGTTAATAATATGAAATGACGAAATCCTTTCGCAAACAAATTGTTTTAGCTTACGAATCACTCAATGAATGTTATGATCCTTGTTTTTAAAAATTATAAGCTGTATAACGTCTTTTTTTAATCTGCTAGTACTTTCAACTGTACATTCAGTCATCCTCAGGTATGGAAATTATTTTGTTTTTGGTAAAATTCAGGTAGCATTCGAGACGAAAAATTAAAGGCGAATCGAAATATTTTCTTTTTTTTTTTAAATGCGTTACTGTTAACGGATACAAACTTTTGGAGCGTGCAGTCGCAACGCTAAGATTGAATTTAATTAATACACCTTTAAAATTTTGTTTGAGAAAAGATTTCGCCATTTTATATCATTAACTTTGCTAATCCACTTTTTGTATGAATGAGTCATTGTAATATAACTGTACTACATATTTGAAAGAACTGATCCGACGTGCAAATTTTCGGCATAACAACTGAGACATTACTCTATTTATTGAACAATTTAGTTCATGCGACATTGACTGATAAACTCCTACACCCCAAAAAATTCTTAAATTGCCATATTAGTAAAAAGAATGACTCTCTTAAATTTACAAAAACTTCAACCTTAGCGTTGCGACTTGTATCAGTTAACAATAACACATTTAAAATATATATATATATATTTCGATTCGCATTTAATTTTTTAGTCTCGGATCCTACCTGAATTTTACCAATTACAAAATAATTTCCATATCTGAGGATGACTGAATGTACAGTTGAAAGTACTAGCATATTAAAGAAAGACCTCATACAGCTTCTAATTTTTAAAAACAAGGATCATAACATTCTTTGAGTGATTCGTAAGTGAATGTACCTTTAAAATTGTGTTTGCAAATTGATTTCGCCATTTTTTATCATTAACTTTACTGATCTACTTTTCGTATGAATGATTGATTGTAATATAAATGGAACTGCACCACATATTTGATTTAATATATATTATAGATGCGCGGTATTTATTGGAAAGCGCTCAATATCAGTGATAAATCTAACATATCAGTCCAACTAAATATATATATATATATATATATATATATATATATATATATATATATGCACATTTCATTTTTTTTCTTTTCGGATGATAAATTATATAAAAACTGTCCGAATGTCCTTTTTATCCGACCGCTTTCGGCTATTCATTTAGCCATTTTCAAGAATTAAATATTTTAACTGTTAAATAAGAAATAGCGAAATCGGATTAAAAAAAAAATTCGGACAGTTTTTATGTAATTTATCATCCGAAAAGAAAAAAAATTATTAGATAACATGAGAAATCGTATAAAAAAACTAAATAGAAGCACCTTGTCTGTCTTATTAAATGACATGTGCATAAAAGAAGGATTGCTGCCTAAAAACACAAATATATATGTATATATATATATATATAAATATATATATAAAAATGTAAATATAAAAGTGAACATAGACGTCAACACTTAGAGGCGACAGTCTGTTTCATGCTAGATGCAATCGTCTGGCCTGACGATTGCATCTAGCATGAAACAGACTTTCGCCCCTAACTGTTGACTTCTATGTTCACTTTTATATTTACATACACTCTGTCTCTGATATTGGGCACTTTATCCCATAAATATAGCACATCTTAAGACTATTTCTTCATATATATATATATATATATATATATATATATATATATATATATATATATATATCAAAATCTTTTCACATCTATATCTCTATCTATCTCAGCCTTTTCTCATATCTATCTACGATAGATAGTTATAGTATTGGCCTTAATACTTTGAATTTGTGGTACTCTTTTCTTAGCTTCAAGCGAAAATCGATAAGAAATATAAAATTATACAAATGTATTTATAAATATTGTCCCATGCCTTCTGTGAAATGCAAAATGCATTTTTTGTATTTCCTTTCAAAGAATTATTTTTAATATTAAATAACTCGAATCAAAACGTCTTTTCTTTTTTTTCAAACATTATTTCTAATTATCTGCAACGCCGCAGGTAGCAAATCAAAACTCCGTATGTGTCCTCAGACAACTAATATTTTAGTTTATTTCTCAAATTAATCAGGCGTCTTCTTGTTTTAATGAAGATTTGTCGGGTGGGCAAGGTTGGTGTACGATTGTGTAGGCAGAAATTTTCATCAGTTCCATAAGAATTCATATTTTCATTCTTTATGAAGAATATATTTAGTGAAAGGAATATGTTTGTTTTTTTTTTTAAATTACTATAAATGGTATCGTTTTTAACTATTTGGTTTATTCTTATAATTTTTTTCGTTCTTCCTTTATTTTTTATTGAAGAAATGAGAAGAAACGATAAACAACCAAAGTCTTCAAAAGCTAATTGGTCATATGTTATTTTGGTAAGCTGCTTGATATGGTGATTTCAGGAGGTTGTCTTTTGGCAATATCCGTTCCTACTAGATATCTAGTATAGTTTTGCGTAATGGCTTTGTGAAAGGATTAAAATGAAAATCCTGAGTGTTCATATATATATATATATATATATATATTTAAGACATTTTTATATTTATACATTCTTTTTATAGATGGTATTTATCAATCCACCCACGAGGATTGAAAGTGGCACAAGGTTTTTTTAATACCCATCTCCGAGCCCGTAGGCCCAGCCAAAAATAAATAACCATCCAAACCCCCCGAGGGGGGCCAGTTCCGTCAACCTCCCCCAACGAAACCCTACCCTTCGGCGGAGCTTCGGCGGAGCTTCGTCAGGGTTCCTCCCTGCAAGCAGAGAGTTCGACAGACACCCGACAGCTCACAAAGCGCAGATACTACACTTTGATCCTAACCACCGGGCCGAGCGGGTATGATTTTTTCAGATGGTATTTATTAATCCACCCGCGAGGATTGAATGTGGCACAAGGCCTTTTTAATATGGGTATCTCCGAGCCCGTAGGCTCAGCCAAAAATAAATAACCATCCAAACCCCCCGAGGGGTGCCTGTTCCGTCAACCTCCCCTAACGAAACTCTACTCTTCGGCGGAGCTTCGTCAGGGCTCCTCCCTGCAAGCAGAGAGTTCAACAGACACCCGACCCGGCAGCTCACAAAGCACAGATAGTACACTTTGATCCTAACCACCGGGCCGAGCGGGTATGATTTTTTCAGATGGTATTTATCAATCTACCAACGAGGATTGAATGTGGCAAAAGGCCTTTTTAATATGGGTATCTCCGAGCCCGTAGGCTCAGCCAAAAATAAATAACCATCCAAACCCCCCGAGGCGGGCCAGTTCCGTCAACCTCCCCCAACGAAACCCTACCCTTCGGCGGAGCTTCGTCAGGGTTCCTCCCTGCAAGCAGAGAGTACGACAGACACCCGACCCGGCAGCTCACAATGCACAGATACTACACTTTGATCCTAGCCACCGGGCCGAGCGGGTATGATTTTTTCAGATACAAATATTTAAGTAAATGCTCAGTTTATAATAAGTAGCATTCAACGACATTTACCGGCCTGAATGTCTGAGAAATTTTCATAGAAAATATTCTTTCTCCGACAGGAATCGAACTTGTGTCCTATACGGAACCCTCATATAGCTCTACGTGCCTTTAAACGATCGAGCCACGGATGATCGCCCGATTAGCAATGTCGATTTTACTGCTTTTAAACTTCAATCTTCCATGAATCTCTCACGCACATTTTTATCTGCTCAAAGCGTATCCAAATGTAAACAAATGACGTCAGACATTATGAAATGGACAAAGTCCGACAATTATTTTACAACTTTTTTTTTTTGTTTATACATACTTTTTATACATACAAATATTTAAGTAAATGCTCTGTTTTATAATAACCAGTATTATCAACATTTACCGGTCTGAATGTCCGAGAAATTTTCATAGAAAATAATTGTCCTCCGACAGGATTCGAACCTTTATCCTATACGGAACCGTCATTTAGCTTGACGTGCCTTTACCGATTTGGCCACAGAGGAGCGTTCGGTTAGCAATGTCGAATTTACTGTGATAAACTTCAAACTTCTATGAATCTCTCACGAATATTCATATCTGCTCAAAGCGCGTTATAAACAGAGCATTTACTTAAATATTTGTATCTATAAAAAAGAATGTATAAACATAAAAATGTCTTAAAATAATTGACGGATGTTATCCGTTTCATAATGTGTGACGTCCTTTGTTTACATTTAGATACGCTTTGAGCACATAGGAATGTAGGTGAGAGAATCATGGAAGATTGTAGTTTAAAGACAGTAAAATCGACCTTGATAACCGAATGCTCCTCTGTGGCCGTTAATGGCACGTCAGGCTAAATGACAGTTCCGTATAAGATACAGGTTCGATTCCTGTCTGAGGACGAATATTTTCTATGAAAAGAGAGAGGAGTTGAGTAAAGATAGGGCTAAGAGATTAGTGGTTAGTAGTAGTCTGTTCCCTCAAACAAAAATTTACTCTACACTTTTTAGATTTTAATATTGGTTTGTATGTTACTCTGGTCGATACATTTTGTTGTTTAATTAAATTGATCTTAATCTAAAGAACATTTGGTGTTACTATGATAAAACATAAGCATTTGTCCGGTGTACTTTCTCCATTCGCGGTACCGGTTTTCGTTCAGATGAAATGAAATAAAAATTATGTTCATGAAACGAAAATTATTAAAAAAATGGATAATTAAAGTCTCCGTCTTCTTATTATGTGTGTGGGGAGGATATATATATATATGTGTGTGTGTGTGTGTGCGTGTGTGATAATGGTTAAATTAGCTAAATTCAAACACCAGTTCTACTCCAACTGTTTCTTATCTCGCACTTCCCGCCTGTGGGACTCCCTTTCGTTTACTTACTTCCCTGATAAATGCAATATTCCAAAATTTAAATGCAGTGTCAATCGCCATCTTCTACCGTCTTGAGTCCTTTTCATATTTTGTCTTTTCCTCAATCCTCGCTATACTCAGTCTTTTCTCTCACTTTCACTCCCTGTAAGCCCCCTTATATATATATATATATATATATATATATATATATATATATATATATATATATATATATATATAGAGAGAGAGAGAGAGAGAGAGAGAGAGAGTGAGAGGGAATCTAAATGAAATAATAATAATAAAAACGAAAGAATATTAATCTACAACACAGTGTGTCTGAAGATTTTAATTTTTTAATATTTTTTATTGTTCAATATATATATATATATATATATATATATATATATATATATATATATATATATATATATATCATTTTTTTTTGTTTCGTCTTTGAAAGTGAAGTCTGAGGATTAAGAGTAAAAGTAAAATTCTCTGGTAAAATAAATTATTAATATGGAGCATTAAAGTGGTCTGTTTTTCTTTTAATATATATATATATATATATATATATATATATATATATATATATATATATATATATATATGTAATATCAATTGATAATTGGTAGGGATAATTCCAAGGAGGAACATTAATCCAAAGACAGATTAATGTAAGTAACACAATATAATAAGGAGTTCAGACGATTCTTAAAAATCCATTTGGCGATAATTTATTTCATGAATATCCCAACATAGATTCATCTCTTCACACCGATTTTTTTTCCTTTTTTTTCTGTTATTAAAAACACCTTCGGTCTAAAAACATGAATATTTGGACACACACACACACACACACACACACACACACACACACATACATATATATATATATATATATATATATATATACTACGCAGAGGCTTACAATCGCTTATGATCGATTTAATCTCGATTCTGCTGTTAAGCTTGGAGAGTAATTATACATTCTTATTGCTTAAAGTAGAGTCCAATAATGTTATAAAAACCTCGGAAAATTCCAGTAAGATATCTTTAATCATTTCTACGATACAAGGGTTCAGAGCTCAATCTAATAATTGTACACAATTTTGCTGTTACACGATTTAGAAAATTTTGCCGTTACACCAGGCATATATATATATATATATATATATATATATATATATATATATATATATTAGAGTGTGCAGCTTATATGTTATATCATGAAGAAACAATTTATACAAAGAATTAAATAGCAATGTTAATGTGATTAATGGCGAAATCACTTCGCTAACAAGACTTAATGCGATATCAACTTACTATAAATTCCTTGAATAATAAGTTCCTTATATTGGTGTTGTTGTCAGATGGAAGACACATGCCAAGATCTTCAGTTTTGTGGCAAGTTACTAAGACATTTTTATTATACCAATTGAATTATACTTGAGTCCACTTCACTTTAATAGATAAATACATATAATAAGGAAAATATGTTGATTTACAACTTTTCAAAATTCAAACAAAATTATCATTTGATCGATTTGAACAAGAACTCTAGCGTCGCGGAATCGCACGGTCCAAAACATATATTCAACTGTCAATAAATAGCATAATTAAAAAAAATATTTTTCGGTCTACACATATTTCGTCTTAGTGTTTTGCTGTGTATGGGAAAATTGCACCCTGAAGATGGTAGTTTGAAATTGTCGAAAGTACTTGGCAAGTGTCTTGCATCTGACAACAACTCGAATATATGGATGTTATTATTCAAGGAATTGATAGTAAGTTAATGTCTCATTAAGTTTTGTTAGCGAAGTAATTTCACCATTAATCACATTAACATTGCTAATTAATTCTTTAATTGAATTATTTCTTTATGATATATATATATATATATATATATATATATATATATATATATATATATATATATATATATAAGTGAACATTGAAGTCAACACTTAGAGGCGACAGGTTGTTTCATGCTGACGATTGGTGGTCTGACGATGACGATTGCGTCTAGCATGAAACAGCCTATCGCCTCTAAGTGTTGACTTCAATGTTCACTTATATATATATATATATATATATATATATATATATATATATATATATATTCGAAATTATTAATATATATGTGTGTACGTTTTTGTAAAAATACTGTAGCCGAGTGTTAACACGCGCCGGATCAAACGGTGGTTTCTCCTACAAAGGTGGACACAGTTTCCATCCATACCAGAGAGCACATAATACACACTGTTTAAAGTAAAAATTGAAATGGGGTGTCTCTTTCAAACACGAGTATCCACTATAATAGCCTTTGAAGCTATATATATAAAGATTCTCATCGCTGCAATTCACATGTATCTGTGTCTATATAACCCTGCCATAAGTTCGCTGTCATTCCTACAAATAATCTTTCCTCTCACTTTCTCTTGAATTCCTCTGTGCTTACACTAAAACCCCCGTCAAACTAACAACCTCACCAGGCTAATAAATCTTGTTTTGGACAAAAAGAAAAAAATACGGGGCAAATCCCGTGTGACCCATGTTATCTGTCGAGAGTTGTGCTGGTTGATGTAGAAAGAGCAATGGCCTGCAGGCTCATAATTTAAGTACATGAGCAGGAAGGAAGGAAGGAAGGAAGTATGGAAGGAAGTATGGAACGAAGGAAGGGAGGGAGGGAGGAAGGAAGGAAAGAAGGATGGAAGTTTATGACGAAAGGAAGGAAGGAAGGAAGGAAGTATGGAACGAAGGAGGGAAGGAAGTATGAAACGAAGGAAGGGACGAAGGAAGGAAGATTATGACGAAAGGAAGGAAGGAAGTTTATGAAGGAAGGAAGTTTAGGAAGGAAGGAAGGAAGGAAGGAAGGAAGGAAGTATGGAACGAAGGAGGGAAGGAACGAAGTATGGAAGGAAGGAAGGAAGTATGGAACGAAGGAAGGGAGGAAGGAAGGAAGGAAGTATGAAACGAAGGAAGGGACGAAGGAAGGAAGATTATGACGAAAGGAATGAAGTTTATGAAGGAAGGAAGGAAGGAAGGAAGGAAGGAAGGAAGGAAGAGGAGAATGGTGGGGAAGAATAATAGAAGGAATGACGAAGGAAAGCAGAAAGTAATAAGAGATAAGAGGGTGAGAAAGAAAGAAGGAAGGAAAGAAATAAACATAGGAAGAAAGAAAGAAAGACATAATGAATGAATAATGTGTAAGAGGAACAAAATAGAATAAGGATTGAGATAAATAGAAAAGGAATCAAAATAGAAAAAATGAATGAAGGAACGAGGTAGACGCTAAAACCCAAAGGCAAGAAAAAACGAAAGAAGGAATGAAAAATACCATGAAAGAAAGAAAGAATGAAAGGAAGAATGAAAGAATGACGAAAAGAAACGTGACAAAGGAACCAAAACTACGTTTCTATTAGGTTGGTGCAAAAATAATGACGTAATAATGTCGTTTTTTGACGTATTTTTTAAAGTCAAAAAACGACATTATTGCGTCATTATTTTTGCACCAACCTAATATCAAAGAGAAAAAGAGAAATTCTCGTAGAATTTGAAGGTAAAATTTGGTGAAATCAGTTTTTAACAAGAAATGTGGTAATAGAATAATCATTCCCTTGGAGGATTGGGATATAGGTCTGTGTCTGAATGTACACATTCCAGCACACACACACACACACACACACACACACATATATATATATATATATATATATATATATATATATATATATATATATATATATATATATATATAATGGAGTCTATATAATGTATATTGAAAAATTTTGAAAAAAATTTTGTGACGTTTTACGTCCGTTAGGATTTCATCGGCTGGCAGTTTCAAAATTTTCAAGGAATATTTTGAAAATAAGATATATATAGAAATATATATATATATATATATATATATATATATATATATATATATATATATATATATATATATATATATATATATGTAAAATTAATGGAAATAAAATTTGTCAGTGAGTTGATTGATGTTATATTCAACCCATCGAATCGAGAGTTTCATAGATTAACGTTTTTTGTAATTGTTTAGTCACTTGTCAGGTCGAAAGGTTTGAACAATTCACTGCCGTTTTTCTCAGGTTTCCTTATTTTTAGACTGAGTTTGATATATATATATATATATATATATATATGAAGAAATATAGTTTTAAGCTGTGCTATATTTATGGGATAAAGTGTTCAGTATCAGAGATAGAGCGTATGTAAATATAAAAGTGAACATTGAAGTCAACACTCAGAGGCGACAGATCTGACGATTAAGTCTAGCATGAAACAGCCTGTCGCCTCTGAGTGCTGACTGCAATGTTCACTTTTATATATATATATATATATCATGAAAATATAATTTTAATGTTGTTATGGATAAAAGTGCTCAAGATCAGTGTTAGACTGTTGCTAAATATAAAAGTGTACACCAGGTTGCAAGAGTCTATTCTATCATTGAACGAAATCTTGAGGCCATCTAAATACAAAAGTTTATATAACGAAAACAAGTTTTCTTTTTGTTCAAGTTCTGGATGTTATTTGAGAGACAAGTTTTGGGGGTTACTTTTTGGGGGATCCTATAATTCAAATCAGTTAAAATATACGTGCAACCTATAAGTGGTATCGTGTGTAAAACGGTCACACGGAGCTATACAGCATCTAATATATACAGCTAAATATTTATTATATATTTAGACGTAATGTTATTATTAAAATTATTATCTTTAATTTCTGTTCTATACACATTTCCTTCCGGGTCCCAACTAGAGACCTAAGCTCAGAAATGGCATTATGTGATTTTCAACGGAACATTTTTGTACAAAAACAAAGGTCACACATATTTTACATCGATAAAGCTCTTCGTAATGTGTGAGCTATACTTGTGAGTACATTTTTTGTTTCTTTACGTCTAGGGCTACAAGGGATTCTTTCAATGAATCTATTGAACCTGTTTCAATCAATCGGAGGGCTTCAACTACAACTGGAATTATTGATGTTCTTATGCGGCATATGCTTGTGATTTCCACTTCATTTGTATTTTGATGCTTTTTTTAAGGTACATTACAATCTGCAGGGACTGCCATGTCAATAAAAATGCACATTCTGTTTTTTGTGGTCGTTGATCACGATATCTGTGTGATTAGCTTTGATTGTTCTGTCTGTGTGAATTGTAAACTCCCATAAAATTGTTACAGGTTCTATCTCTGTAATCGGGTCTGCGTGGTATTCATTCCAGTTTCTTGCTGAATTGTTCTCGTAAAAGTTACATATTTTTCTCCAGATATTGTCATGCCGAGTTTCATATTCAGTGCGTGCTAAAACCGCGAAACCTGATACAAGAGCTTCTGAATATTCACTACAGAATCTACATTTCGGGTTAATACGATTTTTCCGTATGTGTGCTTGGTAATTTCTTGTCAACAAGCATTAGTCCTTTGCAGCAAGAATAAAAAACTTCTCTTTTATCTTTTAACTCTGATTTATCTACATCAGCTTGTTTTATTATTATTATTATTATTATTATTATTATTATTATTATTATTATTATTATTATTATTATGTACTCATATGAAAGACTACAATATGACGTTTATGTGTGCTAGTATAAGGTTGTATGCCATTATTATTCAGCCGACAAAGTTTGTGAATTTATATTTTTTATTTTATTATTTCCAATTTTCAAGTCAGTTGTTGCACATCGCTATCAAAATTGCGGATGAACTGTTCAAAGTTAAAAATGTTTGTTCGGTTTTTGTTCAAGTTCTGGATGTTAGTTTGGGAGACAAGTTTCGGGTGTTACATTTTGGGGGATCCTTTAATTCAAATCATTTAAAATATATGTGTAACCTATAAGCGGTATCATATTTAAAACGGTCACACGGAGCTTTATCGCATCTAATATATACGTCTAAATATTTATCATATATTTAGACGTAACTGCATCTGTGTGGTATTCATTCCATTTTCTTGCTGATTCGTTCTCATAAAAGTGGCATTTTTTTTCCAGTGCACTTATTGGCCCACTCTGTCATGGCGAGTTTTATATTCAGTGGGTGCTAAAGCCGTGAAACCTGATACAAAATGCTTCTGAATATTCAGCAAAGAATCTGCATTTGGGGTTAACACGATTTTTCCGTATGTATCCTTGGTAATTTCTAGTCAGCAAGCATTGGTCCTGTGTAGAAAGAATAAAACCTTACACTAAGTAGCCACTGATGTCTACATCAGCCTGTCTGGTCCTGTAAATGTTTATCCTGTCATCATTTCTGTATCTGGTCGATTGCATTTGCCTTGACTTCCTTTTTATAAGGTTTTTTTGCAGCTGCAGTCGGTGTATTATGTATTACTTGCATTTCTTCACCCAATTGAAACTCTATTTTGAACATGTTGGCTTCCTTTATTACTGATAAAGTTTCTTACTTCTTTCATGTACTTTGGTACAGATCACTATCCAGTATTCTGTAGTTTCTAGGTATCTTTGAAGGCCGATAGTTGTAGTTTTGTAAAAGAGTTCTAGTTGAACTAATCCTCTGCCTCCTTTGGATCTGGGCATCAGCCAGTGTGCTTAATGTCAGCTATGGTCCAGTTAAAAATGTTGTATTGAACGAAGAGGACATCCAATGTGTTTATGACTTATATTCTGTGTGTTTTTTTTTTAAATTAATCTCAGTATTCAATACCAGAGGCACACGCATGTAGCATTCTATTCTTTCTCCTTCATTTGGATACGCTGTATTCCATCTCTTTAGCTGACTCCTGGGTATTGATCCCCTTCTGTAATCTTTGTAACAAAATCTCGATCTATTGAGTGTGTTTCTGTAATTCTCCTTTTCTTGAGTGCTAAAATAAATAAAAAGAAAGAAAGAAAGAAAAAGAATGGGAAAGAAAGAAAGAATGACAGAGAGAACGAACGAACGAACGAACGAAAGAAAGAAAGAAAAGACAGGTAAAAGAAAGAAAGGAAAAAGATAGAAAAAAGAAAAAGAATGGAAAAAAAAAAGAAAGAATGACAGAAAAAAAGAAAGAAAGAACGAGAACAAAAAAAGCCACAAATAAAGGCACACACACACACACACACACACACAAAAAAAAAATAAATAAAATACAGGTGAATAAAAAGTAAAATGAAAACAATAAATAGAGATCGAGAGACGAGTTGGTGAAATTGAAAGAAAAGATTTGAGAAAGGCGCTGAAAAAAAGATTTAGGGTTTCTTAATAGACAACAGAGATAGAGACGAATAGACATTGTATGCCATTGTAACAGACGACATTTTCATTTTGGTGGGGCGTGTGTGTAGAAATATCTGGAGAGAGAAAGTGACAATGAATCCATTCGAAAACACTGAAATGCAATCCTTTCTTTCTCTAACTCAACATTATTATTATTATTATTATTATTATTATTATTATTATTTACTCATATTAAAAACTTCAATAAGACGTTTAGGTGTACTAGTATAAGGTTGTATGACATTATTATTATTATTACATCTTCTACGACACTTTCGTTCTGTTATTAATGGTCATGTTTCTATTCCTATCCGCTGCTTAGAGACTCAATGCTTCAATGATGTCTCTTGGGCACAAGTGTGAAGTCAGGACGATTTCTTACCAAGCGCTTGTCTTTTAAGGTTCTATTCGACATGGGATGAACTTGTATTAGTATTATTATATTTTTTATTTCCTTTGATTTCTGGTGTGTACACATTTCTTTCCGAGTCCCACCCTGAGACCTAAGATTAGAAATAGCATCATGACATTTTCCACTGATCAATTAGAAAGAAAAAACACAAACATATTTTACATAGATAAAGCCCTTTGTAAGGTGTGGGTTGTACTCGTGAGAACATATTTTTTGTATTTCTTTAAGTCATGGACTTCCAGGAATCCCTTCAATTAGTCTACTGCAATCTTTTCCAACCAGTTCTAGGGCTCCAACTACAACAGGGATTGTTGATGTTCCCATGTGCCACATTTTTGAGATTTCTATTTTAACGTCCTTGTATTTTGACAGCTTTTTTAATATCTCCAAAGAAGCATTACAATCTTCAGGGACTGCCATATCAATAAGGAGTCACTTTTTTCTTTGTGGCCTTTAATAACAATATCTGGGCGGTTGGCTTTGATTGTTCTGTCAGTGTGTATTGTGTAGTTCCATAGAATTGTGACAGGTCCTATCTCCGTAACCGGTCTTGGTGATGTTCATACCAGTTTCTTTCAGTTTCCTTCGCGTAGAAGTTTCATATTCTCCAGTGCAGATATTGGCCCACGCTGTCATGCCGGATTTTATATTCAGTGGGTGCCAATATCGTGCAACCTGATAAAAGTTGATCAATCGTTTCTGAATATTTATCACAGAATCTGGATTTAACACAATATTTTAGTATATGTGCTTGATAATTCCTAGTTAACAAGCATTGGTCCTGTGCAGCAAGGATAAAACCTTCAGTTTCAGCTTTCAACCCTGCACTACATATCCACTGATGGGTACAAGTTTTGTCTACGTCAGCTTGTTTGATACGGACAGAGTATTGGCCATGAAGCGGTTTATCTTGCTATTGTTTCTGTATCTGGTCGGTTGCATTTGTCTTTAATTATTATTATTATTATTATTATTATTATTATTATTATTATTATTATTATTATTATTATATTATATTATATTATTATTATGTTATATTATTATTACATTATATTATTATTATATTACTATTATTATTTATTATATTATATTATTATATTATATTATTATGTTATATTATTATATTATATTATTATGTTATATTATTATTTATTATATTATATTATTACATTATATTATATTATACTATCATTATAGTATTATAATACATTAATTTATTATTATTATATTATATTATTTTATAATATTATTATGTTATTATTTTATTACAGTAATTTTATTATAATATTATATTATTATTATGTTATATTATTATATTATAGTATTGTTATAATATTATTATTATTTATTATATTATTATTATATTATTATTATTATTATTATTATTATTATTATTGATATTATTATTATTATAATATCAATCTAAGAAGTAACTCTCAGTTGCCTGTCAAGAAGACCAAGCATCAAATCTTATGAATTCCAGGACTACAGAGCTTTTAAGAATGCCGTGGTTTACATTGGAAATCAGTGAGAGAATGTCTTTCAATATTCCAGCACCCTCGTTAATATTGTTATTATGAATACTCATTCATGTAGGACTGTCATTGTAAATCAAGAGACTATCTGCTCAGTGCTCCAGCACCTTCCTCAGTATTCTTTATTATTATTTTATTTATACCCCCTACGTATCCTCTGTACACTAAACGCAACAGGGAAATATTTCGCCTGTCACACATTGTCTACGTATTCCTCCATCAATATTTCGTAACACTTCTTTCCGAAATTAACAGCATCAGTGTTGTGTTCGTGTGGAACTTCAGTTCAACTTCATGAATGACCTACCTCTCGACAAATCAGGTTGCCAGATCCGGTCTCGGCTGGTTTGTACAGGACATAATTTATAGATCCGCTGCTATGCCCTATTGGTCATTCCAGCTCTTTTCATTCCCAAATCGCGTCTGTTCTTTATGAAGCTTCGCAGAGATCGAACTTTCGGAGGGGGAACTTCTTTGAGAAATGTCAACCTTAGATTTTCAGTTTAGATTTAGGGTGAATTTTTTTGCTGATCATTGAACTGTTAAGCCTTTTTCATTGTACAAGGCTTTAAGGCTCTTCTTTCTGTGTAAATAGGAGATATTATCCTGAAAAATGATTTCATCTTTATCAAACCTATTTTAAGAATGAAATGCGGAAATAACTTCATCGATTATGCTATGCACTGGGGTCCACTCACTGATGTGAAACCCCGCCATCAGGTTTCACTTTTTCTATCCAGCTTTCTTTATTTCTTTTGTACCACATGATGCAGTAAGACATTTTCTCAGTTGCTGAAGTGATGGACATAACGATAAACTACATCCGGTAGCAATGCTTCAAACCCAGATCGTATGGTCTGAAAGGAACGCTCTTAACACTCAGCCTCCTGACTATTATATATATATATATATATATATATATATATATATATATTTCTTTGGACTTGGAGCTCAAACACTTGGCGAGAGGATTCATACAGTTCTTGCTTCTTTCTTTTTATTTCCAATTTTTCCTCGGACATCAATTTGTTATATTACAAGTTGAGCTAACCGAGGTTTTTTCAAAACGAGTATTACCATTCATATATATATATATATATATATATATATATATATATATATATATATATATATAGTATACCAGGTTTTATTACACAAGTCAATGTTTTCACAATCAATATTGAGCAATTGATATATTTGAAGCTATTATAGGTATTATTATAGCCACAAACTTGGGACCAAATACACGATGGCCATCTTCTCTAAAAGTTCAAAATTGTGAAAGAATTCTACTGCGAAGACAGAGTCTTGCTTTCAGAGTACTGGGTATGACGATAAACTACATCCGGCAGCAAGACTTCAAACCCAGGTCGTATGATCTGAAAGTGAAAGTTCTTAGCACTCACCCTCGTGAATATTATATATATATATATATATATATATATATATATATATATATATATATATATATATATGTAGTATGCCAGATTTTATTATACAAGTCAATGCTTTCACACTACAATTGATATTCAGCAACTGATACATTAAAGCTATTATAGATATTATTATAGCCACAATTTTTTAACCAAATACGCAATGGCCATCTTCTATAAGTGTTCAAAATACTTCCCTTCAAATATATCGATTGCTTAATATCATTTGTATTGTGAAACAATTCTACTGCAAAGTCAGAGCTTAGCTTCAGAATCGTGTGTATGACGTTAATTACAGTCATCAGCAAGGCTTCTGATCGGAAGATTGGATGTTTTGATGAGAGTGGAACCACCTCTTAATTGCTGTTGATCCCAGGTCTACCCTTCCGGCAGTAAGGCCTCTGACCGAGAGATGGGAGTTTTTGAGGAGCGTGGAACCATCTCATCATTGCTGTTGTTACCAGGGTTACCCTCCCGGCAGCAAGGTCTATGCTCGGAAGATTGGAGGTTTTGAGGAGCGTAGAACCACCTCTTCATTGCTGTTGTTCCTCGGTCTACTGGCAGCAAGTATTCTGATCGAGAGATTGCAAGTTGTGAGGAGCGAGGAACTTCTTGTTAATTGCTGCTGTTCACAGGTCTACCCTGACCGGGATGGTAGCACCTGCTCGGGTCCCAGCTATGACCAAATAGCGAACCCACAAACAAAATCAAAACAATATAAAAGTATAAAATTAAATTTTATAGTAACAACAAATCTACAACATAAAACACATATAGTATCGCCTCTAGTAATTATGCTGGCACAAAGATTTATACACACAAAAGCTGAGTATTATATACCAGTTATTCAACTGTGAAAGCAGAATAACATATCCTTATTAATTCAAAGTTCTTCAAAGACTTAATTTACTTAAACTCTGTAATTAATAACAACACCGACCTAAATTGAAATGTCCTTCTAAAGGTTTAATTCTCGTCAGTAGCACAATCGTTTTTAGTAAGACTTCTCAAGCTAGGCCGGTTGTTATTACTTACACTGTTTCAGAAAAAAAAACAAGGATTACAACACAAACATGTGTACTCACTACAAATAACACTTATCGTAATAATATGTATATATATTTAAAAAATTCTCAAATTACCATATTAGTAAAAAAACGCACTCTTAAATTTTCCAAAAACTTCAATCTTAGTGTTGCGACCGCACGCTCCCAAAGGTTTTATCCGTTAACAATAACACATTTGGTTGGCTACAAGTCTACCACAGATAGAAATGGCAACCTACTAATAGAAAATCTTCTGCCTAGTCAGTCATGAATCGAAAGAGACATGATCGCCCAAGTGTGTATCACGTGATGGCACTTTACTGGCTTTATCTCTTCTTCCCTCGGCTATGATTTGAATAACAGGACAGAATGGGTTCTATAGCCTTGGTTGTCAACAAGTCTACTGCAGAAAGAAATGGAAACCTACTACAGGAAAAACTTCTGCCTAGTCAGTCATGAATCGAAAGAGACATGATCGACCAAGCGTGTATCACGTGATGGCACTTTACTGGCTTTATCTCTTCTTCCCTCAGCAATGATTTGAATAACAGGACAGAATGGGTTCTATAGCCTTGGTTGTCAACAAGTCTACAGTAGATAGGAATGGCAACCTACTGCGGGCAAAAATTCTGCCTAGTCAGTCATGAATCGAAAGAGACATGATCGCCCAAGTATGTATCAACTATGTTACTTAACTGATTGATTAAAACAATATTGTCATCGAAGAAAATTTCTGCAATTTTTAAGTTTAACAAAACAATGTGTTACAAACTAACGCGGTTTGTTGAATATCAAGAAGCCAATATTATCAGCTATATTGATGAATTAATTTTTGCAGATAGAAAATATTGCGTAATGTGTTTATTAAACATTAAGCTTTTCGGAAAACAATTTTGCATTTTAGCTTCTTTCTGCCATTTTTTCTAACCAACATTTATTGCGCATTTCCGGGTTCCCTTGAGAAAATTTGCAAACAGGGCATTTGTGTTCCTGGTCAGTTTTTTCGCTTGAAACCTGAATCCAACGTTTCATCATCTGCAGTACTGTTACTTTATAGAACAAACTCCCGAGGGGATGCTTCTCCAGCATGACAATGCAACAATACACTCTGCAAAACAAACAAGTTATTGTTTCGATCACTAGAACGTTCCATGTCAGAACATCTAGAAACATTCTTTCACAAGGAGGATATTTGAAGATGACAGTATTAACTGGATTAGTAAACCTCTGCTTCAACAAGACCTCTCCGTAAATTAAATTATCACGCCTTCTGTAAATCTATTAGTGTGTTGGGAAATTAATTTCTTTTAACTCTGCTATGAATTACGAGTTAACCGAAAAGGTTGAATGCTAGGAAACTGCGTCTAGAGTTATTTTGTCATCTCTTCTATTATTATTGTGGAGTAGCTGAGCACCCCCACAAGCTATACGAGTCTAAGACTATTTAAGCAATCATCTCTCTTAATGAGGAAGATCAGTTAACAATTAGATTTCATTATAACTCTGCTAGTCGACCTCTCTGCTTTCGGGCAGACAGGACCCAAATGAGTCTATGCCTACAGAGGCTGCCCGATTATATGTATGCTGGGTCTATAGGTCATTTTTGCCCGAGCGTATGCACTCGGAAATTCCCACGTTAAAAACTGACTTTGTGCTACATACCACATTGGAGTTAATAATTAATCGTTACTCTGTTTATCGACTCTTTGCCATCGGGCAGAGAGGAACCAAGATGAAGCCATGTCTATGAGCAGTCTTGCCTAGGGACGTAGACTGCCACCTGACACGGTGTATGTGGGATCTACAGGGAAATTTTGTCCAAGCGTACGTTTTCGGAATATCCCGCATTAAAAATCGGCCATGAGCCACATACCGCCTTGTGGGGAGTTCCCGGTTAAATACAGAGATGCTAAAAATTAGTCGTTACTCTGCCTACCACCTATCTGTCTTCGGGTGGAGAGGAACCCAGATGAGACCATACCTACGAGTCTTGCCTGGTGAGGTATACAGACACTTGACCCTGTTTATGCTCGGTCTACGGGGAATTTCAGCCCTAGCATACGCGCTCTGAAAGCCCCACGTTAAAAAAAAGTCCATGTGCCACATCGCGACTGGTAGGGAGGTTTCGGGTAAATACCAAGGAGTTAACTATTAGTCGTTACTCTGCATTTTGATTAACTGTTGTCGATTCTCTGCCTTCCTGCAGGTATAGTCTCGTCTGGGGAGATAGACAGCTGCCCGACCACGTGTATGTGGTGTCTACAGGGAATTGGGCCACATCCCGCTTTGAGGGGGTGTTCTCAGATAAATACCGAGGAATTAACGATTTAACTATTTATTACATTAGTCTGTGTTCTTAACGGTGTAGATAGATAGATAGATAGATAGATAGATAGATAGATAGATTTGAGCAGACTGAGATAGAAACACCTATGCATAAATAATGATTTGAGATAGATAGATAGATAGATAGATAGATAGATAGATAGATAGATAGATAGTGTTGTGGTAGGATCCACCTAATTTGCATAGTGGAGTACCGACCATATAAATATGGTTGGTATCGGTGGTAATCGAGGAGATTCAACCAGAGACTCTGCCCGACTGCGACTCAGTCAACACACATTCCAGGAACGGTCTTCCCAGGAATATTCAAAAGACTATATGTAAATATTGTGTACACTTTCTTGTTTCAATACATTTTGTTCTAAGTACATTTTGTGTTGCATTATTATTCCATGCATTAGTCAAGTTTCAACAGATAGATAGATAGATAGATAGATAGATAGATAGATAGATAGTATTGTGGAGTAGCTGAACACCCCCACACGATGGACTGCTCTAAGATTATTTAAACGGCACTCTCTCTTACTGAGCGAGAGGAGTTAACAACTGTTTATTACATTAGGCTGTGTTCTCAGCCGTGTACATATTATTCTCCGGAATAATCAACTTCTTATTTTCTATATGTGGGTCAACCATTACTATTTACGGCATAACATTTAGGGTGTTCGTAAAGTAATTACGTATTTCGCCACTATAACTTAGGAATCAATCAACCAGGATAGGACAAATCTTGAATTGTACGAAATTGCGTCTAGAATTTGATGATCATATCTTCTATCTGATAACTCGTTATTTATACCTTTCACTACAGTTTGAGAAAATTTGCAAATAGGAATTTGCGCTCCTAATGAGCTTCGCTTGAGAACTGAGTAAAAACGTTGCACCATCTGCAGTTTTTCAAACAGGAATTCTAACCTTTCGTTAGTTGCATCGCATTGTTACAGATGATGAATAATAATTTTACATCTCCGAGAGAAAATGAAAAAAGACGGTGGTTATCACAACATGAGAAATCAGTGCCAGCAACTAAAGCTGGACTGTATGATCTAGAAATCCTTGTTTTGTGCCTGGTGGAATATGAAAAGTGTCGTCCATTACGATCTATTGGGACATGGAAGGAACAGCACTGCAGATGTTTATTGTCAGCAATTTGATTGCATAAATGAAGCTTTACGTCACAAATGCCTGACACTGGAAAACAGAAAAGATGTTATTCAGTTCCAGGCTGAAAATGAAAAAAAAAACAAGAGATAAAAAGATCGTTTGGATCATAGGGTCTTCCATCTCGGCCATATCTACCAGATTTAACACCTGCAGATTTTCGATTGTTTCGATTACTAGAACTTCCAAAAATGGCCGAACATTCAAAGACATAGTCTTTGGTTCACCTTGTCTTTTTCTTCTTCTGTCTTGTTCTTTTCCTTCTTGTTCTTATCCCATGTGTTCTTTTTTATATTTGTTTGTTTCTTTCTTTCTTCTGGTTTTCCTTTCCCCTTTCCTTCCATCTTTTCTTCATTTCCTCTTTCTTCTATGTCTTCCTCTTTTTTTCTTCTCTTTCTTTTTTCTTTCTTTCTTTTTCTTCTTTTTTCTCTTTTCCTTCTTCCATGACTACTACTACTTCTTCGATGTCTTCCTATTTTCCTTTTTATTACATATTTTCTTCTTTTCTTTCTTCTTTTACATCCATGTCATCCCCTTTTCTTTTGTTTTCCAGACCCTCTTTTTCTTTTTCTTCTTCGACGTCTTCCTCTTTTCGTTTTACATCCATGTCTCCCTCGTTTCTTTTGTCTTCCCCGCCCTCTTCTTTTTCTTTATTTTCCTTTTCTTTCTTTTATATATTCTTTTTCTTCTTCTTCTTCTTCTTTCTTTCTTTCTTTCTTTCTTTGCATTCTATTTTTTCCTTTTTCTTCTTTTTCTTTCCGTCCTTCATTTTTCTTTTTCCTTCTTTCCTTCCTTCTTTCTACATTTCGGGCCTTGTATTAAGGGAACCTCAGAATTTAAAAAGAATATATTTCCACTGGGTTTGAGTATATCTGTCCGGCGCAGGGACTGAACTCAAAATTATTAGGTCACCAAATTCAATAACAAGGACTTCATCCTTCGGAAAGAAGAGAAATATTATATTTTACTCATCTCTAGAAGTCAAATGAGTTATCTGCTAACATGGCTGCCTTCTTGTATCTCCTTGTCAAGCCAAGCCAGTTAATCTACCTCATTTATAGGAGAGTACCTAATGCAGCAGGTGGTTTGGTCCAATTTGCTAAAATAGACCTGCCCAACACATTTGCATGAGTGAACTCTATTCACCCATATATCTCTCCATTAAATGGCTTAGGGCATCTTCAAGTGTCTACACAAGCGTACTTGTATGTCAAACTACTTGCAAGTTAACCAATATTCAACATGGCGCTGCGAACAGGATCCGATGATTAGCAAGAGCTCCTTATCAAAATTGTCATTTCAGCAGACTTTGAAAGAAAGCATCACCAAGGATAGCTTGTCTATGATAGACCGGGAAATCCTCAAAGAGATAGGTGTCACAACCATGGGACATGCCCTATCTATTCTAAAACAAGCAAAGTAGCAGCCTTTGACCTCAGACAGCTACACAAAGGCCCCTGCAGTTAAACTCCCCTTGCTCCATTCAGAGATGACGTAATAGCAATTCTGAAAGTTCAAAATTGACTGGGAGGCATTTGTAAGAATGACAAACATGTCCCCCACCCTACACAGACTAACATCCAATTATACAACTGTGCTGATGAGACTGTCCACACATCAATCATAAACACATACCTCAAATTTTTCTCTGAAAAACCAAATAGACTCATGGACATGTTGGAAGTATTAGTCACACAAACATCGAACCCCATGGTTCATAGATTGTCTTTTGCCTCAATTTCTCAAGGACAAGATGAATCCAGCCCTTCTACACTCAGCTAGCGAATTATTAAGTTTTTATCTTGACTTATATATTCATTGTTCACCTATCACAGACGCAAACAACACACATTATAAGACTATACACGGAGAATCTAAGTTCATCTTTCGCAAATAGAATTTCCATTAATATTAGATTCTATTAACAGTCAGGATTCTACAGTTATCGCTAGATTACCGCTAATTTCTTCTTTTTCTTTTTCTTCTTTTTCTTCTTCTTCTTTTTCTTCTTTTTCTTCTTCTTCTTTTTCTTCTTTTTCCTCTTCTTCTTCAGTCGCCGATTTTTCTTCTTTTCTTCTACTTCCTCATTTTCAGGTTTTTATCTTTTTCTTCAAGAATTCAATAAGTTTTCTTTTTCCTCTTTTTCTTCTTCATCTTTCTCACTCGACGTTATTTATTTTCCCCTTTCTTTCACCTACCTCTATATTCTTCTTTTCCTTCAATAGACATTCGTTACTTTTTCTTCTTCCTTTTGCCACATTCTTTTTTTTTCTTCTGCTTCTTTTGTCTTCTCCTGTTTCTCCTTTCTTTCAGTTTCTTTTTCTAGTTTTCACACACACATATATATATATATATATATATATATATATATATATATATATATATATATATATATATATATATATATATATTTAGAGAGAGAGAGAGAGAGAGAGAGAGGAGCTTGTTTTCTTTCTTTTACACACTTTTTCTTTTTATTCATCTTTTCTTTCTTTTTTTCCACCACTGTTATCTTTCTTTCTTTCTTTCTTTTGCTCAATTGTTTTCATTCTTTTCTTCATGGTTTGGGTTAATCTATTTTCTTTTTCTTTCTCATTTTGTATTATTTATTCTTTTCGATTTTTGATGTTTTATTAACGTAGCAAAAACAAATTGTGGTGGGGATTTGCTTAGGTCGCTAATTTAATAGTTTGTTTTGGTCTGGGAAGATAATTAAAGCTATTTATTCGTCCAATGTTTAGATTACTTGCCGTAGTCTATTCTGTTATTTTGGCGGGGGACAGTTTTTAATTTATTTATTTATTTGGATTGATTATTTTTATTTGTTTTTGCTTATTTATGCTTATTTTTATAAGTTCTAACGGTTATTTTAGCGGGGGCGAACTGTTACTTTGTTCATTTATCTGCATTAATTTTATTTGCTTTTTATTTATTTTCTTATTTTATGTATTTTTATTTACTCTGTTTTCGATTTTTGTGTGACGTAGTAATGTTTTGTTTTTTTTAATCTTTATATAGCAGATATAGTTATATTTAGGTCCAATTTTTGGATTGGTTGTTATAGTCTATTCTAATTTTATTTTGGCGGGATTGGTTTGTTAATTTGTTTATTATTATTTAATTTATTTATTTATTAGGTTTCAGTATTTTTACTTGTTTTTATGTGTTTTATTTTTTTATTTATTTATTCTATTTTGTCTGTTTTGACTAGGGTGGTTTGTTAATTTGTATATGTCTTTATGGGTTAATTTATTTTATTGAATTTTATATTATTTTGTTTATTTGTATTTATTCATTTCAGTTTTCGATTTTTAAGTAACGTAGTAAAAATTTGTTTTCATGTCTGCATTTTGAGATGAGCTCAGATCCTTTATTTAGCAATTTATTTTGGTCTGGGAAGGTAATAATAGCTATTTTTTTCTCCAAGCAAAGTTTACAGGTTTTGATTGAATGTTGTAGGCTGATGTTCTTTTCCTTATTTTCCACGATATTTTTGGTGTGATTTGTGTTTTGTTTTTAATTTCCCAGATATACTTAGAAGGTGCTGTGCTATTCTCGTATTTACTATTTGTGAAAGATGTTTTGTGTGCATAGTTTCTTTGTTTCCAGGTTCCTTCAGTTACTCCTATGTATACTTTTTCTTCATCATCTAGTGATTTTACCGTGGTTCTAATATTCTCTTTGCTTAGCCTGAAAAGAAAACTCTGCAGATATCACAAACTATGAGAGATTCTATAAAATGAAAAGTTTTGCTCGAAGGGACTAAATTTGTCCTCACCAGATCAACTGCTCTTTATGCCCAAGCTGGTTAACGGTAGCTTCCTCTGTTCTGACGAACAAAGAACCATATATATATTTTATATATGAGTAACCACTAAAATTAACGTTTAAAGTTATATGTATGTATATATGTAAAATGTATATATATATATATATATATATATATATATATATATATATATATGCATTTTTTATACATATTATTTATATATTAAATATGCGTGGTACTAATTGGAAAGCCCTCGATATCAGTGAGAGAGCTGTCATATTTAGTTGGATTGGATTACCATTGCAGTATTAGTCCACAATTACTACCGCACCACAATGACTATTACCGCATCAGTCCACAATTATACTTCCTTCCTCGAACAAAATTAATAACACCGCATAAATACTAATAAGTATTATAAATTGATGTTTGTACCATTTTTATAAGCGCAACCCCCCCCCAAAAAAAAACAAATAACAGACATTAAAATAATAACAAAACAGCATTTTAAATATTAAAAATAATAACAATTTTGCCTACCATAATCTTACACACACCCCATCATGGAAAAAAAGAAAAAACAGACGGATACAAGATGTGTGAACGCGCATGCATCCGTATATATATGTTTGCGAGAAAACATTATTCAGTGAACAGCATCGACGTTGTATACATTATATATATATATATATATATATATATATATGTATGTATGTGTATGTATATATATATATATATATATATATATATATATATATATATATGTATATAATATTAGTTATCTATTTATATATATATAATATTAGTGATCTATATATATATATATATATATATATATATATATATATATATATAAATGTGAAGATTGAAGCCAACACTTAGAGGCGACGGGCTGTTTCATGCTAGACGCAATCGTCAGGCTACCAGATGGTCTGACGATTGCATCTAGCACGAAACAGCCTGTCGCATCTAAGTGTTGACTTCAATGTTCACTTTTATATTTACACACGCTCTATCTCTGATATTGAGCACTTTATCCCATAAATATAGTACACCTTAAGAGTATATTTTTTCATAAATATATATATATATATATATATATATATATATATATATATGGAGAGAGAGAGAGAGAGAGAGAGAGAGAGAGAGTGTAGAGAGACAACTCTTCAGGCCAAGTGGTATTACTTCTTACCAGTCTGTATGTAAAGCAGGTTATGTATGAAGGTTGGCTGAACTTAAGGGGATTTGGGGGGCCTCCTCCTCTATTTCATCATAACTATCAATTTCCACTTTCTTCTGTTGAGGGTTTTTTATAGCGATGACCTCTAGATTAATAACTTGTGCTTCTTTTGTAATGAAAAACATGTAATAAGAAACTAAAAAATAAATAAAAGAATAGCCAGAACTTGGCAACTGATCTCCCTTCTGATATTGGCTTATCACATTCAACCCCTCCAAGACCAAACTTGACTTTTCATCACACTGAAGAGCTGTCCTCGAGTTCTCTCGAATTGTGATGAACGGATGTACACTCAATAATAGTCCTTGCCTGGAAAGTCTATCAAGTTCACCCCGTACGACTCTACGAGCCATCGCTGGGAAAAGAATTGACTCCCGGAAAATAACCGGTTCTTCTTGCCATGACCTATCACTACAACAGCCACGACAAGAGTATTAAAAAGAAACTTATTCAATCTATAGTAATATAGGATCCCCAATGAGGATCCAACTCACTACAATATTAATTCTCTGTGAGCGAGATTGCTAAGCAATGCTACATTATGTGGCCATCCTTTGTATTCATCATTATCCAATTGGCGCATGCGCACACCTCCACGCTGATGTCTTCCGAGACATGATTCTGTTTCTTCTTTTAGCCTCGATCTGAAACAACGTGCCAGTCTTGTTATTCGGTTCTGTGCTGATTAAACACCTTATGCGAACCAAGTCAGCTATCGTAGAAGAGCTTAACCGAGAGAGATTAGTAAGGAGAGGGAAAAGGGTGATTGGAACGAGGTAAAAAAAAAAAAAAGAACGAACGAAAAATAGCGGGAAGAAAGATTATTAAACGGAAGAGTCAAAGAGGAAGAGAAAACGGCAGAAATGTTATAGGACAGTCATAGAAAAAGTTGTGAAGGAAGGAAGGGAGAGGAAGATAAAAGGGAGGGGAAGCAAGGAATAAGGAGCGAACATGAACGAAAGAAGGGGAGTAGAAGAGAAAGAAGGGAGGAAGGAGGGAAAGGAGGAAGTTAAAGGAAGGGAGATAGGTAGCAAACAATGAGGAAAGGAAAAGGAAGGAAGAAAGGAAGGAAGAGGAAAATAAGAGGGAGGGGAAGCAAGGAATAAAGAGCGAACATGAACGAAAGAAGGGGAGGAGGAGAGAAAGAAGGGAGGAAGGAGGGAAGTGAGGAAGGTAAAGGAAGGTAGATAGGAAGCAAACAATGAGAAAAGGAAGGAAGGAAGGAAGGAAGGAAGGAAGGAAGGAAGGAAGGAAGAGGAAGATAAGAGGGAGGGGAAGCAAGGAATAAGGAGCGAACGTGAACGAAAGAAGGGTAGGAGGAGAGAAAGAAGGGAGGAAGGAGTGAAGGAAGGAAGGAAGGAAAGAAGAGGATAGAAGGGAGAGGAATCAAAGAATAAGGAGCGAATATGAAATGAAGAAAGGGAGGAGGAGAGAAAGAAGGGAGGAAGGAGGAAGGTAAAGGAAGGGAGATAGGAAGCAAACAATAAGAAAAGGAAGGAAGGAAGAGGACGATAATAGGGAGGGGAAGCTAGGAATAAGGAGCGAACATGAACGAAAGAAGGGGAGGGGCAGAGAAAGAAGGGAGGAAGGAGTGAAGGTAGGAAGGAAGGAAGGAAGGAAGGAAGGAAGATAAGAGGGAGGGGAAGCAAGGAATAAGGAGCCAACATGAACGAAAGAAGGGGAGGAGGAGAGAAAGAAGGGAGGAAGGAGGGAAGGATGAAGGTAAATGAAGGGATATAGGTAGCAAACAATGAGGAAGGAAGGAAGGAAGGAAGGAAGAAGATAAGAGGGAGAGGGAGCAAAGAATAAGGAGCGAATATGAAATGAAGAAAGGGAGGAGAGAAAGAAGGGAGGAAGGAGGAAAGGACGAAGGTAAAGGAAGGGAGATAGGAAGCAAACAATGAGAAAAGGAAGCAAGGAAGGAAGGAAGATAAGAGGGCAGGGAAGCAAGCAATAAGGAGCGAACATGAACGGAAGAAGGGGAGGAGGAGAGAATGAAGGGAGGCAGGAGTGAAGGAAGAAGGTAAAGGAAGGGAGATAGGAAGCAAACAATGAGGAAAGGAAAAGGAAAGAAGCAGAAGGAAGGAAGGAAGGAAAGAAACAGAAGGAAGGAAGATAAGAGGGAGGGGAAGCAAAGAATAAGGAGCGAACATGAACGGAAGAAGGGGAGGAGGAGAGAAAGAAGGGAGGGAGGAAGGAGGGAAAGGAGGAAGGTAAAGGAAGGGAGATATGAAGCAAACAATGAGGAAAGGAAGGAAGGAAGGAAGGAAGATAAGAGGGCAGGGAAGCAAGTAATAAGCAGCGAACAAGAACGGAAGAAGGGTAGGAGGAGAGAAAGAAGGGAGGAAGGAGGAAGGTAAAGGAAAGGAGATAGTAAGCAAAGAATGAGGGAAAGAAAAGAAAGGAAGCAGAGGGAAGAAAGGACAGACGAAGGAAGGAATGAAGGAAGGGGAAAACAAGAAATAAAGGAGCAAACGAACGGAAGAAAGGGAGGAGGAAAGAAAGAAGGAAGGAAGGAAGTAGGGAAAGGAGGAAAGGAAGGGAAGCGAGATAGGAAGTAAACAATGAAGGAAGAAATCACAGGAAAAGAAAGAAAGAAAGAAAGAAAGAAAGAAAGAAAGAGAGGAAGAAAGGAATAGGGAGAAGAAAAGAGAGGAAGAAAGGGATAGGGAGAAGAAAAGAAGGAATGAGAAAGAAGAGAGAAAGCAAAGAAGCAAGCAAACAAGGAACGAACTAACGAAAGTGAGAAGGAAGGAAGGAAGGAACGAACGAACGAAGTGGAGGGGGGAAGTATGCAAGATAGGAAGGAAATAATTTAGGAAGGGAGAAAGGAAAGAAGCAAGGAAGGCAGGAACGAACTAAGACACGGAGGAAGGAAGGAAGGAAGTAAGGAAGGAAGGAAGATGAGAATGGGTGAACAATATTAGAAGGAAGGACGAAGGAAAGCAGAAATTAAGAAGGAAGGAAGGATATGGAAAATTACGTAGATTCTGAAGGTTCATTGTTACAGAGTAAGACCCACTAGATACACGCTGGTGTAAAGACGCAAATAATAATAACAATTAACAACAATCTTCTTTATAAATAAAACGCAGTGTACGTGTGTCCGTCCGTCTGTCCTTTTTTCGATCTCGACGTATCATAAACAACCTGAAGTAACAAGAGGTAATTACTACAGTTACACGAGAGTAAAAATTAAATAAATAATTCATTTAAAGATAAATTTAAATATCGAACAAAGTGAAAGAATAAAAAAAAAAAAACAATTCTTTATTAAATGTTTATCTTTAATTCCGCTTTTCGTCGCCATTGCAATTGATTTTGTCCAATTAAACAGTAATTAAAATTTAAGCGGGGCATGGTACGTTGCTCATATGTTTTCTTTTTCTTGCACGCGTAATGTAACGTAATCGAAATATTACATAGTTCCTGTTCCCTAATGTCTTTTAAAATTGAGTTTATGTGAAGGGATCTCAAAGAATGGTTTTAAAGAAAGGTTTCAAAAGAAAGGTTTTAAAAGAAAACAAAAAATTGCGCACAAAATAAATGTAAACAAACAACGAAAATTTTTTGAGTACACGAAGAAAGATTATGCCGAATTAAGAATTCTAAATATTACGTACATAGGATGCTGAGTGTAAAAGGTCGAAGGCCCAATTGCCCTTCGCAGGAGCTAGCCTAAATCTAGTAATAATAATAATCGTCATCATTGATGTTACACCAGGCATGGCTCTCGTGGTTTTTGACCTCTGCTGAATGTAGGTATTAACGTATACATGTTTTGTTTTGGTCGGTTAAGATTGGCCACAGTTAACACCCCGTTGAAATAAGTGGGACTAGTTGAGGGTGGGCTCCATGGCAGGCTGTCCACAAGTTTGAAGGATAAGTCAGCCAAGGAGACTTAGGAGTCGCATCTAAATACTTGGGGACACACTCAATTAGAGACCAACTGGACGTAGTGTGTTGCCTACATGAATGAAGATGAGGATAAATTCGTAATAATATTAATAATAATAATTACTATTATCTGTCTATATCTCTGAGATGAGGTATTATGATTATTTGCATTGTTTACATTATTCCGAATGTTATCCTCTTCTTCATTGCCATACTCACAACGTTTCGGCCGTTGTACGTTCTAGCCTTCTTCAGGTGATTGGAACTCGAACAATCTACCCAAGTGGACGAAATAAAGGGTTCGGTTCGAAATTTCAATCACCTGAAGAAGGCCGGAGCGTACAACAGTCGAAACGTCGCGAATATTGCAATGAAGATGAGGATAACACCCCGAAAAAAGTAAATAATATAAGTAATTATTATAATAAAAATAAAAATTATTATTATTATTATTATTATTATTATTATTATTATTATTATTGGACGTCTTGATATGTAGATTCTATTTCTGGATGAATTATGATGAGCTACAGCAAATATCGTTCAGTAACACATATTGAAACATTTATTTCACAGTGATCAGAAGGAAAACAATTCGACATCTCCCTACAGAATAATAATAATAATAATAATAATAATAATAATAATAATAATAATATTTGTTTTCAAAGATACTGAGAAACTACAGAAGACTGGATGACGATCTGTGTCAAAGAATATGAAAGAAGTAAGCGACTTTATTTAGTAATAATGGAAGCCAAAAAGTTCAAAATGGAGTTTCAAATGGATGAAGAAATACAAGTAAAGCATAAGACAACGAGTGAAGCTGCAAAATACTTAAAAAAACGAAGGCAAATGCAACCGACCGGATATAAAAACAATGGCAAGATAAACTGCTTCATGGTCAATACTCTACCCGTACCAAACAAGTTGATCTAGACAATCTCCGTACCCATTTGTGGCTACGTAGTGCAGGGTTAAAATAATAATAATAATAATAATAATAATAATAATAATAATAATAATAATAAGTACAGAACAAGTAATAATAATAATAATAATTATTATTATTATTATTATTATTATTATTATTATTATTATTATTATTATTGGACGTCTTGTTATGTAGATGCTATGTCTGGATGTATTTTGATGAACTACAGTTAATATTTCGTTCAGTAACACATATTGAAACATTTATTTCGCAGTGATCAGAAGGAAAACAATTGGACATCTCCCTACAGAATAATAATAATAATAATAATAATAATAATAATAATAATAATAATAATAATAATAATAATAATAATAGGTGCAGAAATACAAGTAAAGCACAATACATCAACTGAAGCTGCAAAATACTTAAAAAAGAAAGCAAAAGCATATGCAATCGATCAAATACAGAAACGATGGTTTCATGACTAATACTCTACGCGTATCAAATAAACATATATAGACAAATTCCGTTACCCATCAGTGGGTACGTGGTGGAGGGTTAAAAACTGAAACCGAAGGTTTTATTCTTGCTGCACAGGACCCCAATGTTTGTTAACTAGAAATTACAGGGCACAAATACTGAAAAATTGTGTTAACCCAAAAATCAGATTCTGTGATAAATATCCAGAAACAATTGATCATCTTGTATCAAGTTGCACGGTATTGGCAGCTTCTGGTTATAAAACACGGTTTGACAGAGTGGGCCAATATTTGCACTGGAAAATCTGTAACGCTTATAGAAAGGAAACTGAAAGAAACTGGTATGAACACCACCCAGACCCGGTTACGGAGATAGGACCTGTTACAATTCTATGGGACTACACAATACACACTGACAGAACAATCAAAGTTCACCGACCAGACATTGTTATTAAAGACCAAAAAAAGTGCCTCTTTATTGATATGGCAGTCCCTACTGACTGCAGTGTATTTTTGAAGATATTCAAAAAGCTATCAAAATACAAGGACCTTGAAATTGAAATCTCAAAAATGTGGCACAATAGATCATCAACAATCCCCGTTGTAGTTGGAGCCCTCGGGTTGTTTACAAAAGATTCTAGTAGAGGAATTGAAGGGATTTCTGGAAGTCCATGTCTCAAAGAAATACAAAAAATTGTTCTCACAAGTACAGCCCACACTTTACGAAGGGCTTTGTCGATGTCATTTTTTTTTTTTTTTTTTTTGTCAGTGGAAAGCCATTTCTAACCTTAGTTCCCTGGGCGGGACCTGAGAGAAATGAGCATACACCAGAAATCAAAGGAAATAAAATAATAATAATAATTTATAATAATTTCAGTTGTATTTGGAGCCCTCGGATTGACTAAAAAAAAGATTCTAATAGATTGATTGAAGGGATTCCTGGTAGCCCATGCCTCAAAGAAATACAAAAATTTCAGTGGAAAATTTCATGTTGCCATTTGTAAGCTTAGGTCTCAGGGCGGGACCCAGAAAGAAATGTGTACACTCCAGAAATCAAAGGAATAATAATAATAATAATAATAATAATAATAATAATAACTGGCATGATTGTATGGCTCTCGTGGCTTCTGATCTAAATTAGTCGGAACTGTTGACACGTACATGTTTTTATCTTGCTGAATGAAGATGGGCTAGAGTAAATAACCCTTTCAATACCACAGATTTGCTTCTCAGTTGCCTGACGTTAACCCATTAAACATGTACCCTAGAGGCTGATGACCTACGCATCTTTATTCATGAGCGTGAGTAGAGGGTGAGTAACGTGACTGGGTGAAAGGAGGGTTTTTATTCATGCCCGAATAATAATGTAACCGAACCGACATCTAGATGCTAGAGAACACCCTCTATAAAGCCCATATAAGCGTTTTGCGTTCCCCAACCCGAAGGTATTTCTAATTGGGCTCCATCTTCACGACGATTTCATTAAAACCTATTTCGTGTCTGCTATTAGCACTGTGTCATCTGCGTATCTTATGTTATTAAGAATTTGGCTGCCGATTATGAATCCTGGTAAGATTTCCACTTCTCTATGAATTGCCTCGCTGTATAGGTTGAATAAGTCCGGTAAGAAGACACATCCTTGCCTTGTGTCATTTTCTATTTTTGTATATCTGCTGAACTCATTACATTTGCTGCCAGTATAGGTTCATATTTTAATATCTTTCCTAAATATATCAAGGTTGCCGAGTAGTTCTAACAGATCTCTGTGGTGTAATTTGTCGAAGTGTAGTATCTGTTCTTCTCATCTCTAATGGTAATGGTCATATTAACCATCTCCCTATAAGGAAACATTTGGCATTCATTGACCGAGCAGCCAGTGCTATTTGAGTTATGCTTTTCTTCCCTCCCTAGACATCGGGCTGGGATCAATGTGTAGTATCTGTTCTCCTCATCTCTAATGGTAATGGTCATATTAGTTATTTCCTCATAAGGAAATATTCGGCATTTTATCAGATTCCTTATCCTTATGCAAAAAAGAAGACCCTAAAAATAATTCAAAAATTTAAACATGTGCCAGAAAAAGGCACAATATATATGACTCTGAGGGCTTTAAAGTTAGCCCAGTAAACCTTCCTGGTAAGTATTAAGATAAATATCTGTAGAATATTATGAAAGTCGTCCTCGTGCGCACAGGGAACAAACAGGATTTACAAACAAAAAATGTAACAGAAGAAAAATGCTAAACACGCAAGCAGGTAATTATGACCATTCACTCAAATATTAACATGAATGCTTGATTAGTAAAGAGACATGCGATCACTTGATCTAAAATGTAACCTACCCGTGACTACTTGTAGATAAGCTCAATAAGTATAACCAATAATAAAGGATACTGTGGAAGGTGCTGGAATATCGAAGAGACCATCGCCATTTGATCTCCAATGAAAACCTGGCTACTGGCGTCAAAATTCAATGAGTATAAATAATTATAAAGAATACTGAGGAGGGTGCTGGAATATTGATGAGACATTCTCTCACTTGATCTACAATGTAACCTATCAGTGACTACATCTGGGTAAGCTCAATGAGTATAAGCAGTAATAAAGGATACTCTGGAGGGTGCTGGAATATTGAGGAGCCCATCCTCATTGGATCTCCAATGAAAGCCACCCGTTGCTACTGGCGTCAAAATTTAATGACTATAAATAATAATAATAAATACTAACGATGGTGCCGGGTTATTGGGGAGACATTCTCTCACTTGATCTACAATGAAAGTCCCCCGTTACTACTGGTGTAAAAACGCCATGAGCGTAAATAATAATGAAGAATACTGAGGAGGGTGCTGGAATATTGAGGAGACATTAGCTCACTTGATCTAAAATATAACCTACCCGTGACTACTTGTAGATAAGCTCAATAAGTATAACCAATAATAAAGGATACTGTGGAAGGTGCTGGAATATTGAAGAGACCATCGCCATTTGATCTCTAATGAAAACCACCCGTTGCTACTGGCGTCAAAATTCAATGAGTATAAATAATAATAAAGAATACTGAGGAGGGTGCTGGATTATTGGGGAGACATGGAATGGACGAGGGAATTAAAGAGAGAATAAGGAAAAGATGTAAGAAGAAAAGAAATGGAAAGAGACAAAAAGAAAGAAGGAAAAGAGAGAGAAAAAGGAAAAGAGTGAAAAAGAAGGAAGAAAAAGATAGAAGAAAAAGAGACAAAAAAGGAAAAGAGAGGAAAAGAAGGAAGGAAAAGAGAGAAAAGAAGGAAGGAAAGAAAGAAGAAAAGAAAGAAAAGAAGTAAGGAAAAGAGTGAGAAAAAGGAAAACAGAGAAAAAAGAAAAAGAGACAAAAAGGAAGAATAAAAAAGAAAAAGGAAAAAAGGAAAATAAACAAAAAGAAGGAAGGAAAAGAGAGAAAAAGAAAGAAGGAAAAGAGAGAAAAAGAAAGAAAAAAAGAGGCAAAAAAGGAAAAGAGTGAGAAAAAGGAAAAGAGAGAAAATAAGGAAGGAAAGAAAGAAAGAAAAAAGAAAAGATGGAAAAAGAAGGAAGAAGAAAAAAGAAAACGGACAAAAGGAAAATAAACAAAAGGAAGGGAGGAAAAGAGACAAAAAGAAGGAAGGAAAAAGAAAGACAAGGAAGAAAAAGAGAGAAAAAAGGAAAAGAGAAAAAAAGAAAATGAGAAAAAGAAAGAAAAATAGAGAAAAAAAGCGAGAGAAAGACGAGAATAAAAATACTTGCTTAAGATCAAAATGCCACCTGCTTTTTCTTTCAATATTTGTTTGTCGTAATAAACTTTTCCAGCTCACCATTACACCTGACCAGAAAGGAATTAATCTTGTGGTTCAATAGACAAGGCAGCCATTTTTATCCTCGATGAAAATGTCGGCTGGAATGACACGATTAAGAGTTATTTTAAAAAGAAATTTCATGAATAAAAGCAGCTATCGAATTTCTAGAAATAAATAAAACAAATAAAATCGAACATTCGATTTGAAAATCGATAGAAGCTAATAAACGCAGATCGGTATTTGGCACGAATATGATTTTAGTTTCTGTTCTTGGGACTGAGAAGAAGAAGAAGAAGAAGAAGAAGAAGAAGAAGAAGAGGAAGAAGAGAAAGAAGACGAAGAAGAAGAAGCAGGGGACGACGTGGAAGAAGAAGAAAAGAATACGAAGAAGGAAGAAAAGGGGACGACGTGGAAGAAGAAACAGATGTCGACGTGGAAGAAGAAGAAATGAAGGGGATGCCATGGAAGAAGAAGAAGAGGAAGAAGAAGAAGAAGAAGAAGAAGAAGAAGCAGGGAACGACATGGAAGAAGAAGAAAAAAAGAAGAAGAAGAAGAAAAAATAGGGGTCGACGTGGAAGAAGAAGACGAGGAAAAAGAAGAAAACGACGACAAGGAAGAAGAAAAAAGACAAAGAAGAAGCTGAAGAAGAAAAAGAAGACGACGACGAGGAAGAAGAACAGAAGACGAAGAACATGAAGAAGAAAGCAAAAACAAATGAAGAACACAAATAATAAGAAGCAGAGGACAAATAACAAGGAGAAGAAGAAAAAGACGAAGAAAAAATGAAGAATGAGAGGAAGAAATACAATTTCTAGACATGTCTTAATAGATCATTCCATCTTAAATAAAGTTAACAATGTTTTTAAACATCAACTTGAGATGTTTCGTATTCAAATGTTGAATAATTTTAACAAGTTCAACATTATAGATAAAAATAGTGAATTTTATTTAATGTTATTCGAGACTTAGCATGAGTAAAATAAATTTGCAGATTTGGAATAAAAAAGACCCCAGGATGACGTCAAAATCCGCGAAAATTGTTCACCCCTTAATATCTAACTGTGCTTAGTTCATAAGTAACGTATATATGCGTAGGTAGAAAAAAGCAAATGTTGGTAGGATAGCCAGACCATAAAGTACTGCCCGGGGCACTCAATCAGCTTTGGGTCACCTCGTTCGAAGAGTTTGGGGGTAAAAGGCACCGGACCTACAACCTTGTGCAAATTAATTGAAACAATCGCTTCAGTTTCCTTTCTTTCACCATTCGGTTAGGTTTATACCTATTGGAATGTCATTGTGTAATAGATTTCTATTTTTTCCTTAGATTAGGTCATTTGCTGTGGTGTGCAGAAATATGAATCTTTTTTCTGAGTGTATGATGAAATGTGTTTGGCCTTGAAAAAATATTTCGTCATCCATGATTGCATCAGATTTTTATCACGTCCACACACCATTGTCTCGACTGTCGATTAGTTGTCCTACGGCCATTGTCTGCGATGGACGTTTCTCCAAGGAGGAGTGCGAAAATTGTAACGCTGCGTGAAAACAATGGTAAGCCTTATCAGTGAGCAAATCAAAGTAATATCGACTGGCTCGGAAACTCTCCTGATTTAAATCCAATCGAGAATCTGTGGTTATGTTTCATTGGAAAAATACGAAAAAAATAAATAATAACGGAATTATTCGTTTTGTTTCAATTAATTTTCACAAGAGAGTGTGTATAGGATAGTTCGCGTTGCCTCTGGAGTTATTTCAGTGTTTGAATCTTGATGAGTCTGCTTATTTTTCGTCCGTATATTTACGCGCTCATATATTTAATCATATTTGCGTGTTTGTGTATTATGACGGGATATCTGTCTGTCTTGTCAGCAATAAACTTTTCTCTCTCGTTCACTAAATCGTTAATCCCAACCCTGTCAATTTAACTAATTTTGTAGCGATACAATGCACCCCTTATTTCCGCACAGATTCTGACTGAAAACTTAAAACACTAACAAAAAAAAAACATGAAAATTTAGGCAATATTTTCTTCGTTTTTTGTTTGTTTTGTTTTTTTAGTCATTTTTGTAAGTTTCTAAACTGATGCATGGCTATATTTAGAGTTTTAAAATTTGTAGTTTAAAACCAGTAAAATCGACCTTGCCAACCAAACACTCCTTCGTAGCTAAACTAGTATAGCACGTCAGGCTAAATGACGGTTCAATTCCTGTCGGAGAACACATATTTTCTATGAACATTTCTCGGATATTTAAACCGGCAAATGTTGTTAATACTGTTTATTATAAACAGAGCATTTACTTAAATATTTGTGTCTATATAAATAACATATAACAATAAAAGATATTAAATAATTATCGGATTTAGTTGATTTCGTAGTAAATATATATATATATATATATATATATATATATATATATATATATATATATATATATATACGTGATGCCTGTCTGTCTTGTCACTAATAAACCTTTCTCCCTCGTCCACTAAATCTCTAATAACAACCCTGTCAATTTAACTAAATTTGTAGCCATATATTGTACCTCTTATTTTCGTTCAAAGTCGGATGGAAACCTTTAACATATTAATAAGAACAATACATGTAAATTTAGGCATATTTTCTCCGTTTTTTTTCTTTGAATAATTTTGTAAATTTCTAAACTTGATGAATGTTTTTTTTTTTTTTTTTTAGCGTTTCACCCCAAGCAAGGCGAGAAGCCACTAGGACGCAAGGGGTTACAGAAGATTTGAAGCAAGATCAGATAGAAATGATAGAAGAAAGGATGAGGAGAAGGGTAGTGGATAGATCAAGGCAACTGGAGATGTCGATTGACATTACATTTGAATAGCTAGAGATTATAGCTTCCAGGGAAACTGGAATAGGGAAGAGAGTTCCGCAGGCGAGAGGTGCGAGACATGAAGCTATTGGAGTAAAAGAGACGGCTACATTTAGGAGTTTCGACAGTGAAAGGGTGAGAGCGGGATGCCAGCCTCGTAGGGCGCTTGAACTCATGAAGTCTGGGAACCAGCGAATACAGCTCCTCGGAGCAATTGCTATGAAAGTATTTGTAAAACAGACAGAGAGAGGCGATGGCGCGTCTGTGAGAAAGTGACTGCAGACGAGATGCCAGAGCAGGGCCAATTATATTGCATATCCGCCTCTGGAGCCTATCAAGAACCCCGAGGCAAACAGAAGGGGCACTATACCATATATGGCAGCAATACTCCATGCAAGGGCGAATTGTTGATTTGTAGATCCGGAGGATCGATTCCGCGGAGAAAAATTTCCTGGTGCGGCACAGGGAGCCAACTTTCCTTGTGGTGGACGAAGCAATTTACTCAATGTATTTGTTCCATCTCAGGTCAGCAGTCAACGTGAGACCGAGCAGCTGCAGAGAGGTGCTCTCGAGAAGTTGAGCGTCAGACATTCTAATGGAGGGCAGGGAAGGAGCTCTGTGGTGATTAATAGAGAGCAGTTTTGTTTTTGAAGCATTAAAGTTGATAGCCAATTCCTGCCCCAGTTCACAACGGATTGGCCGCCCTTTTCGAGACGCACGGCCAGGTTAATTTTGTCCGTGACACTACATTCGTTTTTGAGGCAGGAGTAAATTGTGGTGTCATCCACGTAGATGCCAACTTGGGAATTTATGGCGTCAGGAAGGTCATTTTTGTAGATAAGGAATAGAGTGGGGCCTAGAATGGAGTTGAGGAACTGGAGGAGAATCCTTTGAGAACGACCTTCAATTCACGGTTTGAGAGGAATGATTGTATTATTTAGAGTTTAATAGTCGTAACTTTTATTTTTTTAATTACATAATAAATTTGAGATTAATAGGTTATACTGGTTTCCTATAGAATCTAATATAAATTTTAAAGCATTAATAAATTGTATCTGGGGCCCGTTGTCGAGTTATATGAATTATCATATACTTGTAATTTGATTGGCCATTACATCTTACGTAAAAATGTTTCTCAAGTGGGGGTAATGTTTGGATTTGAACTCTTAAAAATGTTTTAATTTTACAATCAACACACTCACTTGACAAGACACCAGATGTCTTGAAACAAAATGTCTATTTTGTCGTGATGTTATAACATATCATTTTAAATAAATATTATTCGCTCTATATCGTATTGTGCACTTTTTGAAAAATACTGTTTTTGGTACTGGAATTTTATTCCATCTATACCGACCTTGTATTTGTATATATATATATATATATATATATATATATATATATATATATATATATATAGTGGATTCCGTGAATGGAATCCTGCACAAAAAATAAAAAACGCTAGTAATTGAGATAGAAAAATAAGTGTATGTAACATAAGAATACAGATTTGAAATGAAGATTAGTAGTCGAGGAATGCGAGTTAGGCATATTTTCTCTGTTTTTTCTTTGAATAATTTTGTAAGTCTCAAATCTTGATGAATAGTTATTTTTAGAGTTTAATATTCGTAACTTTTATTTTTAATTAAATAATAAGTTTGAGATTAATAGGTTATACTGATTTCCTATAGAATCTAATATTCATTTTAAAGCATTAATAAATTGTATCTGGGGCCCGTTGTCGAGTTATATGAATTATCATATACTTGTAATTTGATTGGCCATTACATCTTACGTAAAAATGTTTCCCTTGTGGGAGTAATGTTTGGATTTGAATTCTTTAAAAAAAAAATTTATTGTACAATCAACATCATCACTTGACAATACACTAGAAGTGTTGAAACAAAACGGCTATTTTTGTAGTGATGTTATAACATTCATTATAATTTTAGATAAATACCATATATATATATATATATATATATATATATATATATATATATATATATATATAATGGTCGAATAAGCTCGTCGTTTTTCTTTGATAATATTATAAAGAAGCAAAAAAATTAGTGAAAAACTGTTTTACTCACATGAGGGACAATAATAACAGCGAATATCTTACTTCTATTCGCTCATTCCTGCGACTCAGCGATACGCATTTTGGACCCAATTTACCACAAATGTTTCGATGAGCAAACGTTCTGCTCATTGCGAATGGACGAATCTATGGTCAACAATTAGTGCAGAGATGGTTGGTCAACTTTATACACCACACACACATACACACACACACACACACACACATATATATATATATATATATATATATATATATAAAGAAATATACTCTTAAGGTGTGCTATGGGATAAAGTGCTCGATATCAGAGATAGAGCGTGTGTAAATATAAAAGTGAACATTGAAGTCAACACTTAGAGGCCTGACAATTGTGTTTAGCATGAAACAGCCTCTCGCCTCTAAGTGTTGACTTCAATGTTCACTTTTATATATATATATATATATATATATATATATATATATATATATATATATATATATATAAAACAAAAGAGGTGCTATTAGGAAATTTATACACAGCGTAGACTCGGACGATATATATATATATATATATATATATATATATATATATATATATATATATATATATATATATATATATATTATGTACCTATTGGCATATATATCTATATCTATCTATCTATATATATATATATATATATATATATATATATATATATATATATATTATGTACCTATTGGCATATATATATATATATATATATATATATATATATATATATATATATATATATATATTCTTTTATTCATATTCATTCTCTTCAGCTCCTACCATCATGTATTTCATTTATATCACACAGAAACTACGTACTGGGTAGTCTGTAATATCTGTCGTATATATATATATATATATATATATATATATATATATATATATATATATATATATTATTGAACAGAATGAAATTCGAATAAAGATGTGGGGATACACTTTAAAGATACATTTTAACAGAAAATAATTTAATTTTGTTTTTATTTTCTTCCCTATCGCCATCCATCTTTGCTCTTGCTGATCATCTTTCATGCATCGATTTTTAATCGATTTATTGATCAGCAGAAGAAGATTGAAACATGCAAAAGAAAAACATGGAATGATCCGAAAAATAGATAAGAGAAGACATAGGATAGAGAAGCGGGGAAAAGATAGAAGAAGAAGAAGAAGAAGAAGAAGAAGAAGAAGAAGAAGAAGAAGAAGAAGAAGAAGTAAAAAAAAGAGGAAAAAGAGGAAACAGACTAGAAGAAAAAGAAGTACGAGAGGAAGAAAAAGAGACAGAAACAAGGTCAAAAAGAAGTAGTAGAAACCAGCGAACGAAGAAATTGAGACAGAAGAAGAAAAAAAAACAGAGGCAGGAAAAGAAGAAAAGGAAGAAGAAACTGAAACAAAGGCAAGAAGAAGAAGAAGACGAAGAAGAAGAAACCGAAGCCAGAAGGAAAAAAAACAACTGAAAAAGAAAGAAAAGCATTATGAAAAAAGGAGCAAGTAAAAAAAGAAATATATATCACTTTAGAAGAGTGGGTTCTATTCATAATATAACACAGTGTCAAATTGTTCCCCGACTTCTAAAAGAGTTATCTGTACTATGTTTTATTTACAAACATCAAGTTCAAAACTGTGCTTAAGTCATCAATGACTGCGTACTATTACGAACTGGAAAAAGGAAACATGAGTCGTACACAATTACCAATGACGTAAGCAGAGTTTCACACTTGACCTTTTTAAGCATTTCAGCCCAAGCAAGGCGGGAATGGCACTATTACGGAAGGGGATACAGAGAGTGTAAGTAAAGGAAAAGACTCATTATAGGTGGTTGGGTTGAGGAAAGGATAAAAAGAACAGAGGATGATAAAAAAAAAAGAACGGGGACTAAGGCAACAGAAGATGTTGATTGACTTTACAATTAATTTTTTTTTAATTATAGTTATCAGGGAAGCAAGTAAGAGGAAAGGAGTTTCACTGTCGGGAAGTGCGAGAGAAGCTCTTGGAGTAGAGGATGCGGTTATATTTAACTGTTACAAAAGTAAAAGGGTGGGACCGAAATGCCAACCTATTAGCACGTTTAAATCCATGCAGTCGGGGAACAAGTGAAAATAGCTCTTCAGAAGAGATGCCATGAAAATATTTATAGAAAAGACAGCGGGAAGTCACGTTACGTCGCTAAGAAAGTAACTGGAGTCGAGATGCCAGGTCAGGACCTATCACATTGCATATCCATCTTTGGATTTTGTCGGGAACCTTGAGATGAACAGCAAGGGCACCAGACCATATATAGCAACAGTGTTCCATGCATGGACAAATGGTAGATTTGTAAATCATAGCAAAATACAGAAAACACTTTAAGGAGTCAGGGGTCAATTTGACATTGGTTTTATATTATAAAAAAAAGGACTGCCCTTCTAAAATGATTTTAGAAAATCATTACTTTTCGATCCAGATAAATGTTTTGATTAGAGGTGTAATGTAAGCTAATCTACGAAACTCGTTAAAAAATCTCTACCCTGTTTTTCTAGCACGCATCAATGACATTAAGTAGTATTTTCTTTGGTAATAAATGATTTTATGTCGTCTGTTTTTTTAGGATCCTATAAATTCTTGCATGATGCCACGTGTTCTTAAGATCCTATAAATCAGAAGTTGGTAACCTTTTGCTAACTATATGCCGACTTAGGGTTTTAAAATCATTCAGTGTGTCAATAGCATACGTATTTGTTATACAAGTGAAGGTGAATATACTTGTTCTAAAATATATTTTATATAAAGAGCAACCTCGGTTTTTGAACGTCTCACATGTCAAACAAATCGGTTTTCGAACAAATCAGGACCGATTACCATGCATATCCGTCTGTAGATTTTGTCGGGAACCTTGAGATGAACAGCAAGGGCACCAGACCATATATAGCAACAGTGTTCCATGCATGGACAAATGGTAGATTTGTAAATAATAGCAAAATACAGAAAACACTTTGAGGAGTCAGGGGTCAATTTGACATTGGCTTTATATTATTAAAAAAAAAAGGACTGCGCTTCTAAAATGATTTTAGAAAATCATTACTTTTTTCAATTCAGACCTTTTTGCTATGTGCCGACTTTGTGTTTTAAAATCATTCAGTGAACAAACAGCATACATATTTTTATGCAAGTCAAGGTCAATATACCCGTTCTACAATATATTTCATATAGCAATATATAGTATATATACTTTAGTAAATATTAAAACTGAAACAGCTGAATATCTTCTTCGTGGTGTAGTTATTGATTGAGAAATCGTGATGTCATTTGCGGCTGCGTGACATTTACTTGGCGTATCACGTGTGTCACGCGCGCTGTAGACTGCCGACCCCTGCTATAAATCATCGACAGCTAGTTCTCTGATGCTTTCTTCTATGTGTGTTGTCCCTTTCAGCTGAACAGCTATGTAAAAACTAATTTATTCAATACTAGCCAAGAAGCTGCGGGCTTTACACTAGCCCCTGCGGTGGCCCATTGGATCTTCGGCTTTTTACCTTCAACGTCGTATACATGTAAAAGTTACCAAAAATTTAGAAATAATAAAATTATTTTATCTTTTTTCGACACCTTAATTTGGCATAATCTCCTTAGTTTACACTTATTTTGCGCTTTTGATGAACATTTCGTTAGCTGTCTGGCTAAGGCCAGTCAACAGACAAGCAAAACTATTTCAACGGGATATTTACTGTAGCCAATTTTAACCAACCAAAAACAAAAAATGTACATGTTAACACCTACAGTCAGCTGAGATCAAAAGCCACGCCTCGTGTAGCATTAAAGATTATTATTATTATTATTATTATTATTATTATTATTATTATTATTATTATTATTATTATTATTAGCTTTAGGCTATCTACTGCGGAAGGCATTTGGACCTTCCGTCTTTTACCTTCCGCATCTTATGTACGTAAAAGCTATAAGAATTTAGAAATAATAAAATTATTTTATCTTTATTCGACACGTTAATTCGGCATAATCTTTCTTCGTATACGATATCGATATCCGTAGTTTGTTTACATTTATTTTGCGCGCAATTTTTATTTTCTTTTAAAATCACGATTCTTTATGATCCCTTCAGATAAAGTTACTCTTAAAAGACATTAGAGAATCCAAACTACGTAATATTTCGAATACGGCACAGTAAGCGTGCTAGAAAAAAATATGAGTAACGTACCGTGCCATGCTTAAGTTTTAATTACTGTCTAATTAGACCAATGATTCACACCGGTGGAGTATGGTAATATTTTAGTGTGGCATGAGTAGGTTGTGCACCCTTCAGCTTACAATACCAACATAAATAAGGGGGCAATTCGAAAATGAGTTAGTAACAATGAATTGTTTTCTAGTGAGCTCAAATTTCATTTTGCATTATTATTTCATGATTAAACTGATCAAATTATATTAAAGAATAAACTTTCATTCAAATATTTTATATTTCTGCCTTTCAGTTCTCTATTATAAGTTTCGAAACTATATACATATATATATATATATATATATATATATATATATATATATATAATTGTCTTTTTGTTTTTTTTTAATTTTTCTCTTTCATGGACGCCATGATCTTTGGAGTGTTGTTTAGAGACCAAGTTAAGTACTATTAGTGCGAGTGATATTCGAAGGCGTCTGACACCAGTATTGTACAACGGCGTTACGATAGCTTGTATCTGCGATTACAAAGTCTCTACTACAACGAGTATTACAAAAGTGTAATACGAGTGTTCATAGACATCGCAAAAAAGAAAATTGTGGAGAGTCATGATCATAAAAGAAAAAGACCCCTATATTGAAATTTGCTGTTGTCTACTGGGGGTGATAAATGTTTTTTGTTTTTTTTGTTTTTTTTTTCTATTTATAAATTAATATATTTAATTTTGTTTCCCTTATTTTTTATTTTTTTATTTTAGAGGGACCACTGTCGAAATTTGTCAACTACGGCTTCGGTTCCTTGCGTCCCCTGGAGGGTGTGCAGTTATACAACAAGATCATGCTCGGCCTGACCCTGGATGCGTGCGCACAGCTATGTCTAGCCGAACACACTTTTAAGTGTGTCACGTTCGATTACCTGTTTGCAGACCAGTCATGTCACATGAGCAAATACATCGCTGCTAATGTCCACGGGATTGCACCAGTTGACGACAATAACTTCCGGGTTATGCATTACGAGTTGAAAGGTAAAATATTCGGACATTTTCTTTCAATTATTTGCGCCATGTTGTCTCAAATGAAACGTCATATTTTAATGAATGACAAAAAAAAAACAACAAAATGCAGATTTTAATTATTTTTTTTGTAAATCCGTTTTGTTTTACGGCTATCTTCCAACATAAATCTAACCTGCTTATCACATTTTAAAAAAAAAAAATTCATTTTCTTTTGTCGTAATCATACTGGAAATTGTAAAATTAGCCGTCTCCTTATAAGAAAGCATTTGGGATTATTGTTCGTGTACACAATGATACTCGCCGTATGCTTTTCTTCACTCTCTGCCCATCGGGTAGCGATCAAAGTGGAGCATCTTTTTGTCGAAAGTTAATGGGAATATTGGCCGTTTCTTTATGAGTAAATATTTGGCATTCATTCACCGAGCAACCAGTGCAACTCGACATGATTTTTCTTTACACCTTGACCATCGGGCTACGATCAAAGTGTAGTAGATGTTCTCCTTATCTCTTAATATAATGCCAATATTAGCCGTTTCTTTATGGGGAAATCTTTAGCGTTCATTGCCTGAGCAGCCAGTGCTATTCGAGTTATGCTTTTCTTCACTCCTTGGCTATCATGCTGGGATCAATGTGTAGTATCTGTTCTCCTCATCTCTAAAGGTAATGGTCATATTAGCCATCTCCCTATAAGGAAACATTTGGCATTTATTGACCGGGCAGCCATTGCTATTTGAGTTATGCTTTTATTCACTCCTTGGTCATCGGGCTGCAATCAAAGTGTAGTATCTGTTCTCATCTCTAAAGGTAATGGTCATATTAACCATTTCCCTATAAGGAAATATTTGGCATTTATTGACCGAGCAGCGAGTGCTATTTGAGTTATGCTTTTCTTCACTCCTTGGCCATCAGACTGGGATCAAAGTGTAGTATCTGTTCTCCTCATCTCTAAAGGTAATGGTCTTATTAACCACCTCCCTATAAGGAAACATTTGGCATTCATTGACGAGCAGCCAGTACTACTTTTGGTTGAAATTCATAAAATGTTTCTGTTCAATTATTACAGGAAAAATAGGTTTCGGAAGTCTATTAACAATTGATGTTTTTAGCATTGATGGAGATTGGCCTCAAGTTAGCTATTCAAACGTTTCCGCTTCTTCTTCCGTATAAGATAATTCTATTCAAAAATTGAAAGACTCTAACTTATCCTTTATAAACCAACCGTTTATTCGAGAGGCAAGAGTTCTTAATTTTCCTCTATACGTACCTCGCACCAAACTCCTAATTATTTAGTTTAGTCACTGGCTTAGTTAGTGGTTTTACTGCCTGGAGAGTCCCTCAAGTTTTTCACCCCTTCCCAGAAGGAATACATTATTACAATGTATATTAGCTCCTTAAAGTTTATATATATATATATATATATATTTTAAGCTTAGCGCCCCGAGCAAGGCATGAAGCCACTAGGATGCAGGGGGGTTGGAGAAGATTTGTAGCAAGAGCAGATAGGAGTGATAGAAGAAAGGATGAAGGGAAGGGTAGTGTGTAGATCAAGGTAACTGGAGATGTCGATTGACATTACATTTGAATAGTTGGAGATTATAGCTATCAGGGAAACAGTAATTGGGAAGGGTGTTCCACAGGCGAGAGGTGCGAGGTATGAAGCTATTGGAGTAGAAGAGACGGCTACATTTTAAAGTTTCTACAGTGTAAGGGTGAGAGCGGGATGCCAACCTTGTAAGGCGCTTGTATTCATGGAGACTGGGGACCAGGGAAAGCAGCTCATCGGAGCAATTGCCATGAAAGTATTTGTAGAAGAGACAGAGAGAGGCGACGGCGCGTCTGTGAGATAGTGGCTGCAGGCGAGACGCCAGATCAGGGCCAATCACATTACACATCCGTCTCTGGATCTTGTCAAGAACTCCGAGGTAAACAGAAGGTGCCCCAGACCATATATGGCAGCAATACTCCATGCAAGGGCGAATGGTCGTTTTGTATATTTGAAGTATCGATTCAGGGGAGAAAAATTTCCTGGCGCGGCACAGAGAGCCAACTTTCCTCACGGTGGACGATGCAATATATATATATATGACTAATAATTCACAAATGAAAGAACTGATGCCAAAGTCTGGACTTCTCACACAGGTGTGAAAAAACTGTGGATTCACAAGATTCATTTAATCCAACCCCGCATCAGGCCCTTTAAAACTATTTAAATTTTTTTTCACACCTTTTGCTCACGACTTGTAAGTGGGGTTTATCCACATCGGCTGACAGTGTCTTTTAGAGACATTTCTTTTATTGCTGGCTGGCAGTCTTGGAGCCAGCCATGTCAAAGGCAAATTGGCTTTATTTGAACCAAATCTTCTTCCTTATCGCTGCTTTTTTGGGAAAAATTATTGAAATTATGCTATTGATTTTTTTTTCTTTTCTGAAAACTCACCGAGGACCAAAGTGCCGCCCGGGGCGAACCGCCTATTCCCCCAACCCTAGCTACGCCACTGGGTTTGGTTTGTATATTTAACGACATATCAACACTAGACGGTTCATTTAACCCCGAAATTGTATTCTCTTGGTAGTTTTTTTTTTTGTTAAAAATTTATTTCAGGTTTTTTTTGTTTTTTGTTAATTTTTTTTTTTTTTTTTTGCTATGAAAATTCATTGCTGGTCATTTTCTTCCTAATATATTCTTATATCTTCATTTTTTGACCACAGTTGAAGGGTCCACTATTTGCCCCTAGCTGGGACCCTAACAGGTGCTACCACCGCAAGTCATAGTGGACCCGGGAACAACAGCAGTTAATAGGTGTTTCCATGCTCCTCAAAACCTACAATCTCCTCATCAGAGGCCTTGCTACCGGATAGAGTTTATCGTCAGATCCTGGTCGATCCTAATTGTAACATCATGTGTGTATGCGTATAAGTTTAATGATTAAGTTTAAAAGTTATTACAATCTATTTAAATTCGGTTTCAAATACAACAAAGTATTTAGATTAGTGTCAATATTCAATTTTAATTATTAGCCTCAAATTAAAAATAAATAATAAAATAAAAGCCCCAAGAAAGGTTTTTCATTTTTAAAAATGCATGTTAAACGTTAGTGAACGCTTTATTTGGATATACATATATATATATATATATATATATATATATATATATATATATATATATATAACAATAGAAACACACACAGACACACACACATATATATATATATATATATATATATATATATATATATATATATAAGTAATTATGCTCGTCTGGAAAAACCTTAGGTGCTTTGGCTTGAAGAAACCAATACCCAAGGAAAAATAAGGGATAAAAAGAAAGAACCAAGAACATGTAATTGAGGCGAAAACAATCGTCCAGAATCCAAGATCAGTGTCCATAGAAAAAAACCTTCAACACGAGTAAAAGGAAAAATAACTAAGCGAAGTGCTCAATACACCAAGTAGAGCAAATCTAACTATGAACCTAAAGCGCCAGGCAAACCTACCTAGGTTTCACCTACGTGGTTCGTCAGGTTACGCTGGCCAAAGAGGAAGATTAGAACAAAATATATATATGATCCGAGTAGGTGAAACCTAGGTAGGTTTTCCCAGCACTTTAGTTATATATATATATATATATATATATATATATATATATATATATATATATATATATATGAAAGGTGTCTAATATATATATATATATATATATATATATATATATATATGAAAGGTGTCTAATATATATATATATATATTTATATATATATGCCAATAGGTACATAATATATATATATATATATATATATATATATATATATATATATATATATATATATTTATATATATATGCCAATAGGTACATAATATATATATATATATATATATATATATATATATATATATATATACTAATGATGCAATATGGAAATCCGAGTGGAATTTCCACAAATATATAGATCCAAGGAGAGGTCTATGTCAATGACGGAAAAAATTTATTATTAATTAAAAAATATAAAACACTTACAATCCTCTAAGATTTTAAGTGTTTGATATTCTTTAATTAATAATATATATATATATATATATATATATATATATATATATATATATATATATATATATATATATATATATATATATATATTCATTCATCTTATGCAGTGTTACATTAGAACATGCATATATCCACTAAAAAATTGTACATTTTTCTTTCAACGTCCAAAAAAGAGAAATCATTTTTTAAATGTCTCCTCAGGTTATTCAGAAATACAGTTATCAAAGCAAATATCTCCCCCACTTCCGTTCGTTGTAAATTTTCATAAAATTTCTTCTAGAATTTAAATGTAGAGAAGGAAGGAAATCTAATGCATTAAGTAGTCGCCGGTAAAAAACGAAAAGAAAGGGAAAATGAAAAAGCGATAAATAAATATTTACGGCTCTTCTTTGTGCCTTCAGCACTTTTTTTAAATGTTCTCCCACGCCTTAATTTTACTGTTCGTTCTCCTACACTTTGATATATATATATATATATAGATAGATAGATAGATAGAGAGAGAGATATATGATATATAAATATGATAGCTCTCTCACTGATATCGAGGGCTTTCCAATAAGTACCAGGCATATATAATATATAAATAATATGTATAAAAATGCATATATATATATATATATATATATATATATATATATACATTTTACATATATACACACATATAACTTTAAACGTTAATTTTAGTGGTTACTCATATATAAAATATATATATGGTCCTTTGTTCGTCAGAACAGAGGAAGCTACCGTTAACCAGCTTGGGCAAAAAGAGCAGTTGATCTGGTGAGGACAAATTTAGTCCCTTCGAGCAAAACTTTTCATTTTATAGAATCTCTCATAGTTTGTGATATCTGCAGAGTTTCCTTTTCAAGCTATGCAGAATATTAGAACCACGGTAAAATCACTAGATGATGAAGAAAAGGTATACATAGGAGTAACTGAAGGAACCTGGAAACAAAGAAACTATGCACACAAAACATCTTTCACAAATAGTAAATACGCGAATAGCACAGTACTTTCTAAGTATATCTGGGAAATTAAAAACAAAACACAAATCACACCAAAAATATCGTGGAAAATAAGGAAAAGAACATTAGCCTCCAACGTTCAATCAAAAACCTGTAAACTTTGCTTGGAGAAAAAAATAGGTATTATTACCTTTCCAGACCAAAATAAATTGCTAAATAAAGGATCTGAGCTCATCTCAAAATGCAGACATGAAAACAAATTTTTACTACGTTACTTAAAAATCGAAAACTGAAATGAATAAATACAAATAAACAAAATAATATAAAAAGCAATAAAATAATTAAACCCATAAAGACATATACAAATTAACAAACCACCCCAGTCAGAACAGACGAAATATAATAAATAGATAAAAAAATAAAACACATAAAAACAAGTAAAAATACTGAAACCAAATAAATAAATAAATTAAATAATAATAAACAAATTAACAAACGAATCCCGCCAAAATAAAATTAGAATAGACTATAACAACCAATCCAAAAATTGGACCTAAATATAACTATAGCTGCTATATAAATATATATATATATATTAAAAGAAAGAACAGTAAGATATATAATCCGGTGTTCTTATACATATTTTTATTTTTACAAAATAGTGCTCAATGTAAATTTACAGAGTATTAATAAAAATTCCCTTGAGGATGAAATGGAACTAATGTATTTAATTTAATTACAAAATCAAATTCGAAGCTTTCAGCTTCTATTTTTGAAACATGGTTAGAACTGTGTAGCGAAAATCAATTACTTTATAATACACACACACACATATATATATATATATATATATATATACACATTATTGTATCATGATTATATATATATATATATATATATATATATATATATATATATATTCTACCAGCTCATTTAGTGCCGTCTATCCAGTTCTTCATTCACAAGACTTGAGTTCATCATGCTGACAATACCTAAAAGCAATACTAATAAATAACTTATAAACGATGTAACCAAATGTTACACTTTTCGTTCTGTCCTTGGTAGACTAAAATAATGTCTTTACACATTCACTTCGAATATTCATCATTTTCACCATACAACCGAAAAACACATCAATATACCTATTTTCAATATATATTGTAAGTAAGCCCCATATAGCTTTTCGCCAATAAGTCGCTAAATAACTGTCGACTGACTGACGCTTCAAGGATTAACAAAAACGACTAAGGCATCTGCAAGACTGACATTAAGTGATAACAGAGACAGCTGCGCCTCCCCACAAAATAAACAATTATACCAGAACTCTTCAAATATTCCTATGAAACATGTTGCGACACTTGGTAACAAATTCAACGGTTGTAACTCAGCAAAGTTGCAACTCAAAGCTTCTAGCTGCTAAATCGGCGGGAATATAAATGGGCCCTTCCTGTGTAACAGAAACTGGGGCACTGGAAACCGACCACAGCATGAAAATTTACCGCTGCTCATTATCTGTTTTTCAATGCGAAATAAAAACTATCGATATATTCTTCAGAACGAACTACATTCTGATGCACAAGAACATTCCACAGAGCCTCGATAACAAATGTATTTCAAATAAGTACATTTTCGTCACCATGGTAATCACCCATATCACAACTACACTATTTCACTCAGTTTTTTCAGCCTAAGAAGGACAGGATGAACTCGAACATTATGGCCATTTTAGCGAAAATAGATGTCTCCAAATCTGAGTGGGGTATTATGTGGGTTATCCACATATATCTCTGCCAGTTTTGATAAGTAGCTATAAAAAGGGGACACTTCCTGTCATCGTTTTCTTTTCTTTTTTTTCTTTTTTTTTTTTTTTCTTCTAGCATGCGGTAGAATGACAGCCACCGGAACCTTCTCCCGGGATTAGAGATATCTTTTCCACTAGGGACTGAACTTTCATGCACAGTATTGGATATTCTTTGAAACTAATTGTTGTGGCCTTGTTAGGGCCAAAAATAAAGACACAAGAGAGGAATTGATTTAAACAAATATATCAACAGAAACAGTAATACAAACATATACAAACGAGAGTGTTAGAGCAAGAATGTTCGGTCCGACTGTCAGAGCTGACTGCTGAAAACTTCACTCTCGAAAAGGCAGTAACTGCTCCTAATTATAGCTGGGAGAGTCCATTCGTGCGTTGGTAAATTTCCATAACACTAATGAAGCTTAAACTTCAGGGCCCCAAATCCCAGAGGAGCCCCTTAAGTAATATTTTCAATGAGTGAATTTTTCAGTAAAATCGGTTTATTTTTTAGTGTTTATTATTTTTAAAAAAAGCCATTTTAGTGGTAGAATCATTAACCAATCGGTTGAAGTTGGGCTTAGAATATGCTCTAATACCAACTTCATATGGCCTCAAAATTGCCCTGGAATTGGTCGAAATTTTCTTGGGGGCCCGAACTCTCAGTTGGATATTCGAATGTTGGTTGCGAAGTGGCCCCATATCTGTTCAAGATTCAGATCCCCAAAATTGTAGTTCTGTCCCTGTTCACGCACAAAGACGTGTATCATTGAAATCTGGGATATGTCGATAAACTACAGCGGGCAGTGTGGCCTCTGATTGGGAGATTGGAGCTTTTGAGGAGCGTGGAACCACGTCTTAATCGCTGTTGTTACCAGGTCCAACGATGGTCCTGGGTGGTAGCACCTGTTAGGTCCCATCTAGGGCTAATAGTGAATCAAAACAAAACACTAGGAAAATACAAAATTACAATTTGATAGTAAAAAATGCCAGAATTACTTCTTTTATATAAAGAAATTACGAACAATACCTATTTATAGTAAAATTACCAACAATGCATTTTACCTGTAGTTGAAGGTATACAATTGCTTTCAAAATATATTTAGTTGTAGCCATAAAATTGTGTTCAAAATATTTAGATTTCGGTATTAAATAACCCATAGAGATTTTGATATGCCGCTAAACAAAATCAGCCAACAATGCATATATGTAGATGAAGGCATACAATTCGGTTCAAAATATATTTAGTTGAAGCCATAAAATTGTGTTCAAAATATTTAGATTTCGGTATTAAATAACCCATAGAGGTGTTGATATGCCGCTAAACAAAATCAGCCAACAATGCATATATGTAGATGAAGGCATACAATTCGGTTCAAAATATATTTAGTTGAAGCCATAAAATTGTGTTCAAAATATTTAGATTTCGGTATTAAATAACCCATAGAGATGTTGATATGCCGCTAAACAAAATGACCAACAATGCATATATGTAGTTGAAGGCGTACAATTGCTTTCAAAATATATTTAGATGAAGCCATAAAATTGTGTTCAAAATATTTAAATTTTGGTATTAAATAACCCATAGAGGTGTTGATATGCCACTAAACAAAATCAGCCAACCTAACGTGTATCAACCACATAATTCCGAACTTGTAATGTTTTCTTTTTGCATTTATACTTGTGCAATTTTTCTATTTACTCTGTATGAATAAGAAAAAAATATAAATACGTCCTTCTTGAAATGTGTTCCATTTCCTTACACCTGTCGTTTACATGTGCAAAATATATGTATTACATATAATAGCTGGCCAGTCGTATTCGAGGATACCCGTTTACTAGGGTAGCTAACAATTCCCATATTATATATATATATATATATATATATATATATATATATATATATATATAAGGTAATGAAGGTTTTGATAATCCGTCTGGATAATTCCAAGGAGGATGTAATCCAGAGAGCTCAATGTAACACCAGAGCACATATTAATCAAATAATTAATAAAGAGACAACAATGAGGTTCCATGACTATACTTTATTTCCCCAGAAAATATATTTTTCCTGGTTCATCAGGTCACATCTCTAGTTACAAAAGAGTTAGGATTCTTTTATTTTTAATACAAGTTTTTAGGCATAGTTTTAGATTGATATAAGGTGAAAGAGGTGATTGGAGGACTATGGAATGGTCTATCTTGAAATGTAAAGTAGGGTAAGGTCGTTTTTAAAACACTTACACACACACACAAACATATACATATATATATACAGATAGATAGATAGATAGATAGATATAGGTTAATTGTATCGGTCTATATTTCTGAGATGAGGTATTATGTACACTATTTACATTATTCCGATTATTTTCTCATCTTTGTTGCCATATTTATCACAACATTTCGGCCCTTCAGTATCTGTCTATAATGCTGAGATGAGGTATTATGTACACTATTTACATTATTCCGATTATTTTCTCATCTTTGTTGCCATATTTATCACAACATTTCGGCCCTTCAGTATCTGTCTATAATGCTGAGATGAGGTATTATGTACACAATTTACATTATTCCGATTATTGTTTTCATCTTTGTTGCCATATTTATAACAACGTTTCGGCCGTTGTACGTTCCGGCCTTCTTCAGGTGGTTGGAATGTTGAACTGAACCCTTTATTTCGCCCGCTGGGGTAGACTCTTCTATTTCCACTTGCCATGTCTAATGGATGTCTTATCTCCTGTTAATTCCCCTCTCCAAGTTCTCCAGACTTAACCATGTATTGAACTCAGGCTCTTTGGGTCCTGTCACTGGATCTAACTAACGCCTTTGCCACTGTGCCATGGATTCATGGCACAGTAGAAAAAGGCGGCCTGATTATTGCTCTTAGTATTGACTTCAATGTTCACTTTCATATATATTTTCATATATATTTCATATATTCAAAATCTCGAAGCCCCCTATATGAAAACCAACCAACCAACACTGAACAAAATTTATTACGAGTATAGTAGCAATTTTATAATGCATTTGAGTAGACTGATATTTAACATAATATTCCATTTTACCATTTATATCTAGCGAAAATAAGTTTAAGACCAATGGCTAAAATTTTACTCATTTCATAATTTATATTATTTTATTAGAGACATATTCTGAAATGAATAGCACAGTCCGTATGGTATGCTTTTTCAAAACAAATGTAAAAAAAATAAAGAATTGTGTTTCATCAGGCATGCTCTAACTTTTACTAAGACACCTTTCATACATACATATATATATATATATATATATATATATATATATATATATGGAGAATATTTTAGTTTTAAACTCTTGATGTGTTTTTGACTAATTCTGGTCACTTCGGATCGAAGTCTCTCAGCTGTGATGCGAGACATACTGTTTTTCAACTTTAGTTCACGTCCTAGAAGTGTGGCTTTTAAAAAGGTTTGTTCCTCGGAAAACTTTAAATCTTTTACTGATGATTCCAAGTAGAGTTTGTTATAGTTTGATTTATATCCATTTATATTTGCTTACATATATATATATATATATATATATATATATATATATATGAATAAATATAGATTTAAGGTGTGCTATATTTATGGGATAAAGTGGTCAATATCAGAGCGTATATAAATATAAAAGTGAACATTGAAGTCAACACTCAAAGGCGACAGCTTGTTTCATGCTTGACGCAATCGTCACCTGTCGCCTCTGGGTGTTGACTTCACTTTTGTATTTACAAAATTCCTTCACGGTGATTACTTTAACACATAAATATAATAGAACTTCATTTTTATCATATATCTCTCTCTCTCTCACTCTCTCTCTCTCTATATATATATATGTGTGTGTGTGTGTGTGTGATGAAAATATAGTATTTGTGTAGTTTATACATGGAAGGGTACAGAATGGAGTAATAGAGGTCCTGATTCAGAAATCGGAATGAAAAGTTCAAATTCCAGTCGAGTTCAATATTCTCCCGACCCACTTTTCGATATGCGTAAATCGGACAGACTGGGTCTTATAGCACTTGTTGGAGACTAGTGTAGCAGAAAAACCAGACTGGACAGAGTTGGGCTCTGTCAGATTATCTTGCCCAAGAAACACCAATCCTACAGCGATTGCAGTTCATGTGGTGTCCTGAGTACCGTTATGGAGTTCGGGTCTCATGATCGTGAACAGGAGTTGTCCCTTAGGATTGGGTTTCCCGTTCCTTCTAACGTCTTTTCGTTCTCTTTAACTTCCAGTAGACTCTCCCGTCTTAGTGCCATAATAGCCTTGCTTGGGAGAATATATATATATATATATATATATATATATATATATATATATATATATAGTAAAAAAAGGAAGAACAGTATTGATGTGTAATCCGGTGTTCTTATTGATATTTTTATTTTTACAAAACAGTGCCCAATGTAAATTTACAGAGCATAAATATTATAAATTATCTGATTTAAAAAATATGGTTTCATCGCTACACAGGAATTACCATGTTTCAAAAACAGAAACCAAAAACTTCAAATTCAATTATATTAAATTGAAAGCATTAGTTCTGTTTCATTTTCAAGAGAATTTGGGTAATTTCCAAAATTCGTTGAAGTTGAAACAGAATAAATGCTTTTAATTTGATATAATTGAATTTGAAGTTTTTGATTTCTGTTTTTGAAACATGGTAATTCCTGTGTAGCGATGAAATCATATTTTTAAATCAGTTAATTTATAATATATATATATATATATATATATATATATATATATATATATATATATATATATATATATATATATGCTAGCTTAAAAGAAGCTCTATGAGGCGGCATTTAAGCAAGTTCCTACGGAGAGCTCTTGATTAGGCCTTCGGCTTGTTCAGGAATTTGAGTGTCCCTAAATCTTTGTATCTTCTCGGCATTGGAAGCTCTCTTGTCTGCCATTTGATTTCGGTTTTAATTTCCACTGGACTTTCTTTTCCTCGCAGCAACATTGGCTCTGCAGATTGCAATCTGGTTCTTTTTGCGAGGCAAGCTGCTGCCGTATGCAATAGGCAACAATAAACTACAGAAGAACTCAAAACTGATTGCTGCATTTAAGTACTGCATTAATATTTAAGCTTATCTTTTCAAAGTTCAACAATAATTCTTCTGCGCCACTTAATTTAAAGATAATCTGATGTACATACAGGGGTTGAGTAAAATAATTGAAACACTTGTTGAATTTAAAGAAAATTTATTTAATATGGAGTTGGTCCTCCTTTAGCCTCACAGACAGCTTTAGTACGTCTAGGAATGGAATCATACAGCTTCCTGACTTTATCCAGAGGAATTTTCAGTCATTCTTTCATTAAAACCTTCTCCAGCTCTTTACGATACGACGGTGGAGGATAGCGGCTCTTAACTTGTTGCTCCAAAATGCACCACAAATGTTCAATAATATTGATGTCTTGAGATTGGGGAGGCCACTCCATGTGTTCTAGCTCACTTTTATGCTCTTCATACCAATTCTTAACCACTCGAGCGGCATGTATTGGAGCATTATCCTCTTGGAAGATGCAGTCACCCTCAGGGAGTAAAGTCTTGGCCATTGGATGAACATGATCTCCCAAAATGTTCAGGTTTGCTGTTGATTCTACCATGCAGGGCAACTATTGGACATTTCAATGATTTGGCGGCCCAAACTATCACTGATCCACCTCCATGCTTCACTGTTCGAAGAAGGCAATCAGGATTGTAAGCTTCTTTGGGCTACCTCCACACATAAACTCGCCCTGAATTTGGGAAAGGAGAAAAATTGGACTTGTTTGAGAATATGACTTGCTTCCATTGGTCTGCAGACCAGGCACTGTGATCTCTGCACCACTTCAACCTCTTTTGAATGTTGCGAGTGGAGAGAAGAGGTTTCCTCACAGCAGCTTTTCCATAATATGCAGCCTTATGGAGCTCACGGTGAACAGTTTTAGTAGAAACTGAACTATTCAGATGGTTATTCAACTCAGCAGTCATTTTGGCCACATTTGCCCGATGATTTTTTGCCACATTGTGTTTCAATGCACGTCAGTCCCTGTCAGTAAGTTTGCAAGTTCGGCCCAAATTGCTACGGTTGCTAGAGGTCTTGCCCTGTTTCTCGAATTGCATTGGTAGCTCTTGAAAAAACAAACAGTTCAGCAACCAGAGTGATCGAGACTCCTGCCATGCGACCACCAACAATTTCCTCTTTTTCGAACTCGGAGATTTAGCTTAAATTTTACTAAATTCTAAAAATGAATGAAAAAGACTGTAAATTAGATAAATAAACGTATTTACAATAGATATAACCTGCAATTACGAAGTTTTAGTTAAAGTTCTTAATATAATAGGTCTTTGAAATATAGGAGTGGATTTTGCAACTGTTCCAATTATTTTGTCAACCCCTGTATATATGAATAGATTAGGATAGGTAGACAGATAACTATCAATAACCTGAGATAGATAGATAGATAGATAGATAGATAGATAGATAGATAGAAAATGAACTGAGATAGATAGATAGATAGATAGATAGATAGATAGATAGATAGATAGATAGATAGAAAATGAACATAGATAGATAGATAGATAGATAGATAGATAGATAGATAGATATAATTTAATGAGGTTATGCAACCAATGCGTGAATGAAAAATTCCCATTATTCAAATTAGTAGATATGTATTCCCTCGTATTTTTATTTTTTTGTTACAGATTAATCGAAGTAAATAAGCTCACCTATCGCCCCGCCAGCACTCCTTCCATGTTTTTTTAACAGGAGTAGACGTTCATCCTCTGTTCCCTGATCAGGATATGGGTTATCGGTTTTCTCTTTCTTCTACCAGGGTGACAATGACTTAACTCTCTTCACTTGTTGGGAATTACACTAACCAGTGGCTGTGAATTTCCATTGCGAGGGTACCGGGTTGGCAGTTTGATGACTGCTGTTTCATACTGGTTTTTAGGGGCCCACAACTTTCGCTTTGCTTCTGAGCACCTTCATCGGTGACTTTCACTGGATTTCGCAATTAATATCGATTATACTCAAATTTAATTCCAAGTTATAAAATTTATTATCGTACCAAATAATTGGTTGCAAGATGTCACAAATGACAACTTGGGAAGCCACATTTGGAGAAGATCGAAAGTACTTCGGTTAGCAAAAACTACGGTAACTTCCTTGATGAATTTCAACTTAACACCAAGAAACTGATTAGAAAACCAGAAAAAATTATTAAAATAATTAATAAATATTATATGTCTATATTAATTAACACAGATACACGCACAAACACACACACATACACACACATATACATATATATATATATATATATATATATATCCCAAAAAAGAAAAGAAAATTCGCTTGAAGATGGAACAGACCTTACTTTAATTCAATTTAATTCAAATAATTATATCGAAGTTTTCGGCTCTTGTTTTGAAACATGAGACCTCTTATGTAGCGTGTTGGAATCATATTTTTAAATAAATAATTATATTTGTGCTCTACTGTTGTATGGAGCACTATTATTTGAAAATAATAACAAAAATACTTAAAAACATTGGATTATTTACCTAATCAGTTCTTTCCTATTTTCTATATATTTTCACACACACACACACACACACACACACATATATATATATATATATATATATATATATATATATATATATATATATATATATATATAACGGGTGTAACAACAAAATTGTCCAATTGTTAGATTAAGCTCTGAACCGTTGTATCTTAGAAATGATTAAAGATATCTTTAAATATCAATTATTAATTGAATTTTATATTATTTTTTAAATATTAATTATTATTTGGGGATGGACACTTACCCAACGCTGTTACAGGATTTTGACAATTTTGCTGTTACACCCGGAATATATATATATATATATATATATATATATATATATATATATATATATATATATATATATATATATATATATATATATATAAAGTTATAATGAACTTAGGGTGTTTTGTACAGCCCGGGATGATTTGTAAGCCAGAACCCTTTTTGTTTCTTTCCGTTCTATACAGAAATAATTTTCTTTTTTGCATAATATAGGTCGGACGGTTCTTCATTGAGGGCAAAGACGTAAAAGACTTTGTCATCGAAAAAAGTTATTTTTATACAAAATTATCTGATCACATCTCGCCGAAAAAGAAATTGATAAAAATCAGTCGATCTTCCATCGACTACTTGACGATTGCATATAGCATGAAACAGACTGTCGCCTCTAAGTGTTGACTTCTATGTTCACTTTTATATATATATATATATATATATATATATGATGATAAATGAAAAAGCTAATTGGTAATCCGTATGGATGATTCCAGTGAGGATATAAATCCCGAGAGCTCAATGTAATAACAGAGCAAGTGATAATTTATTAACAAATCGGAGGCTTCAGAAAGCCATGGTAATATTTTATTTCGCGAAATCGATAATTCGATTTCGCTTCGTCAGAGCAGACGGGTTCAAAACAATGAATCATTTGGTTTAGAGAGAGTTATAACAAAAGCTCAAATATTCCATGGAGTCGATTAAGAAATCTAAAGACCAATACAATAATTGGGAATACGTGTAGGCTATACCAAGAAGAGAAACTAGCTGTAATAACGTATAAGGACACGACTGGATTACTGAACGGAAGATCAGATCTCATGACCAAGTGTAGACGCGTTAAAAAGTTAAGCTTGGGTTATTTAAACCCGGATATAGTTGTAAATTTTTTTACCTCATCGACCCACAATACTTCCGGTTTCGAACGAAAGTGCTTAAGTTTTTGAGCTCCATGTCGTTGAGTTGCTGAACAAATCACCCGAGGGGACCGTAGTGGTCGAAACTCTGGCAGTGTCCTGGTCAGCATTAATTTTTTTAAAATATTAAACAGCTCTACAAGTTTGGGCTTACAAGCTGATATTGAGCACTTTTAATGCGTAAGATCTTAACAAATATTTGTTTCTTTACTCTGGCGTGTATATATATATATATATATATATATATATATATATATATATATATATATATATATATATATATATATATATATGATCAGTAATTAACACAGTGGATGAAGGCGTTAGTTAGATCCAGGCCAGGGTAGTTTCTATACATTTATATTCCAGAGAATTTAAATAAATTTAAAAGACATGCCTGTGTAGATAATCAGTATTTTCTTGATTAATTCGTTTTCCACGGCTTATCAACACTTTGAAGTTTATTTGAAAAATATTTTTAGATTCTAAGACCTTTTTTGGCGATAATAATGATTTCTTAATACAATTTCAAAATATTCCCCATACCTGTGTGTGAGAAGAGTCAGATTCATACAGTTCCCTTTGCGCGTAAGTGAATATAACGAACCCAACCGGAATTGGAACTCTACTCTCTGATTAACAATTTATAGGCATTATCTATTTCACCACCCTCACATTCAGGCAAAGATACTGACCAGTATCGACGTTGCTTAACATCAGTGATCAGACGATAACATGTGTTTCAACGTGATATGACCGTAAGCCCTTTACAGCACCCGCACATCCAAACTTACAGCATCTGGTACTCCCAAGCAGTTATCCGTCTAGGCACTGACAAACTCAACCTTGCTTAACTTCCGTAATCGGAAGAAAACCTGTGTTTCAACATGATATGGCCGTAAGCACTTTACACCACATGCGCATCCAAGCTTACAGCACCTGGTACTCACAAGCGGTTACCCATCTAGACACTGACCAGACTCGAACTTGCTTAACTTTTCTACCTGGAAATTCGTATATTCGTGCGTTCCTCTTCGTTACTACATATATTCAAGTTTCAATTCTAAAGAATGACTGGAGATGGGGGTCTGGCGAAGCGCCTCTACAAGTTCTGGATAAATCAATTGACGTTGTCAGTCTGCAGGCCAAGATTTCAGACTTTTGTTTAGATGTTGAACAGCGAAAGCCAAGCCGTTAAAAATAGGCTCCAATTTATCGTTCACCTGCGCAGTGTGTGCCATTGCGCAGGTCGGCTAGAGATGTATAGCTGGTCTCTCGGAAGTCCAATCAGGCTGAAGCGGACATAGAACGAAAGCCTCCATTGAAATTGATTGCATCTAGCTCGTAAGGACCGGGAAAGCGAATGACAACCTGGGCCATGTTCTGCTCCCCTCCTGCAGTGCTGTCTTTTAGTGAGTGATAGTCTGAATGCACGTCCGCCGGCAGGGTTTTGATCCTTCGTAAGCTGATAAACAACGAATTCCGACAGCTTGTAGGCTACCGTAACAATAATCAGATTGATTCATTGATTCATTTTCTACGGCTTATCAACAACCAAGAAATTATAATGTGGATATAAAATGGGGGATCGGTTCTACATTACAATCAACATATAAACTGATCCCTCACTTTGTGGCAAAAGCACCTTCCATACATTCATATTCCAAAGAATATGTATAAATCTAAAACACATGCCTGTGTAACTAATGTGTATTTCATAGATTGACTGATTCGTTTCTTACGGGTTATCAACCCTTTTAAAGCTGGAAAATATTTTTAGATTGTAAGAATTTTTTTTTGGTGTTGGTGGGGAATAATAATTATTGGGATACAAGTCTTACTAATTAACCCATAGCTGGGGGTCGACGAGATGGATTCATACCTAATCAGAATTTGATGAACAAATAAGAAATCATAATATGGATATAAAGTTGGGGGATCAATTTTATATTACAGAAAATATATGAACTGATCCCATATTTTCTAACCATGATAGTTTCCAAAGAATGTAACTAAATCTAAAAGACATGCATGTGCAGTAAATCAGAATTCCATAGATTGATTCGTTTTCTATGTCTTAATAACCTTTGGAGGTTCACTATTTACATTATTCGGACTAATGTCCTCATCCTTGTCGCCATATTTATTACAACGTTTCGGACGTTGTACGCTCCGGCCTTCTTCAGGTGCTTGGAATGTTGAATTGAACACTTTATTTCACTCACAGTGCCATGTTTAATAGATGCAGCTATCTCCTGTTAATTCCCAACTCCAAGTTCTCCCCTGCCTTAACCGTGTATTGAACTCACACTCTTTGGGTCCTGTCACTGGATCTAACTAACGCCTTTATCCAGTGCTAAGTGTCCTTGAGAACATCTGGGTATGAATTTCTGGGTATTATAAATTATATATATTATAAACCTAATGTCTTCAGCAATCATTTTTACCAGAGCTCATATTGCAATTTTTTACTTTTTTTTTTTTTTGCTATTTTCGCTTTTCTCTAGCACGTGGAACTAGAATAGTCTACCCCAGGGAGCGACATAAAGGGTTCAGTTCGACATTACAACTACCTGAAGAAGGCCGGAGCGTACAACGGCCGAAACGTTGTAATAAATATAGCGACAAAGATGAGGAAAAAGTTCGAATAATGTAAATAGTGTACATATTACCTCATCTCAGAAATATAGACAGATACTGAAGGGCCGGAACATTGTAATACATAAGGCGACAAAGATGAGGACAATCGTCCGAATAATGTAAATAGTGTAAATAATACCTCATCTCAGAAATATGGACAGATACTGAAGGGCCGAAACGTTGTAATAAATATGGCGACAAAGATGAGAACAATTGTCCGAATAATGTAAATAGTGTACATAATACCTCATCTCAGAAATATAAACAGATACATTTGTAGGTTATTTAAAGCGAGAAAAGATTAGCTAATAATATTAGGTTGGTGCAAAAATAATGACGTAATAATGTCGTTTTTTGACGTATTTTTTAACGTCAAAAACGACATTATTACGTCATTATTTTTGCACCAACCTAATAATAGAGTGTTATTTTTTTTTGTTTTAGAGATAATAAAAATTAGTCATATATGTCTTACTAATTAACCCATAGATGGGGGAAAGAGGTGGATTCATACCTTCCTCAAGGATATGACACAATGGGCCCAGAACGACAATATTTTTAATTTGGAGATAATTTTGTTAATATTTATGGTATGATAATGTATGATGGAACATTGAAAGCGTAAGAGCAACACGAATTCAGTGAACTCAAGAAGGTTCATTTTTTTAAAAAAATATTTTGTTGGGTATGGACCGGATTTCCATATTTGGGCATAATTCTCCCCAAACACGAAAATTTCTATAATTTTGGTTTGATTGAAGAAAGAAAGGCCATCAAGGGCAACAGGAAATCTGCGAAATCAACAAAATTGAATTTTTTCATATGATTTTTTTTTTCACATATATTTTGTGGTCTGGATCCGGATTTCAGGCTTTAGGCATTATGACCGCAAAACACGAAAATGTTCGGGTTTTTTTTTTACGGTAGAAATGCAATTCAGGGCTTTTTAGATAAGTATAAACATGTCAAAAAGGATGAAATAAAGAATCTGTCTATATTTCTGAGATGAGGTATTATGTACACTATTTACATTATTCGGACTATTGTTCTCATCTTTGTAGTCATACGTTTCGGCTCGGCTCTTCAGTATCTGTCCATATTACTGAGATGAGGTATTATGTACACTACTTACATTATTTGGACTGTTGTCCTCATCTTTGTTGCCATATTTATCCCAAAGTTTCAGCCCTTCAGTATCTGTCTATATTTCTGACATGAGGTATTATGTACACTATTTACATTATTCGGACTATTGTCCTCATCTTTGACACCATATTTATTACAACGTTTCGGCCGTTGTACGCTCGGGCCTTCTTCAGTTGGTTGGAATGTCGAACTGAAACTTTTATTTCGCTCACTGGTGTAGACTGTTCTAGTTCCACGTGCCATGTTTAATGGATGTCAGTTATCTCCTGTTAATTCCCCTCTGAAAGCTCTCCACCACCTTAACCTGGTATTGAACTCACACCCTTTGGGTCCCGTCACTGGATCTAACTAACGCCTTTAACCACTGTGCTATGTGTCTTTAAGGACACATGGCTCAGTGGATAAAGCCGTGCCATTTGTCCTTGAGGACATATGGCACCGTGGATAAAGGCGTTAGTTAAATCCAGTGACAGGTCCCAAACAGTGTGAGTTCAATATCTAGTTGGCAATGAAGTTTTATGGCAGACCAAATTACCCAATTCTGTACGATCATTGAGACTTGTGTATTTGATTAGACTTAGAAAGTAATTTTGACCTCCTCAACTTAAAGAAACTGATCATGTTCAGAATGATTTAAATACGAAAGGTTTATCAATTAATGTTGGTGATGACGATTTTAGTGTGTTCAAGTGTAATCAAAGACTCTATGAAAGAGCTTAAGTTCAAGAAATTAATCTCTGGCTTAGAAAGTGCGTGTTTCATACTATATGAGTCCAAGGTCAAAGATTAGACGGACCCAAACAAAATACAAGATGGTTTCAAAATCAACCGGTCAGTTTCAGATACGACGAACATATTCAACGAAGTTCTCGATGGCGATAGAAATATCCGTATTAAACCAGTAAATTCACGACATTGAAATTACAATAACTTTAATTCTAGACAAGATATTGAGCTGATTTTTTTTTAATTGCGTTATATAGGAATAAAGTGTCTCTACCTGGTTTAAAACCAGACTTTGCAACCTGAGCTGGTGTCACTTAACAACCACGTAAATTCACGACATTGAAATTACAATAAACTTTAATTCTAGACAAGATATTGAGCTGATTTTTTAATTGCGTTATATAGGAATAAAGTGTCTCTACCTGGTTTGGAAGCAGAGCTGGTGTCACTTAACAACCACTTTCCGATTCTGACCGGCATTGCATAAATTGAACAAGGTAGTATTTAAAAAAGCCGTATCGTTGTCATGCAGACGACAAGAACTGGGTTGCGAATACTGGGTTTTGTGATCACTTTGACAAATTCAAAGGTAAGGCGAGGGACTTCATCAAGCAAAAAACTGGTCTGCGCTAAGATTACAATTACGCAGTCGGTTAAAAGTGATACGTCAAATGTCGGGAAACAATGTCGTCGATTCTATCCTGGTGAGTTGGTTGTTTTTATCGGCAAACGTAAGAATCACAAAAAAAAAAAATAATCAATATTAACACTGCTCAAAAAGTTGAGCATTATTCTCCGGTTAGTTTCGTGTAACAGAAACATCGGTGTTAAATTTGATCAGCACTGCAAGGAAAAATGCTTAACATCGTCAACAACTTGCCATGGGCTTTGGTGAATCACACATCACATGGGACCATACAGTATAACGCCGAATTGACTGAAATGAATGGTTTGGTTTGGTTTGGTTTACGGCATATCAACCTCAATGGATCATTTAATGACGACAATTTTTGTTTTCTTGGTAATATTTTTGTTTTGTCAAAAATTTATTTCAGTTAATATTTTTTTTCTTCAAAAACGTATAGCTGGTAATATTATTTTTTCAAAAACGTAAAAGATTTTAGCCGGGTATTGAACTCACACTCTTTGGGTCCTGTCACTGGATCTAACTAACTCCTTTGTACACTGCACCATGTCCTTGCTAAGGCAGTGGAGAACTTTCAGAGGGAAATAAACAGGAGATAACTGATAATTGACATTCATTAAACATGGCGCGTGGAACTAGAACAGGCTACCCCAGTGAGCGAAATAAAGAGTTCAGTTCGACATTCCAACCACCTGAAGAAGGCCGGAGCGTACAACGCCAGAAACGTTGTTATAAATATGGCGACAAAGATGAGTACAATAGTCCGAATAATGTAAATAATATACATAATACCTCATCTCAGAAATATAGACCGATACTGAAGGGCTTAAACGTTGCGATAAATATGGAGACAAAGATGAGGACAATAGTCCGAATAATATAAATAGTGTACATAATACCTCATCTCAAAAATATATAGACAGATACTGAAGGGCCGAAACGTTGTAATAAATATGGCGACAAAGATGAGGACAATAGCCCGAATAATGTAAATAGTGTACATAATACCTCATCTCAGAAATATAGACAGATACTGAAGGGCCGGAACATTGTAATAAATATGGCGACAAAGATGAGGACAGTAGTCCGAATAATGTAAATAGTGAACATAATACCTCATCTCAGAAATATAGACAGATACTGAAGGGCCAAAACATTGTGATAAATATAGCAACAAAGATGAGGACAATAGTCCAAATAATGTAAATAGTGTACATAATACCTCATCTCAGAAATATAGACAAATATAAGTGAGTTTTCATTTCTTTTTTTTTTTTTTTCTAAATTTTCGGTTTTCATTTAAATAGAGTTAATTCTGAGACATAAAGAATAAAAAGAATATAAAAATTCTTGAAAACTTAATCTTGCCACACCGCGAAAGAATTGAATCATATCTCTTAATTGTTCTTTAATTTTTTTTTTTTTTTTTCAGAGGAGTACCTTGAGTACTTCTATCCAACTCCTTACTCGGTTGTTTTTGGAAATAACGAAAAAACCTATGACCGCGTCACACCAAATCGATGTGCCAGAAATTGTTTGGAAGAAACATCAATTGTGTGTCGCTCGTTCGATTATCAAGTAAGTTACCTTTTCCTTTTTATTTGTCAATTGTTCGCCTTGAGCCTGGAAAACGATGTTTTGTATTTAAATATTTCGTTTTTTGTTTTTTGCTTTTTTTTTTTTGTTTGTTTGTTTTTCTTTTCCTTCCCGTCCTCCATTTTATTTTCGTCTACCGTCTTCATGTCATGTGTTCTTTTCTTTATCTTCTTTCTTTCTTTCTTTCTTTCTTTCTTTCTGTCTGTCTGTTCCTTCCCTTCCTCCTCATTATTTTCATATTCTCGTTTCTTTCTTTCTTTCTTTCTTTTTTTCTTTCTTTCTTTCTTTTCCTCCCTTTCTCCTTACATCTTTCCTTCATTATTTTCATATTCTCGTTTATTTTTCTTTTCTTTCTTTCTTTCTTTTTTTTTCTTTCACCCTTTCTTTAAATTTTTTCTATCTTTCCTTTTGTTATTATCTTTTCTTTTTCTTCTTTCTTTCCTTTCTTTCTTTTTTCTTCTTCTTCTTCTTCTTTTCTTTAATTTCATTCCGTCGTGCTTTCATTATTTTCATATTCTCTTTTCCTTTTTTCTTTTCTTCCTTCATTCCTTCCTTCATTTTCTTTCTTTCCTATAATTCTTTATTCTCCTTTTTTTCATTTCCTACCGTTTTTTTCCTTCATTACTTTCATATTCCCTTTTCTTTGTCTTTTTTTTTTAAATTCCTTCTTCATTTTCAGTTTCCCTTTTTTGCCTTCATTTTTTCCTTCTTTCCGTCCATACATTTTCTTTCTCTTTAGTTTCTTTTCCTTCCTGTCCTCTATTTTAATTTTCGCCATCCGTCATTTCTTTTTCCTTCTTTCTTTCTTTCGTCCACATCTTGCATTATTTTCTCTCTTTCTTTTTCTTTCTTTCTTGGCCTATTTTTCTTTTCACTCTTTTCTCTTTCTTTCTTTCTTTCTTAATTTCTTTCTTTGCTCATACTCACATCTTTCTTTTTTTTTTCTTTCTGTCTTACTTACCCAATTTTATTGTTTTCTTTCATTCATAATCTGTTGTTCCTTCTCCAGTTTTCTTTCTTTCTTTTTTCTTCACCTATTTTTTCTTCTGACTTTCTTTACTTCTATCTACTCGCTCCTTTCATTTTTCTTTTTCATTTTTTCTTCCTTCTTTTTATTTTCTCTTAGTGTATTTTTCTTCTCACTCCTTTCTATTTTTCTTTTTTTTTTTCCTTTCATTGTTTGTTTCTTTTTCCTTTCTTTCTTTCTTTCTTTCTTTCCCTATTTCGGCCTTCATCAGGGGCTTGTTCGATCTGGGTATCACTCAAAGTATTACAAAATGAACCCTTTGTTTAATCTACGGGTGTAGTCTGTTCTCTTTTCACTGCCCATGTTTAGGGACATCTCGTATTGTTCTTACTTTTACTACTGTTCAGTTATTGCTCACCCTGCCTCCACTGAGTTTAAGTACACACTGTCTGGCTCAGGGATTGAACTCACATTTACCGTATCACCAAATTCACAAACTAACGGTTTAATCCACTATTTCCCGTAGTGATTGTGAGTTCAATCTCTGCGCTCGGCAGTGTGCACTTGGACTCAGTTGAAATTTTTTCCTTTATTCCTCAGTATTTTCTTTAAATTCATTCAGTATTTTCTTCATTTTTTTCATATTCTTTTTTCTTCTTTCCATTCTTTCTTTATTTCATCTTTTCTCTAAATTCTTCCGTCTTTCCTTCATTATCTTCATATTCTCCTTTCTTTGTTTCTTTCTTTCTTTCATTCTTTCTTTCTTTCATTGACAATTTCTTTGAATTCTTTACGTCTTTTCGTTAGTATTTCTTACGTCTTTCTTTCATTATTTTCATATTCTCCTTTCTTTTTTCTTTTTCTTTCTTTTTCTTTCCTTCTTTTTCTTTTTTTCTAAATTTCTTACGTCTTTCATTATTTTCATATTCTCTTTTCTTTCTTTCTTTTTTTTCATTCACACTTTCTTTAAACCCCTTTCGTCTTCTTCTTCAGTATTTTCTTATTCTTTTTTTCTTTTTTCCTCTTTCCATTCGTTCTCGCTCTCTCTTTCTTTCTTACCTTCTTTCACCTTTTCTCTAAATTCCTTACGTTTTTCTTTCATTGTTTTCATATTCGCCTTTTTCTTTCTTTCTTTAAATTCATTCTTTTATTCTTTTATTATTTTCATTTTCTCTTTTCTTTTTTCTTTTCTTCTAATTCATTCCTTCTTTCGTTTATTTCTTTCCTTCATTTCTTTCATATTTCCTTTTGTTTGCCTTCTTTTATTTCTTCTTCACTTTCAATTTCCCTTTTTTTCCTCCTTCTGTTCTTCATTTTCCTTCCTTCCTTCCTTCCTTCCTTCCTTCCTTCTTTCCTTCCTTCCTTCCTTCTATCCATACCTTTTCTTTCTCTTCTTTCTTCCTTATTTTTCACTTTTCTGCATTTCTTGATAATGTTTTATTCGAATCACGAACCGAAATATGAAAACCTTTTTTCTTAACATGATTCTATTAAATACGTCACGTATTTTTTTCTCTCGGCTTGTAAATGAACTCCTGAAGCGCACTTTAAAAAAAATCTTTTTTTTTCAAATTAGTCTATTTTAAAGGTCATCGGGCATGTCAGCAATAACAAGATTTCAAGTCTGATTCTCGAATATAATTTGCCATTAAATGTGGCCTACATTTGCATAACAAGCAGCCCTATACAAAAATACAGAAAATGCTCCATTTTTTTAGTTTGTAAAACTATATCCATAGAAACAAGAAAAAATCCCGAAAATGTATTAAAATATGATAGTTTGATGTAATGTCAGACAATCCAATAATTTTTTTAAGGTAAATATTTCATAAATTTATAAATTTAAAGCTGATATTTCACAAGTTTCCTAAATCTAAGATATTTCAGAAATGTATGGCATATATTTCATAAATGTATGGCATATATTTCATAAATTTTATCAATCTAAGGCATATATTTCATACATTTCATAAATCTAAGTGATATATTTCATAAATATTTGGCAGATATTTCATAAATTTCATAAATCTAAGTCAGATATTTCATAAATCTAGCGCAGATATTTCGTGAATTTCATAATTCTAATACACAAGTTTCATAAATTTCATAAATCTAAACTATATAATTCATAAATCTATGGCATATATTTCGCAAATTTCATAAATCTAGTACAGATATTTCTTAAATATAAGTTAGATATTTCATAAATCTAAGAGAGATATTTCATAATTTTTCTAATTTTAAGTCAAATATATCATAAGGTTTTGCTAGATATTTCATAAATTTCATAAATCTAAGCCACATATTTCATTAATTCCATAAATCTAAGGGAGATATTTCATATATCTTTGGCAGATATTTAATAAATTTCACAGCTCTAAGCCACATATTTAATAAATTTCCTAAATATAAGCCATATATTTCATGAATCTATGGCAAATATTTAAAAAATTTCATAAGTCTAAGGCATATATTTCTTAAATTTCATAAATATAAGTCAGATATTTCATAAATCTATGGCAGATATTCCATAAATTTCATAAATCTAAGGCTGATATTTCGTAAATCTAAGACAGATATTTCATAAACCCATGGCAGATATTTTATAAATTTCATAAATCTAAGCCAGACATTTTAAAAAATCTGTAGCAGATATTCCATAAATTTCATAAATCTAGAACAGATATTTGATAAATCTAACGCGATATTTCATAACTTTATAATTATTTACGCTTTCTTTTTCACAACTCACTAGCCATAACTGAGGAGATTTCGCCCAACAATTACACTGAAACGTTCGTTCCACTTTTATTTTCCTAATATCATGGAGTTTTGCTGTCATATTTGGTCTTGTTTGGCTCAGTTCCAATTTCTCAGCTTTATTAGAGTTCAAATACGTTTACGCGGATTTGTAGAGGGGCTGCTTGTCTTCTCTGCAGCCTCTTTCCCCACAGACCCAACGTCGCAAGCGGATCGCAACTCTGTCGCTATTTCCATTGCAAATCTTGTTTTATTTCCACTAGCTCAGACCTTCAAATCGAAGACACACTGAGCAATGATCGAAGACAGAGAACAGCGTCTAAAAGATGTACAATCTTAAACTAATGCGATATACAAATAAAAAAATAACATTAAAGGCTAAGTACCTTTAAGGCCATCAATCACTCTTTCTGCTTACAGAGGGATGGTTGGTAGGACTTAATGTATAGAGATTCAAAAACTTTCATGTAATAATAATGTCCATTGCAAATGTTCAAATGGTCACCTTTCTTTAATTTCACTAGCTCAGACCTTCGCTTATTTGTTCCGTCTAAGCGTTGAGTCCTTTACTGCGTAGGTTGGTGTTTGCTTTTCCTTGATTTTTCTTTCCTTTTTAGGGATTTTTTTCTTAACTAACGCGTTAGTCTTCTGGCAAGATGTCTGTTGACACACACACACACACACACACATATATATATATATATATATATATATATATATATATATATATATATATATATATATATATATATATTTTGAACAATAAAAAAAATTAAAAAATTAAAATCCTCAGACACACTGGGTTGTAGATTAATATTCTTTCATTTTTTTTATTATTATTCCATTCAGATTCCTCGACTAGTTTCGGCCGAAATGGCCATCATCGGGAGGAGAAATATTTCTGCTTGCTGCTAGCACTAAACTACAGAAATGAATGTCTTGATGGAGAAAATGAACTTTTGTCTGTAATTTTCATTTGTTTTTTTATTTTTTTATCTTTTTAACATGAATCTTTTAACATTCCTTGTGTTGGTCAAACAGTCTCTTTTAAGTTGTTATTTGAGATAAGAGCTGGATGCTGCTATGAATTCTCTGGTCAGTTTGACAGTTTTATTGGACTTGGTGAGGGGATGTGTCTGTTTAGTGTTTGTGTGTGTGTTATTTGGTTCTTAGGGAGTGAGTGAGTATGATATGTGTAAGCGTGTGTATTGCTGTGGGTGTGTGTTATCATTTGGCTCATTAGGGAGTGAGTGCGTATGATGTGTGTAAGTAAGTGTGTATATTCGTGTGGGTGAGTGTATAAGTGTGAGGCCTCCACACATATATATATATATATATATATATATATATATATATATATATATATATATATGCACCGGGGGGCACCTCGAGGTGGTGTAATGATTAGCAACTTTGTCTTGCTAGGACAATTATGACTGAGTAGTGAGTTAGATCCTCACTGGGTGTCCCATACTTTCGGCCTCGTGCCACATCTGAGCTACGCTTGGAAAATCACTATATATATACCGGATGTAACAGCAAAATTGTTCAAATTGTCTAATTGTTAGTTTAACCTTTGAACCGTTGTATCTTAGAAATGAGTAAAGGTATCTTACTGGAATTCTACGAGCTTTTTATAACACTATTCGACTCTACTTTGAGTAATAAAAATGTATAGTTAGCCTCTAAGCTTAACAGAAGTATTGTGATGAAATCGGTCAGAAACGAAAAATGATATGTTTCTTAATTATTAAACTTATTCAAGATGATTTTCGCCCAAGGTAACAAGGTACCTCACAGGTTTCACGCCCGATTTTTATTTTCAAGTCTTTTTTCACTGCTCTTTGTACTGTCATAGATGAAACTCCTCTGTCATGTGCCAAACGTCTTAGAAATTGAGTTGTATTTTTCTAAATGATCTCTCTAGCTCTAAGTTGAAATGACAATCCTTCTTCCTGTTGTGACCTCCTAATCTAGTTTTCCACTCTACTGTTCCCTCTTTTTTAAACTTATTCACAGTTCTCTTGATGATTCTTGAATGAAGATAGAAGGCAGAGTAGAAATGTTCGTACCATTACTGAAAGTCTATTTTTCCTCTAAACATTGCTCAGTTGAGAAGACAGCGGGTCTGACACAAAGAACTTTTAACTTTTAACATGCTCTCTTTTTCGCTGAACAACTCGAAGGGTTTTTCAGTCAATATTTCGATAAATGGTGTCAAGATGCTAAAAGTCTTATCTGGAAATCTGGAAAAAAGAAACTGAATTAGGTTAGTGGATTTTTGGATATTAAACATTTTGTCGGATAGAAAATTATACTGTTACACAATTTGGAGAAATTAAGAGCACCTTAGGCTAAATGACGGTTCCGTATAGGTTACAGGTTCGATTCTTGTCAGAGGACGAATATTTTTTATGAAAATTTCTCGGACATTCAGGCCGGTAAATGTTGTAAATACTGTTTATTATAAAACAGAGCATTTACTTAAATTTTTTATCTATAAAAAGAATGTATAAACATAAAAATGTCTTAATATATATATATATATATATATATATATATATATATATATATAAACAAATGTTTAGAGGTACAAAATTTATATATAATTTTAAAAACGAGGAATGTATTGATTTTAATTTTAAAAGTCTCTAAGGCCCTTTCAACCAACATCTCATCAGGAGGCAATCGTTGGATAATTAATTAACGAAAAGAATAGTATCGACAATAAAGAGCAAAAAGGGGGAACACACTAAAATAACAAACAAGTGTATATACTTGTAACGAGGGAAGGGGAAATAACGTGTAAATAAATAAGCGAGGGACAGTTAAAATAAAGTATCCCCCAACAGATTAAGAGACTTTACAAATTCCTTCTGCCGGCAGAGAGAAGGTTTCCTTAATCCTATACAGACCGATTCCAAAATCTTCAAATAATTGTTGGAATCGGCTGTATGAATAATTTTAAACCACTCTTTTTTGTACGACTTGGCGCAGGCTATATTCTCAACCAAGTGTTGAGCAATAGCCGATTCCATATTCATGGGGGGAAGATAGCATCTTTTATCTATCTTACCAAGTCGTATTTTGGAAGGTACATGCTGATTGATTCGAGTTTCCAAATGCAAGGTTGTACGCCCTACATAACCAGCAGCACACTGGCAATTAAACTCATATACTGAATTACTCAATTTGATGTAGGGCAATACATCCTTGCGAAATATTAATTAACGAAAAGAATAGTAACGACAATAAAGAGCAAAAAGAGGGAACACACTAAAATAACAAACAAGTGTATATACTTGTAACGAGGGAAGGGGAAATAACGTGTAAATATATATATTATGATTATTTTCTATTTTAAAAATATGGTTCTAATGCTACACAGGAATTACCATGTTTCAAAACAGAAACTAAAATGTTAAATTTAATTATAAAATTAAATTTAAAATCCATAGCTCCATTCCATTCTCAAGCGATTTTTGAAATAACCTATTAGGAAATTTAGTACATTTATAAGCACAATCTTAATAATTGAAATTGTTAAGGTTACGGAAAATTCAATCATTTTGATAAGGGGTGGTTGGGTTTTAATTTCCCTATACAACTTATGTGTCAAATATAAGTTACTTTCAAAAGCAGGTTAAGTTAAGGCGGGGTAGGGGTGGCTGCTCACAAAAAAATGACATCTGTTTTTCGCGTGTCGTCTGGGTTTTTTTCAATGATAAATATTTTGACATCTTTATTTGGACGCTTAATTTATAATTTTATACACAAAGATTTCCTGAAAGGGTCGACTGAATATGAGAAAGTCGTATTTTTAATATTTCAAATCTATTCCTACAAATTTAAAGTACTTTTCTATTTCTAATAACTAATAGACTATACGTTATTTTTTTTACAAATAAATATATTAGAATTACATTCGTATTTAAAAAAAATTATTAATCAAAGATCAAGTATAAATATGTTTCATCTTTCATCTCTTTTTTTTAAAATTAATCAATATTTAAGGAAAATATTTGACAGTGCCTTCAAAAAATAGCTACCTCATTTCTTTGATTAAGTAATTTTTTTATTTTCAGAAACTTAATAATGTACAATTTTTCATGTATGCACAAAGGACATGGCTCATGTAATGACCTACACGCTCTAGCTCTTCATATTAATTTCCATTTTACTGTTGGCACTTAAAAGAAACCAATAAAACGCCAATAATATATATATATATATATATATATATATATATATATATATATATATATATATATAGGGAAAAATTCTTAAATGGAAATTCATTGGAGACCGAGGAAAAAAATCCTTCTGTTTACATAATGTAGGTTTTAAGGAAGAAATATATATGTAAACGGAAGCATTTTGTCCTGGAACTTTTAACTGTTAAATAAAAAATAATATATATATATATATATATATATATATTTTTTTTTTTTTTTTTTTTTTTTTCAAGTGGTAATTTGAGTGGGACTTACTAGAGGCAGAAAATAAGTCCACACTGAAATTAGCAGCACAGTGATTGTTATTTATTAGGTTGTCTGCGATGGAAGACCCGTATGCGTTGGTCACAATGTCTGACATAGAATACTCTGTTGGTAAGGAGGCATGGATATCGGCTTGGATTGAGGAATCAGAGGGCCGAGTTCGGATTCCAGCTGAATCCATTATATTCACTTGGGTATATATTGATAACTTCGTTGGTCTCATTTTTACTGACAAACATTATATATATATATAAATGAGCTAGTTAACTGGTTTTGGCCCCCACTCAACAGAGAGCTAAATTGAGTTAATAAAGGCATAATCATTAATAAAATGATAGACAATATATAAGGAAAAATTCTTAAATGTAAATTAATTGGAGGCCCAGGACAAAAAATATAACGGACTGACTGACTTTCCAGTCGAATTCATTACATTCACTTACGTGCTATTACCCCCGGGAAAAAGTATAAATCCTCTTCTCCCCTCAGCTATGGGTAAATAGCAGAAAAGACCAGCGTCTATAGCCTCAGATGGCAACTGGTCTACTGCAGAAAGAAATGGCAACCTAAGGCAGGAAAAAAATCTGCCTCGTCAGTCATGCATTAAAAGATACATGATTGCCTAAGCGTGTATCACGCATGCCACATAAATGTTGGCACATGTTTTATTCTTGCACCCAGTCTTTGACTTATTCTTCCTATGTAGTATGAACCATAATTACATTTCAATGAATAAATCAAAGAACTATATATATATATATATATATATATATATATATATATATATGCACGTTTCAATAAAATCGACAGACAAGGGACTACGGTTAAGCTTTTTATTTAATTTTTCTTGTGTGCGAACAAAAGCTTTCTTTTCTGGACAAAGAGTGTTTAAAAACTTTCCAGATGTTTTATATTTCCGAGCGCTTTCGGCTATCCCTTTAGCCATTATCAAGGATGTCCAGAAATGAAAGCTCTTGTTCGAACATAAGAAAAAGCTTAACCGTAGTACTTTGTCTGTCGTTTTTAATGAAACATGCATATATATATATATATATATATATATATATATATATATATATATATATATATATATATACACACACACACTGAACTTTGCGTGACTAATTTTCAATATGTTGTTCAATTTTACTCGCGTGTTTGGTCGGCCATTCGGCACATTCGCCGGAAGCCATGTTGAGAAAATATAATGGCAGACCGATGGGAGATATAAATGTTTTAGGAAGATGGCCACCAGATATCAATGCTTTCTCTTTCTTTCTGGTAGCCAGACCCGCGATTAAATATTCATGATCGACCGGCTTATTAGCCCGGCTCGTGATTCCAAACTTATTTATACGTATCCAGTCACTGATTTTTTTTCTCGCCGTGCCGTGTCTCTTCAGGACGTAGGCGATCATGACTCTCCACAATTTCCTGTCCGTTGAAGCTCTTAATAAATTTTGTCTTTTTGTTATCTCTCCTAATCTCTGTTCTGCCAACCATTTACACAAGCATTTTTTTCTATGTGTCATGTCCGTTAAGGACGTTGGCGATCATGGCTCTTCACAGCTTCCTGTCCTTTATAGCTCTTAATAAATTTTGTCTTTTTGTTATCTCCCCTAATCCTTGTTCCGATATCCATTTACTCAAGCTCGCTCTTATTCTTTTATGTGCCGTGTCCCGTCAAGTCATTGTCGATCATGGCTCTCCACAATTTCCTGTCCGTTGTAACTCTTAATAAATTTCGAGTTTTTCTTATTTCTCCTAAACCCTGCTCCGCCATCCATTCCCTCAAGCTCACTAATTGGGTTATGCACTGTTTTTCTCTGTCTCTCTTAGCTTCAATCTCTCATGTGATTATCAGATTTTCCAACCGTCTTTCCTCATCATGTGCTCTTGACTTTTCAGTTATATCTTCCTGCTGTTAATTATAAGTTTCCTTTTTGCTTTCATTTTCTCTAAAACTTCAGGTGCTCCCACTGAAACTCTCTAGGTCCTCGACAAAATCCAAAGACGAATATGCAATGTTATAGGTCCAGATCTGGCATCTCGTCTACAATCGCTATCTCACAAACGTACCGTGGCTTCCCTCTGTCTTTTCTACAAGTATTTTCACGGCAACTCTTCCAACGAGCTACTTTCGCTGGTTCCCGGACTACATGAATTTAATCGAGTTACCAGGCTGGCAACTCGGCCCCACCCTTTCACTGTCGAAACGGTTAAATGTAAACGTCTCTTCTACTCAAACAGCTTCTTCTCTCGCACTTCCCGTCTGTGGAACTCCCTTCCCCTTCCTTGCTTCCCCGATGACTATAATCTTCAAATATTCAAGTGTAATGTCGATCGACATCTGGCACCTTGAGCTTGTTCACCGTCCTTCTCTGTATCCTTTCCTCAAACAGGCCTCTTTACTCTTGTTCTCAAACCTCTGTAACCCCTTGCGTGCTAGTGGCATTCGCGCCTTGCTTGAAGTGAATTGCTTTAAAAAAATAAACATTTTCTTTCAAATTTACAAAAAATCAATCCATTTTTATTTATTCATTATTATTTAGTTAGGGTAATATTTCTTACCCGTCCTGTCTTCTCTTCCATTCATAGTGACGTCCTAACTCCCCATCGTGTTAATTCAGTGATTTACCAATACAAGTGTAGTTGTGGACTCGACTACATAGGGAGGACGTCTCAGTGTTTGGATTCGAGAATAAAGCAACATTTACCCGCCAGAATTTTGAATTCGGCTGCCAGGAAGAGCCAACTAACCAATACGTCTGGATCTGCTATTGCTGAGCATATAATAAACAGTAGGAAATGTGTGGTTAATTTTAGTGTGGACCGTTTTTCGATTTTATATAGGTCCCACTACACATTTCACGTCAAGGTTCTAGAGTATATCAGATCCCGTGGGCCTTCCCTTTGTAAGCAGAGGGAATGTTTACTGGGTCTGAATGTTATTGAATTCTAGTTTCTTGAAATTAATTTTTATTTCTCTTTCATTCCATTCCATTGGTTAATTTAAATTAATTTACACGCTTTTTAAATTTTCTATTCCCAGAAAAATAAACTTGATTATTCCTGGGACGAAACCGGTTGTTTTTTTTTTGTGTGTTTTTTTTTCTTTTTTTAAAAATGCCTTATAAATTTTTTCTTTTCCTATCTATCATTATTATTTAATTTTATTATTTTATCTTTTTTTTAATATTTTAATTTCTATATTTCTTGCTGGTAAATTGATTGTTAGCAAGTAGCTTGCCAATAAAGTTTGCTCATCGCTGGAATATCGGATCCTGGCCTCACCAAGTAAGTAAAGTAAACAACAAAAGGCCTTTGCTGTCTTTGACAAGACATAAGAACAAAACAACAACAAAAATAAGCACCAGAAATTCATCTTCAAACGTTTCTTTATTGTGAACGAATTCTTCTTTTCCTGTTTAATCTGCAGTTGTTTTCTGTTATTTAAGAAGCAATGTGAGTACAGCGAGCAGAAAATTGCGAGATGGTAGTTGTGTCAAGTATCATGGTATGGCAGGAAACTATGGCGTGGGATTTTTGACAAGTAAAACGTTTTCTGGTCAGATATAAGATTTTATTTTTCATCTGGTAAAGAACAGAATTGCTTTACAAGCGAAATATCTCCAAAAAGAATTTTTTTTTTTTAAAGTAGCAGGAAGTTATTTTCAAGAGGCTGAAAGATGGCACACATGGTAAAATAAAAGAAAGATTCTTGTTGGAAATCAGAAGAGAATAAAGGAAAAAACAAGATTTCTTTGATCTTTCCTTTATATTCTCCACGGGTTGTAACACCCGGAATTACTGTTGGGTCTCCCGAGGGTTCATGTGAAACAGCATGTCTTCTCAGAAGTCCGGCACACACCTCGAAAACATTTTTGTAGTAATTTAGATCTCTAATAGAAGTAACAATTGGCTTTCGTTATCAAGTTACAGAATGTCTTCTCAATACTCCAGAACCCTCCTCAGTATTCTTTATTATTATTTATACTCATCAAGTTTTCCCACCAGTAGTACCGGCTGACTTTCATTGGAAATCAAGTGAGAGAATTTTCCCTTAATAAACCAGCACCCTCCACAGTATTCTATATTATTGCTTATACTCACTGAGTTTATTCACCAGTAGTAACGAGTGGCTTTCATTGGAAATCAAGTGAGAGAATATTTCATCTAAATTCCAGCACCCTCCTCAGTATACTTTCTTATTATTTATAGACATTGTGCTTTCCCAACT